>CM029131.1:7844319-8169319 GCA_016859345.1 Istiophorus platypterus | reverse complement strand
TCGACGATTACCGTGGAGTTGTGGAACCACCTTATTTTCTCTGTCCCTTTCAGCAGGTGCGTCAGCGGCACCATAAAGGAATCTCCCACCGCGACAAACTTGCAGTCATGAGCATCTTTGGAAGAGAGGTGAAGAAATATGATGGATAATAAGTTTGCACTCTGCAAAATTTAGTAGCGACTAATGTTATAAAAGCTCTGAACAGGAACATCAAAATGTAATAAACTCTTTGGCAAAATATTTTGATGTTTTATGTTCCAGTGATATTGTTTTGGCTTCAGTGTTCATAAAAAAGCAAGAGAGCTGGGTTGAAACAAACAGATGTAGATGTGCGTTCGGCAGTGGAGGAATATAAAGGAATTGATACATTCTCTGGGAAGCATTAAAGTGCTCGGTAAATTTCATGGCATCCTGCCTCAGATTTTGACAGTTCTTCAGGATGGATAATGTTCGACCTGATGGTGGTGCTAGAGCAAAGGTCGGAGGGCACCCAGTCGTTCCTCTGGAGAATTTTCAGTTCAAGCTTTACAGCAAAAAATATAGTTGATATCACGTCATCAGACACTGCCAGCGAATCTACTAAAAATATTCGATCACATTTTGTATCTTTAACCCCCCCTTTTTTTTTTAAACGTGCACTTTTTTCAGTGCAAGTGCATGAAATCTGAAAGTGAAATCCATAAAATGAAACTCAGTGGCACAAACAGATCATTTCACCTTCTTGTTAAGCCTGAGTAACATGAGGATGGAAGAGGTGTTGCAAGGTTGTTTCAGCCCACAACCTGCTGATAAAAACCCCACCCAACTAATTACACTCCCAGCATGAAATCTGTCTGAAACCCAATCCTTCATTTTCATGTACTAAATGTGCCATTAAATTATCAAGCAAAATGTATTTTTTGAGGAAAAAAAAAAAATCACTTAGGCGAACAAAGAACGAAAATTTTTAAGTTATTTATTGGTTTCTTGTAAGTAACCCACAGGAAATTAATGGCCAAGTGAGTCACAATCTCATGAGGTAGACTATTAATGTTTTCCCTTGTGCTATAAAAAACTCCCTTGGTGATTCAAGACTTCTTTCGAACGTACGTTTGAATCACTGGTAAAGAAGGGAAAAATTACTTCGGTCGTTGGGTACAAAAATGTGGGTTCCGGCCAACGTAGCCCTCTGGTTGATTCAGTTGAGGCACCAGTGAATGGTACATATACATTTCCTTAACTATGCTAGTGAAATAGTCTGGTTTGCGACCGAGAGCACGGTTAGTTGGCATCAGCCAAGCCTCCAGCACCACTTATTTCAAAAATGTCTATGCAGTGTACTAGCATTCGGCAGCAGCAGTCTTTACCTGCTGTCAGCATTAGTGAATATTTTTTTTACAGAGATGTGATGTGTTACCAAAGAAGTGGTTTTGATGGGCAGGATGACAGAAAATTCACACCCATTGTGTCTGTAAAACGTTAGCCAACCGAGAAAGCCGACGGCGACGTAAGACACGTCGCGATTGCTCCTATGACATTTGACCGAGACAATCTTCCCTCATCCGAAAATGGTTTTGTCGCCAGAGCCTTAGCACAAACTGGGGTCAAGGTGGCGACCTGCCGTAGACTTGGCACGTCCACCGTCCACTACTACCTCCTCCCTATTGGTTCTGTGTGATGTAAGACTGCGCCAACAGAAATTACATTTCCGCCATCACATAAGTAAAAGTAGCATATGAACGTGGTTTATGGGAGACTGGTTTGCTGGGATGGGATGAAATGAGAAGTGATGCATGTGCACGTATTTGAAAAAAACAAAAAACAATTCATTACATAACAACCAGCCTAGAGTTATGTGATGAACAGTAAAAAGCTGCTGGAGGCTTAACCTGAACCAGAAAACTATACCCTCTAAGGATCACATCCAGCTGTTCCCAGGTTTCTATCATAAAAAACCCAAAACAGGAAAGTTAGATGCAGGAGATTGTTGTTTTTTTTTCTACCAAAGTGCATCATCAAACTGAGACAAAGCTAACACAATTCATAACAATCAAAAGTTGATGACGTGGAGAAGAGCAAAAGCTTAATACTTCCACAGGACTTAAGACATTTCTGGTTTCCACCCCCCCCCCCCTTAAGATAAAATTAACATTTTTAAGCCCATTTTCAGCTGCAATGAATATGTGTAAAACTATTAAAGACAGTATTTTTTTGTTTTTTAATGGAGGAAAAAAGTTATAATCACAAAAGAAAAAGCTGAAACCTCAAAATAATAAGATAGTTCCACCATTATCTAGGGATAATGAACTAAAAAGACCTGTGAGAACAGGAAAATGCTGTGAAACCATATCTATCCTCTACTTCCTCAAAACTCAAGTTCTAAATGACTTGCAGGGAGTCACAGTCCTTTGAGATGCTTGCTTGTAGTACTTCATCAGTTTATTTCTTTACGCTGAATTGAAACTAGTTAAATTCTTGATCATTAAATGATGGACATTAATGGATTCCAGGAAGCAACAGACGACTGTGTAAATGCTTCACATATAAACCACATCTTACGGCATTATTTTATGTTCACAAAACCGCCTATACATCAACTTTGACATTTAAAAATTCGAGACACTAAGACCTTCAAACTGTTTCTCCTGCCTAAACTAAAGACAACTTTTTGATAATTAAATTCAGTCATTTGCTTGACTGAGTGTATGCGAAATGTGTTTTGATGAACGCGCAGTAATAAAAATCAAATACTAACTGGAGTTTACATTGTAGTAGGGGGTTTCTGAAAATGTCCAAATAATTTTGCTTGAACCATCCAGCAACTCTTAATGTGTCACTTTTAAAAGCAAAAATATTTAATTTGACCAAATTTTCACATTAATAGAATAAAAAGAAGGGTATTAAGGGAAGGGATATAAAAATTTTAAGGATTTTTTACCCTCCAACATGTATTTGCTGAGTAAAAACTTCCTTTATTTGGATTGTTATCAATAAATGTGGCACCTTTTGTTGTTATTTATATATTATTTTAATGCACTTATGTAATTTTATTATGTAGTATTCATGTATTACTGCTTCTGTCTTTTGCCATTACTGAAATCGCATTGTCGCTTTTCTTTATCTAGTCTGCTGCTTTTGTAAGTGACCTGCAGCAAAGTGCCACGGTTCCTTTTCATCCTCTGCAACCTCATTTCAGACCAGTCTCACCACATCAGCAGTGTGTTTGTGCTGCAGCTAACACATGGATGAGTTTCTTTTGTTTGATGTATTTCTGGCAGAGGCTTTAACTCTAGTCATCCGCAGCAATCTAAACAAACCTACTTACCAAAGTAAGAACTAAAGGGATGAAAATAGAAAGAACAAATTTATACTAACAAGTTATTTTCATTAGTCAGTTCACATACACACAAACCCACACCCAAACACATGTAACATATGATTGCACATATTTTTTTTCATGTTATAGATTTTGTTGTAGATCATAGATCATTGTTGTTGTTTTATGAAATTCAAAGGAATCCTGTGGGGACACTGAACCCCTTAACCTGGACCATATACATTGCTCATTTCCTACAACTTACAAACTGTATATTTGTAAAATGTTTTGTTTTTAATACATTTCCCTGCTTTAAAACTGATGCATGTACACCAGAATAAGCCTGGAATTAAAAAAAAAAAAAAAAAAAAAAAAAGTAGAAAAGCATTCAACACAAACGAAAACAATTATGGCATTAATACATGGTTTGTCGTAAATGAACAAAGCAAATATCTGGGTTAGAAAACATGAAAAAAACCTTCAAAGCAGAGAATTAGAAAATGTGGAAAGCACTTGAGTCTTGAGTTTTTTTCAGTTGGCCAGAGAGTAAAAAAAAATGTCTTTAAAGAGGATTTGATTTCAAAAACCTCATGAAAATAAATGTTAAGCCCCGGTAAGTCTGAACTCTGTTACTAATGGATAACCCAAAAACATAGTCTATGGATCTGTACTGCACTAAAATCCTAAAATCCTTGTATTATCATATCCAACTAATGACAATTTATTGTACAGTACCTGCGAAGGAGATGACAAAGCAGCAGAGCAGAGACAGTGTGATTTTAGAGACGGCAGCCATCCTCTCTCTCATCATATTCTGCTGAAAAAAAGAACAGCAGCTTTCCATTATCTAGTTTGTTTCCTGTTAGAGCAGTATGATCATATCCTTTATATGCGCATGTTTTTGTTTCTAAAGGAAGTGATCCAAGAGGCCCCCCCATCTAGTCTATTGTCATAGAACATAGAACACTTTTTACTCTAATTTTATTGCTTCAATATGTAAAAACATAATCCGCAACCTCCCATCAAAGATCATAATATAACATAATCCAAATATAATACCAAAACACTTACATTTTTAAATGATCCCCAACTTGTGTTTTAGATCTTAAAGCATAGATTATGACACATTTGAAACCACTTCCTGTTCCTTATACATGACTACATATATTTGGGTCAGTGTGAAGACTTACATTAGAAACAAGTAAAAAGTTTTCTTTTATCTGCCACAGCACTTCATCGCTTTTGTCCTCAACATTTTCCACTCGTAGTGGATTTTCAGGTTGTTTCAGATCAAAATCTACATCGTGCCCTTTCCATCTGCACTAGGTACTTAAAACCTGTTGCACAATTTCATATGCTGCCTAACTTTATAAGGAGTTCAAAGAGCAATTTTCCCCATACATCCACAAAATGTCAAATGAAAGTTAAATAATTGAAGTCAAATGAGAAATAAATGCCCTGTTTTGTTCATTTTGCCATATTTTAATGAGACTTCATGAAGTTTAAACAATTTCAAATATGTTTTAGAAAAAGGTTTTGTGTTTTGGAAGTTAAAAAAAAAATCATTTTGCTAGTCTGTGATGACTTGAATGTTCCAAAGTTTAAAATCTCTGATCTATTCTAAAAACTTGAGAAATTTTTATTTAAGAAATATTCTGTCACAAAGAAATTAGTAAGAACTAAAACTTCTCTGATTGTGATGTGACCAACAAGGTCTTGCAATTTTAAATTCAGAAAAAACGAATTTTGTTTATTTTTGCGTGGAATTGTTTTATTGTCGTCCTGCAGCTACACAGTCAAAACTCTAACCTATATAGAAGATAAAAAAAACAACAACATCTTACCTGTTAATATTTGACTCGATTTCAGTCCAACACCATTGCCTCGCGACCTCACCCTCACACTCTCGAACTGTGATAGAGGCAGATGCTGTGACTCTCTTCTGAGTGGGTGTTGCCATTGTAACATGCAACTTAACGCAGGTAAACTGTTCAAGCCCAAGCGTGGGTTGAATTAACACCAGCCTTTTTGTGGACTATTTTCCAGCCATAGATGAACATACCTTTAGCGCTCTAATGAATATTTAAGACAGCAGCTATTTTTGGGCAAAACTGTAGTTCTATGGCACAGAGGACTAAGCCATATCACCCTTTTGATATGCCGAATTGTTTTATTATAAAATAAACCAATAAATAAATAAATGGCTCATTATTCTTTTTCTTTCTATAGTGGGATTAGATAAAAAGTATGTAAAATGCAGAATATCATCAAACTTATCCTTTAAACATACTGTTCGTTTGAAACTAACTAGAATACTACACAAGTATACTGTATACTTTTAAATTAAATTTTAAGTCTGATATTAAAGTTCACTGATATCAAACCTAAAGCACATGCATAAGAGAATAGTAAGTTGAGAGTGGTAATCAATCAGTGGGTCTAGATTTAAGTATGTGTTTGAAGAGATTTGTACATAAGTTTTATAAGTGACAAGAGACAGACTTGTTGGCAAAGCTTTTTTTTTCTTTTTAACATAAAGGGGAACTATATTTCTGGAATAGGTACTTTGCATATTTTACACATGCAGGACAGAGATAGAAGCGTTTAACCCGGAAGTGTAATCATTTCTTGGTTTTTTTTGATAGCCTCTTTCCAGGAGGATGATGAGCTTTTTTGTGTATATTAAACAGGAAACCCAGATGACATTACCGCTGTGACCTGGGACCCTACAGTAACTTGTAGAGCTGTATGGTAAAAGGACAACATTATGGGAACGTTCACTGTGGCTTTTCCTTACCAACACTGTCAAAGTACAAGTTTGTTTTTTTTTGTAGAGGTCACTTTGGGTCTCTATTAAGATTCACATCCTCCTGCTTCAGTTTTACTACCTTGAACTACTTCATTCTAGTCTGAGTGGGAGCTTGTGTGCAATTGTTCACATACTGTATCTACTACAGACATTTGTACTATAAATTCCCCGTTCACATCGTATCATATACCACTGGGGAATTATTATTATTATAATAATTAGTGTATTATTATAATTAAATCTAATAACACTTAGACAGCTGATTCAGCTGATTTTTAAGGCGCTACATACTGTTTGTATTTGGTAGTAATTGCTAATGAATTGCTAAAAATAGGTAACACAACAAAAGTAGCTACTTTAAGTTGTTTATGTTGTTTTTCCTGCCTTTCCCATTCTCCTGATGTTGCATGAATGCAGCACAGACCTGCACAAACAACAACTTGCAGGGGACAAACTCTTAACACATAGTTCCTTTTACTGTGCAGTGCTGTTTGTGTTCATGCATCACAATGGAAAAAATGCAAATGTTGACTATTTTCTTTATCAAAACAATATGAGGTGATGAGTCCCCCCAGCCTTTAATTAAACAGATACCCCAGTTGCTCATGACAGAGTAGCTGTGCCAGGTGTCTTAGCTCTCCCCAGTGGTTGAAAAGTGTACCAACAATGATCTGCAACATTCTGTATCATGAATACTATTAAACTGAGTAAACACTGCAGTGTATTTCTTGGTGGTGGATGGTAAAATTAATTACAAAAGATGATTCCTGTGAATCTTATTTTTTGAGGTAAAAATAATGAAGACTTGGTTTTTTATTTACTTATTTATTTATTGTTGTATTCTGAGTTTGTGTTTATTAGATGTTGGTATTTTCACTTTATTTAGCACGGTCAGGAAGTCACTGACCACAACAAAAAAACAAAAGCCAACTCAGAAGATGGTGTCAAAAATAATTGTAGACTACACTTCCTCTAATGGATGATGTAAAATTTAAAGGAAGTGACTTTATAAAAAGCCTTATTTATGTACTGATACATGAAAATGGTTACAGTATTATTATTTATTAAAGATGCATTATAAAAAAATTTGGCCACTGATGGGCGCCACAACAAACTTGGTTTTTGTCCACATGATAAGTGTTAGCAAAATATTCGCTCTCATTTTTTTCTGCTTTGGTCTCCACCAACCCCTGAGCAATATATCTGGTTGTTTAGCTGCTAAATGCGACCCCAAGCTAGTCTGTAACTTTGTCTGGTGTCCAGTGTCTGGGCAGGGTTTTGTCACTAAAAGTGACCCTTCTGACGTTACTGATGAACATGTGATCCATTATGTGCAACTTTAAATGTACGCTGACAGTGCTGACAGATACCACTGTAGTTCTAATCATAGTCATTACAGTGCTCTTTAAAAGTTTGCTGCGATTATTTCACAAGCATACATACATTTCAGCAGTTTTCGAAATAGCGTCATGTTTTTGTGTTGATGGCAAAACGAACATCCTCCTGCTCACATCCTCCTGTTCTGTGGAGACCCATGACTTAAGTAATAGGAAATCGGCACTGTTGTTTCATTTTCATTTATTTTGTCATGTTTTTTAAACCATGGCCAGTGCAACTGAAATCGTTTGTTAATTCATCGATTAGTTGATCCAACAGAGAAGTAATCGTCAACCACTTTGATAATCGATCAATTGCTCCCAATGTTTTTCAAGCAAAAGTAGCAGAACAATGTCATATATTCTCTGATTCCAGCCTCCTAAATGAGAGGATTACCTGATTTTCCTTGTCTGACATATACATATATAATATATATATGTTCCACTTGATACGCTGACAAGTAGCGGTGAGGTGATACTTTTACAGTACCTGCAGTTGTCCACAGGGGGGCACCACTACATTGCACATGCATGTAGTTCAAAACAATGCTACAAAGACCAACAACTTCCAAACTATTATTACTGGAATGCTGAGTGGAATAACCGTTTAAATGTCTAGAAACAAATGTGTAGTATGTCAGCAGCTGAATAAAATGGTGCTACTTCCCTCAATGAATAATCAGTATTTTTGTGTCAAATAAGTGACACTTATCATGAAATAGTCTGACAGCACTGCAGATTTTATTCTGCTGTACTGACTAAAACTGAGCTAAAACTTTTGACTTGTTCACATCTCTGTTAAAAGACCAGTCAGTCATTTGGTGATAGTTTGTGGCTCCACCAGTTTTGTTGTTTGTAACCACAGAGGTTTTGTTTTGATGCCACCTTTCAATTTTTCCTGCAGAAGAACTGACATGGAACCTTGGCCACAATAAGTCTAGAAAAGTACTCAGACAATTTGTGTTTGTTTGCCTGAAATGCTTTTCAGATTCGTCTTGTCAACTTCTCTACTTCACAGTTTAGCTACATTATGTCTAATGTAAGAAACTAATAAGGGAAAATAATTTAACCTCATTAACCTATATTGAAGTGACTTTCAAAAATATACAGTACTCCAGTGCATTTATTGATATTTTCTTATATTTAGGACTTTTAAATAATTTCATTATGATTTAGCATCTTTACAGGTATACATGACTGAAGAAATTAAAACGATCGAGGTCTTTTTTTCAAATGAGCATTATTCAATTAAATTAAATCATTAATAGGAGATACTGAAGAGATACAGAATTCATAAGATAAAATCTCTGGTGGAGGCAATGTGCTTCCTCAAAGGATGATGATGTTTATAAAATTTCGAGAGTAGAGAAACTTTAAGATCAGGGCCACAGAATTCATGATTATTCATTTAAAATTTCTTTTTTCACTTTCAGCATCAGTCAGGGACAGAACTGTTGTTTCATTTTCATTTATTTTGTCATGTTTTTTAAACCATGGCCAGTGCAACTGAAATCGTTTGTTAATTCATCGATTAGTTGATCCAACAGAGAAGTAATCGTCAACCACTTTGATAATCGATCAATTGCTCCCAATGTTTTTCAAGCAAAAGTAGCAGAACAATGTCATATATTCTCTGATTCCAGCCTCCTAAATGAGAGGATTACCTGATTTTCCTTGTCTGACATATACATATATAATATATATATGTTCCACTTGATACGCTGACAAGTAGCGGTGAGGTGATACTTTTACAGTACCTGCAGTTGTCCACAGGGGGGCACCACTACATTGCACATGCATGTAGTTCAAAACAATGCTACAAAGACCAACAACTTCCAAACTATTATTACTGGAATGCTGAGTGGAATAACCGTTTAAATGTCTAGAAACAAATGTGTAGTATGTCAGCAGCTGAATAAAATGGTGCTACTTCCCTCAATGAATAATCAGTATTTTTGTGTCAAATAAGTGACACTTATCATGAAATAGTCTGACAGCACTGCAGATTTTATTCTGCTGTACTGACTAAAACTGAGCTAAAACTTTTGACTTGTTCACATCTCTCTGTTAAAAGACCAGTCAGTCATTTGGTGATAGTTTGTGGCTCCACCAGTTTTGTTGTTTGTAACCACAGAGGTTTTGTTTTGATGCCACCTTTCAATTTTTCCTGCAGAAGAACTGACATGGAACCTTGGCCACAATAAGTCTAGAAAAGTACTCAGACAATTTGTGTTTGTTTGCCTGAAATGCTTTTCAGATTCGTCTTGTCAACTTCTCTACTTCACAGTTTAGCTACATTATGTCTAATGTAAGAAACTAATAAGGGAAAATAATTTAACCTCATTAACCTATATTGAAGTGACTTTCAAAAATATACAGTACTCCAGTGCATTTATTGATATTTTCTTATATTTAGGACTTTTAAATAATTTCATTATGATTTAGCATCTTTACAGGTATACATGACTGAAGAAATTAAAACGATCGAGGTCTTTTTTTCAAATGAGCATTATTCAATTAAATTAAATCATTAATAGGAGATACTGAAGAGATACAGAATTCATAAGATAAAATCTCTGGTGGAGGCAATGTGCTTCCTCAAAGGATGATGATGTTTATAAAATTTCGAGAGTAGAGAAACTTTAAGATCAGGGCCACAGAATTCATGATTATTCATTTAAAATTTCTTTTTTCACTTTCAGCATCAGTCAGGGACAGAACTGTTGTTTCACTTGGATTCTGTTGTATTTATATGATAGAAGCACAAGGATTCAGATGAAAGCAGCCTCTGGTTGGATTTGGTCCCGGCTCAGTACGCGTTTACTGCTTCTATAAACATGATCGACATAAAGCTTTTAAAATTTGATCCGTGGGCATCTCTGCTTCATTTGACAGCGCATAAAAAAAGAGGAAGCAGGTAGTTATGAGTCCCGATCTGATCTTATGATGGAATGAGTTCTTGGTAGCTGGAGGACAGGCTGACTGTTCCTGTGAGAGACACAGATGACCCTCTGCTGTTAAATGGGCCTTTAAAAATAGAGCAGTTATTTTTCCACTGCCCAGTCCAACTTGCCAGTACATCGGGCTGAAGACACCACATGAACCCTTTGGATCCTCCAGCATCCAATCACAATCTTCTATGTCAACCCCAACAGCCACTCAGAGCGCTGCAGATAACTTCATCATCGTATCAAAATGCTCTAAATAACTGGAGTCAATCAGATATTTCAACTAGACCATGTTAAGCCAAATTTTTCACAATCTTGGACAAGCAGGGTGGCCGTCCTTCAACTAGATCATTCAAAGTCCGGCTGAGGGGCCATCATGCCGGACCCTTAGACCCTATGGGCCTCACAGGTTCTGTCCTCCGTTTGACATGACCTCTGACTTCATGGTGGAAAGGAACCAGAGGATTTCCCTATGTTGATTTAGGTCGTAGATGTGTGGAGATCACTGTAGATTTTCAGAGATTACTGTGTGTTAATATAAACTTTTAATATCAAAGAGAGGATTGTGTCCCTCATTTGAGAAACATGCATTAAGAGCCTCTGTTATATACAGTGACTTTATTTAAATTAGGAAAAAGGTTTTCTGGTGAAATATAATCACTATTTTGCTCATTTACTGTGCATATTTCATAATACATGTTGTGAAGTTTGAATAAACAATGAAATCTGCTGCTAAAAGTGGAGACCACTGTATTAAGCACATTGCAAATCACTGGACATGGACTATTGTAAAAGAGGAGTTAAAAATGTGTTTACAGCTGTTTACGCATGTGAGAAAACAATATAGTCAAACCCAGTTCCTCGCCCCTTATTTCACTTCTGCATCCTACTGTTTATCTAACGAAAGCAAAAATGGCCCATTTTAAGTCACGAACAATTTTCAGATTTCCATTTTTAGAGTGCAAGGTTGACGTGGGATCACCTGTTGCCTACTTTCCTCTGGCCTTTATGGGACCCTAAGGTGAAACTTGATGTAACAAAATCACATGGCACGCATAACATGCTTTCTTTTTTCACCCAAGTCCCCCCCCCCAGGACTCAAAAGCCAGCTTAAGTTTACTACGGTCACACCTGGAATGGGAGCCCCAGGGGGGCCAGTCGAATGAAGCTTTGGCGAGCCGGCATGTTGACATCAGGCTGGGGAGTCAACCTCCGGGCATTTCAGGGGTTTTTCTAGTTATTTTTTTTCAACAAAACAGCTGGAAGCTGGTGTTGACCTACACTGCTGCATCTTGAATTAGATTGAGATGCTTTTTACTGGACTCAACAGGGAAAAGATACGAACACCCTGCTGTACTCTTGACGCTGTCTTTGTGAATAGAGGATCTGTTTATAGACTGGATGTGATGACAAAATATTGTATCAATGGAAAGAATGCCCACTGTGCTCTAATGACGGCCAGTGATAAGGACATTTAGTTATGCATTTAGTGGCCTGCACTATCTGCCTGTAATCCTCTCTGGGCTTCACAGCCAGAACAGGGTTAGTGTTCACTGGGACATTGTTTGGTAATAATCAAATGTGCTCGTTATAGTCTTTAGGGTAAGGAAAGTGTTAATTGAATTGATATTAACTTTATGTCTTTCCAGAACTGAAGACCAGAAGTGTCAAAATTCACATATCTGTCTTGTTTATATCACAGAAAATAGTTTCTGAGGCAAATATTATGTACAGTATGGAGAAAGGGCTTTTGTTAAGGATATTAATGGTTAAAAATGTTTTTAAAAAAACAAAACAAACAAAGTTGTATCTCCGGTTTCTTAGTACAGAAAATCAACTGGAGCTGAACATTATTCCACAAACAAAAAGGGGCACCCTATAGGTACATTGTCAAAATTTTAAAACTTGATTATGCGAATCAGATAAGTCATTTTGTTTTTCAATAACAACCATCCTCCTCCATCTACACCCACCAATCCTGTGCGGGGTTTCTGGAGGGGGGCAGGAGGTTTTTCGCAGATCACAGATTCCAAGGTTTTCCTACTTTTGGAAGTTTCTGTCTGACCTGCTTCTACGGAGACAGACAGTGATGCTAATGGAAAAGAGAGAATAATATTAAGACGCGGTTTAAGACACTCATCTGTGTGTCTTGGAGGATGAACAGCAGAGACCAATGAGGGCTGAGAGAAAGAGTCAAGAATGTCCTTATGATGCTATCTTACAAGTTTTTCATCCATCATTACAAGAACTATGGACATATTTCTGCTCACGGTATCATTATCCTTAAAACTTAAAACAAATTCTCCTCATTTCGCTCTAGTTCACACAGACTCAATCTAGCAGAGTCATAGTGACTATATTTTGTATCGCATCCAAAAATCGATTCATACGCTAATTGCAGCTCTGATCTCACAGTAGATATGCCCCGGTTGATTTTGGGTTTCTATTTTCAGAGGAATGACAAGTGTGTCCAAAAACCCAGTGCGCCGGATTTGTGTTATTTTTAGAGGCCGAGCATCCCAGGGCATTCCGAATTTGAGTGATTGTTGCCGGGGTATCTCTTGGGAACGCCGTCCTTTGGAAGTCCTGGATTTGAGTGATTATTTCGGAAACGTGACAGGGGATGATGTAATTCAAGTGCTGTGGATTGGTGTGTGTGTGTTGGTTTGTTTTTTTTTTTTCTTCAATTTTTGGAGGCCTGGATGCTTTTATTTTATGTGATTTTATTGAAGAAGTTCAAATCACTTGCCAGGACTGGATGCATGGGATTTGTGTTACAACAGTAGACTGATGTGGTTACGGTTACTTTTGGCTATTGTGGTACATATGTAGGCTGGTTCAGAGGCCATTTGAGTAATTTTAGGGCTCAACATCAGGTGTGTTGGATTTGAAACGATCAGACGATGCCAACTTTGTGTCTGTTGGATTTGCGGGGTTTCATATTTAGTGGGCTGGGTGCCTTTCACTTATTTTAGCTAGGCAGATGAGTTGTGCTGGCTTTGTGGATTATTTTAGGAGATGTGACAGGTGGATGCCTCAAACTGGGTGTGCTGCATTTTTGATATCAGATGAGAATGACAGAGGATGGCTGCTCTTTATTTGATGTGTTTATTTCAGTAAACTGGGAGCATTCGATTTGTGTTATTTTATGTTGATAGAAATGGCAGCTGGGACAGTGCTCGGTAGCTGGGGAGAGCTCCTTTTGGTTTTCGGTGGCACTTTTGATCTCTGAGGATGAAACTCTTTATCACCGTCTGAGCAGAGCAGAGCGGCATCACAACAGCTGGGAACGATTCAGTGTCACTCTCTCTCTGCGGCACTTGGGCGAGTCGGATGCATAGTTATGGGATTAAGCCTGGAGGCCTTCAGGATGTGCCAGTATGATGTCTCAAACCACCATAACAGCTTGTTCTCTTTAAAAAAGGATTTAATTTAGATGAATCCTTAGTTTGCCGTAAGGAACCACAGGTAGTTAAGGATGGAGACACACTGTGGTAACAGTTGGTTAAAAGGCAACACGCTTCCTGTCCGTTAACCACCCCGACCTCCACACCCCACTTCCCCCTCACTACATAAAAGGACACTGAACGTAAATTTTGAGGTGTGGAATCATCCAAAGTTTAGGTAATTCCTAGGGATTCTGGTATAGAGTGAAACTGGGAGTATCTCGACAGTTACACATTTTCGGGCTCATAGCTTTAGCACATTCAATTTGAAATAAGATAATGGATACTACATTAAAGCCAAAGCTGAAATTTGACTGGGTTTACATCAATACAGAAAGAATGCTGTGTGAGAGATACAGCCCTTTACACTTGCAGTGCTCAAATTTTAGGGTTTCAAAGTAATTGGACAGATACACATGAAGTCAAGCAATATCATATTTACTACTTTTCGGGAGAATCCTTCCCTGTCAATGAGTGCTGCACATGAGTTGACACGTATCCTACCTGGTGATGCCCCCCCCCCCGGGCTGGACAACTCCAAACTAAATGGCAACTCTTAGCTCTCAGTTAACTCTGGGCCACGTGTGATCTTTTTTTGTGCATGAGCTAAGATTGAAACAACAAACGGCTGCCCGAGAAACATTTAATAGCCAAGTGTCCAATTACTTTTGAACCCCCTGAGATTTGGGCACTGTGTGTTTTAAAGGCTATATATTTCCAGCACAGGTCTTTCTATATTGATATAAACATACTCAAATTTCAGCTGAGACTTGGCACCTTAATGCAATGTCCATTATTTTTTATCTCAAATTGAATGTACTGAAGGAAAGAGCCTGAATTAATAAAAATTTCCCAAAACTTCTGGTCTCGACAGCACATCCCTGCCAACTTCCTGCTGACCGTGGACAGTGGCAATGCAGATGTTTAGTGAATGCAAACCGCCGTCACACAATAAGAAAGGCAGCAAGGTAGCGCAACAGTGCGACATAAAAGTAAGGAAGACTTAAGTTCAAGTCAGTAAACTGACTCAGTAATGTCACTTATGCAGTAATACATCTTTTTGTGTCTTCTAAAGTTACTCTGTCTTGCTTTTTTTTTTAAATAGGTATTATGATCAGAATCTTGACATCACAGGATAATTTACCTTTATTACATTTTTTAGGAGACAACATCTTTCTGACGATCTGCTGAGATTCTGTATGTACAAGTATATAGTAACAAATGAGATGGTTGCTTTAGTTATTATGGTTCCACAAAGAACCTTTTACACTAACCCAAGTCCTTTGAAGACCCCTCCCCACTCTCTCTGCGTCAATCATTGATCAGTCAGACTGGGGTATGACTGGGATTCAGAGGAGACTTGTTAGGTCGGGCTGGTACTAGGCTTCAAAAGCTCATATCAGATAAACCCTGCTCTTAGACCGGGGCCTCTGGGGAAAGGCTAGTTGTAGGCTTCTTCACATAGCTGGCTATATCTGGAAAACAGAGAGGGAGAAGGAGAAAGCCAGTGAGAGAGAGAGAATGTGTGTGAAGCTGCCAACAGAAGCAGTAAATCTTCCAGAGTAAACACAGCTGATGGGGTAAACCCTCCCTCTGTCCCTCTTCACCCCTACAATGCCCTCCTTCTCCCTCCCCCTCATCCTCTATCTTATGTATCTAGCTATCCATCTCAATGGCAATATACTATTATATCAACAAGATGGCAAGGTGGGTTCTGAGAGCATAATGAATGCCAGTAATTCCAGCTGTAATGTAATCAGTTAATATACAATATCACAGCTGTGTGCGGATGAAAAGAGAGGAGGGTGGCTGAGGGGAGAGCCTTCCTCAGTGAATATTTCCTCAACACTTCCCTGAGTTAAATAACAATTGACAGGTAGAGCTAAACATCTCTGATTTATCTTCAATATTGGGTGGAGTTATTACACCTTCATAACTTCAAGTTTTCCCAACACTCTTTTCTGACATGTACAGCAGGAATGAAGCTCAAATTATTTCTCCCCGCACAACCCAAAATTTATGATTATATGGACCATCAAACCATCAGTTAACACATTTGTAATCTATGAAACTATAAATTGTCTGCTGACCTATGTCCATTTTGAAGCAACTACAAAACCAGAGCCAGGTGGGCAATTATCCTAGCTTAGCTTAGCATAGCATAGAGACTACAAACAAGGGGGAAACCGGTAGCCTGGCTCAGTCCAAAGGTAAGAAAATATGTGTATCACTAATTTTTTAAGTCCCTAATTAACAGGCTTCTTGTTTAAATCGATACAAACTGTGCTGTTATCATGTCTTAGCGACTAACCTCCAAGTGCAATAAATTATTTAAAACACACACACACAAAAAACCCCAAAGGGTTCATCCTCTTGGGAACGTGAATGTCTCATTGAATGTCAATCTGCTCATTAGATGTCCTTTTTCTGGTTTATAAGGGTTCAGTTGGTGGTCAATGCAATCAAGAGAAATCCTCCGGGGTCTCTGACTGAACCTCCAGTATAATTTTCATGAGAATGTGGCCAGCAGACTCAATAATGTCAAATGTGAAAAACCACAGTCGGTTAAAAGGATGAGTGTTTGGTTTCCATGTGTGCGCTCTCTCTAGTTAGTAGAGAAAGTATCTCCCTCTCTTCTGACCGGCAGCAGAAGCGCTGTCTGTTTTCTCTGGCCCGCCCTGAGTTTTTTTGCATCAGTCAAGTTGTTTCACTCCCCTCTGCATCTTCCTTTCTTTCTAGTCTTAGGTCAGAGCAGTCTGGCATTTCACCATGTAAGGCTGCAGAGCTGAACCGAACTCCTGAGAAAAAAAATATTTTCTTGGTGGAACATTTTTTTATAATTTTTTTTTTTTTTTTAGCTGGAAATAAAAGCAGCATTCATGGGGATGAATAAGAAAGTGGCGATGCTAAAAATGGATCATTGAGCAGTTATAGTGCATCAGACACATAATTATCACCACTTGAGAACAACTTCACATCACAGACAGGGAGGAACATAAAGCCAACGGAGTTCTTGTTTTGTTTAACCTTACTGGGGAAGTTCCGCTCACGGTCATGCTTTCAATTTCAGGATTGCCCTGTTCACACTCCCTTTCCACCTGGAGGCCAGAGTCTGAACCGACGGCCACTGAGCAGCCTCTCAGATTTTGGAGTGCCTTGCTCGAGGGCACCGCGGTGGCGGTAATGACCATCACTTTTCAGGTTTATCCTGTCCCTCCTGGGCTAGACCGTTCCCCTTCTGTGGAGCATTTACTCCTACATCACTGTTTTTTTTCCCAATTCAGAAGATTTTAATGGAGCTCTCTTTTGTACATGGATTTTTCTTTGACAGCTCATTTTATTCTCCTGCTGATAACACATTTTTACTGTTTTTTTTTTAATCTTACTGTTTTTTTCTACACTCCATATATCGATGAAACGAAGGAATTATCTATTTTCTTTAATACATCTTAATGTCTACTTGAACAGCCCAGTTTTCCCAAAGGGAGGATCATCTTATCTTTGGAAAAAAATACTGTTGTTATGAAAGATGGTGATAAAAATATCTGCCCGTCCCTGTATTTACACTGTCTGAAGTGAGTATCCACTGTAGAGTAATGAGTGGCAATAACAACATGCTGACTGCCTTGTACGTGAGTGACAGCCTGTTTACATGCAGATTCTCCTTAAAAGGCAGATGCAATGTCTCAGTGGGGGGTTATTTTTACTTTTTCCTGCCTGTTTTTGAACCCCTTGTTGTTTTTGATTTCTCCCAAGTGAAGGAAGCTGTCCAAGATTTCACACACACACTCTGCCAAATTCCCCGGATTAGCTGTTTACCCCAAAATATGTTGTTACCTATTTTAACGATGATTGGCTGGAAATAACTTGTGTGCAGTTTTGAAGAAAGGAGTCTGACATGTCCATTTGAATCTGAATTTAAACTAAAGGAGATATGACAAGCGGACAACTTTCATTACGGTCACCATGTCAATTAATTATCCAGTACTGCTGGGCTCTAACTAACAAGCCAGAAAATCTATTATTTATTCCCAAACAACAGCAAAAATAAAAAAGGATTTTTGGATGTTGTTACATGATGATATAAAATAAATTCAGATAATAAGGCTATCTGGGAAATGATATAGTCATTGCTGCTTCAACAATATCCAGATCTCAAAAGGATCAATTCCCTGGATCTTCACTGGAGTGGTCATGGCCAAATTGTATATTTAGAGGTGCCATCAGCTGTTCATGGGCACCACGCTTGTGCCAAGTGTCTATCAGCGTGCCAGGACAGAAAACGATAGAGTACTCCAGCCATAATGTTTGATTGTTGGCCAAGCCACGAGCTAGCCCTGCCATGATGCGCTGGCCCTCCCCAGCGCTCACGTCATGGATCTATTAAACAGAGGCTGAAGAATTCAAGCATGGTGACCAATCCCTTATATTGAGGATGCTCCACAAGAAGAGAAACCCCACCCCCACTGTCCTCCTGGTTGGTCATAATGTATCAGCATTAATGTCATTCTCCAGCTGACCAAATTTGATTTGACTTTGACTTGAGTTTAAAATGAATGAAGACCCCCCCCCAAAAAAAATCTTCTGGATTTGATGCCCAAGACTTTTTCCTCTTAATTTTAAAGCTCTTTTTTGAAAAATAAAGATCTCATTATCTTACTTGTATGTATCTTTAATGCTAAATTTTGTATTGGCAACAGCACCTAGTGAACCCTTCATGACTTTAACAAAGTGGAACAATCATTCATCTACTTGTGGACCAGAAACTGCAACAGCCATGAAGCTTTATCCACTATCCATGACCTCCCCTAAGGCAATTTTTTAAAGTAATTTCACCAAATTCTTCGCTGTAATCTCTTCTGCCTAAAAAACTCCCATACCTACCCTCCAAAGTCATGGGGCTTATGGGAACTGGTGTTTATTAAAGGCTGATGACAGCAATATTTCATGAACACTTATTAGGTCGTATTCAGAAAAGTTGCAGTCAAAACATGATTATGTTCCCATGCCAGCTTTTTGTGTTATTTTAAAAGTGTGCGCAGAAAAGCAGGATTTCAAAATGACTTCATAAAAAGACTGCTTTTGCTGGGCATTATAATCGATGCCAAAAATAAAAAAAACGTTTAAAGCAGACACATAATATCACATATTATAATAAATATAATTAAATGATTCTTGACTTGAACTGTCACAACTTAACACGTTATTTTAAGTGTATTAAGACCTTTCATTCGGTTCAGCAACTAAACAACTTCAGGTTTAGAACTCAAACCAAAAATTCCTGAACTAAATTGACCTACCCTAGTGAATAGCGGCTACAGCATTTATAATTCACCAGACCTGGTACAACCTTGGCATCCCCACTCTCCCAAAATCTTTTCTAGGATGTCCTGCCTCTCTCTCTCTCCCTCTCTCTCACATTGTGTCTACAGCCTTGGAGAGTGTTGCATATCCGACATTTCTCTCTCAAACTCCAACCAGCTCTGTTCTCCTCTGAAAGGTAAGAAGCAAAATCCTCCATTCTTTCAATCTAATTTAATTTTTACATGCAGACAGGTAAATGGGGAGATAATAATGACATCAGATGATGTTTACATGATAATAACACTGAGTGACTAGGACCAAACTAGAATCGTCATTAGAAACACATTAGGTTTTATCATTGAATGATCGTGAAACTGCCTTCTTATGACTCTTAACGACTTCCCGAGGTTCACGTTCATCAGGCAGTTACTTAACTTCTGAGTAGTAACTACTGGTAAAATGCGCTCTGCAGATGTTACACAGTTTTAGTGAGACATCATATATCTGACTGTGAGAGTAAGAGGAGGCTATCTTTTATGTTAAGATACAGAGGGGCACTGTATGAATCCCTGTTTCTTATAAAAAAAATGTCATTGTTCAGATACAGTAAACACATTTCTGAAGAGGGGGAGGAGGCGGGGATGGAAACAGGACTGAACCTCCCAGAGGGATAAACACTCATCTCCACTTCTTATGTTCCCATCCGAGGCACATGATTTCATATTAGAGCACTGAGGAGCCTAAATCGACTCAGTCTGAACACCGATTTCATAGTTTAGGGTCACAGCAGCATATCTTAGCACATGATAATGGCCTTAAGTTTAGTAATCAGTCCGGTCCAGTCTGTGTCTTCCACCTCTGATATAACAGACATCATCATATCAAACAGACTATAGGGGAAACTGAACTTGGGGAACTGTTGTTATTAGTGATTCATTCTGGTTTAAATGTTTCAGTTTAGTAGCCCTGGTGATTTCACTGTTTTCCACTCAGAAAACAACTGATATAGGCTTTTCTGTATTCAACAATGAGCCACTCAAAGAGGTAAATGGACATAGTTAAACACAAAATGGGAAGATGGTGACACTTGTTGTCCAGTTAGTACAACAATAAATAAACAAAAATGCAAACGAGCAAATTTTAAAAGTAGCCATTATCATTTTGACAAATTTAGTGAGATTTGCTCACAGAGCTAAAAGAAACTTATATATAAAGATACTTGAAACAGAGAAAGCAAGCAAGAGAAAAGGCTCATTTCAAGTTACTTCAAGTTAAACATCCTTTCTTGATGAATATCGATAGATTTTTTTCAATAGTTCAGAATGCAGTCTGGCAATCTTAAAAGAAATGTAGTTTTGGTACAAAGTACTGGCAGCCAGCAGCTACTGTCAATGGTTGGGTGACACTGATTATGCCCCAGTTACAATAACAGGTCAGCAGCAGCAAGCCCGTCTCTAACCTACATTTGACTACTCAATATTTTCTCAAACCCACAAAAATTATTTTCTAAGAGGATGTTCCACTAGTTGCAAAAGATACTCCAGCACCTTGTTAAAAAAATGATTTGATTTGATCGGGCCATAACAACAGAGGCATCGGAGGGAACTAATAACTGTTCTTAGTGTCCGTCAGGACGGATCATCTCAGCTGTTAATACTCAACGGCAGAAACAAGCAGATAAACAAGTGATTAAAAATCTCTCCGTGTATTCATATGAGAGTTTATGAATTTGTGTGTGTGTCTGTGCGTGTATGTATGTTTGTGTGCAAGTGTGCAATCTCATTTGCTGCTCAAGACAACAGCTACTGGTGCTGACACACACTGATAAAACTCACACCCATGGAATGACTGGCACTGCAGGTCTTCAGAGTGTATTTACACACACAGACACAGACACACAGACACACAGACACAGACACAGACACAGACACAGACACAGACACAGACACAGACAGAGAGACACACACACACACACTAAGTTCTCCAAATATAAGTTTTTTTTCATAGAAATATTTCAGTCTCCCCCTCTCAGATGAAACATTTAGTAACTTTCACATCTACACATGGACATGTCACCTCCCCTCTTGTCACACTGGAGGTATTCAGCTCCTGGCAACAGTCGCCGACAACAGCTGATTGTTTTTATAAAAGTACAACAGGGTCCTTTCAACAGAACGCAAGAGTTAACAACGTTAAAAGTAAAAAGCATCTAAAATAAAACTTCCTTTATGTTCTACCTTAGTGCTTCTTTCAGTTAACATTAAAAGTTAGGCTGATTAAACTCATAAATGAAAAATAAGTAAAAGAAGTTATATTTTAATCGCAGGGCAATGTACCCATTGAATTCCCAGTAACAATCGAGTAAAACTCAATAGTATATATATCTATAGCATTAACACATTTATTATTAGGTGTCTGCTTTTATAGTTGATTAAAAAAAATAGTTAAAACAAATAAATTTCCTTTGTACAAAAATAATTAACTACAGTGGAACAACTGATATTTTTTAAAAAAACAGATCATTTTGATTAGGAAATGAGGGATCTGATGTCACCATGTTTTCAAAGCAAATCAATAAAAATAGGGTAAACCATAGGGCTGAGAATGGACCATTAAGTAGATACCACTGGGGTTGAGACATTAATAGGCTGAGACACCTGTTGATTAAACAGGCTAAATATCTTTTAAATAGATCTAAAATTCTCAAAACTGCACTTTAGGCACTTTACTTATTGGCTTGTGAGCCTTCATAGTCAAGCAGTGCCACCTTTAGAGGCCTCGAGGGCTTAAATTCACAGACTAAAACTCACAAGAAAAAAAAAAAAATAGTATTTGACAAAAGTCAGGGAAAAAAAAGTGTAGCAGAGATACACGGCGACCTCTTGGCCCGACCGACCCCTCCGGTGGCCGCGTCTTGTGCAGTCGCATGCTTTTATGTAAATGACATGACACAGATCAACCAATCACGTATGTGTGTTTGTATGGTCCCGTGAGATGTGAGAAGTACAGGCAAGTGCCAACAAGGAAATGGCTTGTTGAAAAATAAGAAAAGTTGATTAATTTCTTCAAGTCAGGGGTTAATCTTGGCAGGAGGTATTTGCACTATGTGTTCCACAGACTCTCAGACTCCAAAATGTCATTAGGCAGGAGAAAACTGTCAACATTTAATTTCCTCACTCATTTTTTCCATTGTGGAACTGAGGATTACTTGCACACTAGTCGCGGGGATGAGCGACAGCCCGTCGTCTAGCATGACATGACTGACAGTCACCACTCAGCACATAATGACAAGGCTGATGTGTGCAGACGAGCCAAGGATAACGTGGAGCACCAGTAACTCACGCGCTTGTCAGTCACACAACTGCAGGCGCCCTGCACCCAAGTCCCAATTTAACCCCCGAGGTAGCAAAGGTCAAAGTACTGGCATGATAAAATCACTGGCATGATAAAAAGGCTCATTTCTCTTACCGAGCACGAGAGGTAAAGGAGGGAAGAGAGAAAGATAAGATTAAGTTGAAGGCTTTTGACCTGCTGTGTGGGATGATTCAGGGGCCAAGAGCTGGAAATGGCCCTCACAAAACCCCAGGGATTATGGATATTTATTATTTTGGATCCAGAATGAGCTTCTGTCAGGGGGAGGGCTCAGAATTCAAAGCCTCCTCTCATGCAGCACTGGGGAATTGAATATTTTTTGTCATTTAAGTGGGGAAGACACTGCTGAAGTGCCTGAAGCTGCAGTTACTCTGATGGCCACCTGACAGTGGCAATGAGAATATCTCGGCGGGAAAAAGAAAAAAATTTCAAACTGTCTTTAAATATGAAGCAGAGGTCAATAATTATTTCAAAATTAAAATCCTTTTAATTCCTCTGCTTGAGATTGGAAAAAAAACCCTGTTTCTTAAAGCTGCAATAATTATTATTCTTTAGCCATTTGAGGGCATTGGACCAGGAAGCATGAAATATTTCCAAATGATCACCTTAGAAAGTTGCTATGGTGAACATTTTAGGCAACCGCTGCCTATTTAAATGTCCAGCAATGACACATTTGGAGTGGTATTTTTGTCTACCTAATGAGTTGAAGTCTAATATACATGCTTTCTTTTAGCTCTGGTTTTGGTCTGCACCAACTCCTGTGGGAAATATCTGGCTCTTTTGCTGCTAAATTCTCAAGCTGGTTCACTAGCTAGATGCTAACTTTGGCTGTCTGCTGTGTGGTGCGACAGAGGTATCCTACAGTGACTTTACCAGGGCCAAAAACAAAGAGCTAAAAGAGGCTAAAAGGCTGAGAGGAGCTGCAGTGAGGTGATATTTCATGTGTGTGGGGGCATCACTACATGTAATACCTTTCA
Organism: Istiophorus platypterus; assembly: GCA_016859345.1. Classification (NCBI taxonomy): domain Eukaryota; kingdom Metazoa; phylum Chordata; class Actinopteri; order Istiophoriformes; family Istiophoridae; genus Istiophorus; species Istiophorus platypterus. Next base: position 8,145,792 of record CM029131.1, on the reverse strand, counting down.
CTTAACGCATAACTATTTCAGTCAACTCTGAGGTTAAGGTGATGGAGGAGGTTTTTCCATGGGGTGTGTGTGTGTGTGTGAGTGTGTGTGAGTGTATCTGTGTGTGTAAAGATGTTAATATGTCAAGTGATAACAGGTGACTCAGAGGCAGATCAAGTGTGGGAGAAACAAAAGTGAAATGATAAAAATAGATGTGTTGAGGAGTCTGCAGAAGGCATCAAATGGCTACAACGCCTCCTGTTATCTTTACTGATGCCACTCTGCAGTAGAGAAACAAGATATAACAAAGAAAAATAGACGCTACATACTCTTAGAAAGTTCATATTTAGCATCCTAGGCACAGTGGAAGTATAAATAGCTAATGGACATTTTCTTGTACTGGGAAAAAATTTTACTATGAAAACAGGATATCTGCATGGATTTCCACCTCAACAACAGATTTTCTAGTAAAGAAGGCTCTAGGAATCCAAAGCTGTGTGTATGCTTCTCTTTCCTTTTGAATCATAGATTGTAATGGACACCTTACCCAGCAGGGGGCATGAGCAGGACTTTTTAATCTTGTTAAAAATAGAAAAGACCTTGGCGGGGCTGATGTACAAGTGCTAAGACATTCACTGTTTGCAGGAGGCACAACTGCAAAGGCTCGGTCACCTTGTGACAGTGACTTTGATCTCAGGAAAGTCCCAGATCAGATGACGAAAAGGGATTTAACAGAGTGTCAAGAATCTGCAGCTGCACTGCGAAGCTGATTTATTTCTGTTCATGTGCCTTTGTTTTTTTCCAGCTACAGTCTCAACTCACAGCCGTTTTTCATTTTATTTAGTGGGATTATAGCCATAAATTAACATGGGCGTTAGAGTGCATGGGGCAATTATGAGAGTGGAAATGATTACAGTGACGCTATGAAAGGAGAAATGATGCCTTACTTGTTGCACAAATGTAAACTTATATCAATAAGCAATAAAACATGCTCTTGTTCAACTCAATACACTTGGGTGTTTTGCCACTACAGGTAATTGTGGCAAATTTCTTTAAATATTGCTGTATGACATCACCGAGTCAGTTCACTGACTTAATGACAGTACTTGTAAATAATGATCATCTCAAAATTATTACATGTGGCCACAGCGGGCGCTGTTTAGCACACAGGCTCCCTTTAATCAACAGTTCGCTGCGATGCGAGGCGAGCGCTGGCGACTCTTCGGATTTCTCATCATGTTAAAGCGCTGCGCACGGCGCCCTTGTGAGAGTGACGCCCTGAAGACAGAGAGTTTGGAGGCGGTGTAATTGCTGTACTCTTGAAAAATTAATATGCAACAGCAAATGTGTAAGAAAATTATTAAACAGGCCAAACTCATTAGTTTTAAACAATTTTCTCATGCATTGATGCAATATACTGTTTGAAAATTCTACCAATAAAGCATAAATGATTAAATTATTGTGTATTCCTATGGCCTTGTTAACACCTGATGGCATTATTGCAGAAGTACATTTTTAACTTACTCCCCCACTTATGTTCGTGTTAATGTTTTTTAACCAATCTAGAAACTCTAGACACATGCTGTCATTCACATTGTTGTCGTGTTGCTGCCACTCCTACTAGAGTCTGACTCAACGCGTCACCAGGCCTCAGTCGACACCACTGAGCAGGTCTCTAATCGTCACACCACGTACTGGTGCGATACAGAAAGGTCACACTAAAGCGAAATCCCAGTGAGCTATGTCTTTCATAATCTTTTCTTACTCTCCATGCTTTTTTTCCCCTCCCTTTGTCAACGGCAGAGAGAAGTTTTCGTTCTACAACCGGCACTGACCCAGTCCACTTCTGGCCAGGCTGCCTACAATACCTGACCTGAGCTAACCTCCAGACAACCTGCAGCAGTTTGACTCCCTGATTTCACCTGCTCAAAACCAGCCTGACCAGCTCAGCCCAGCTCCTTCTCAGTCTGAGCAGGCCCAGCAGCCTGACTGCATTCTACCCCCCCTCTCTCAACCCGGCCAGTCAAAACCTAACCAGTCCGCCGTCTGCATGGAGCGTGTTCAGCACATGACCAAGTCGGCAATCCGCCGAGCGTCTCAGATCGAGGTGAACCCACAAGCCAAGAGGAACCTGCAGGAGCTGTTCGTCAACTTCACCCTCATCCTCATTTGCCTGCTTCTCATTTACATCATCGTCCTGCTGAGCAGTTGAGAGCAACGGGGCCAGAGAGAGTTTGGCAAGGCTGTGCTGTGGGAAAGGGTTTGGCTGATATATGGGTTTAACTGATGCGCACGGATCAGATGTCTAAAAATGCAATATCCCATTCATCGCTATATATCAGCCTAACTCTGTCAACAGCCATGAAGAAAGCTAAATATGAATCCATGTGAAAACAATGATGGCCAAACTCAGGGATCAGCTTCCCTGCCTCTCCTTCTTAAGGGAATGATGAAAAGTGACCCAGCTTCACCAGTTTAAACTTCACTGATATACTGTATCCATGTATATCTGCCTGCTGCTCATTCAGATTAATACCATGCTTACATTATAATGTGCTGATTTAAAGTCGATTTACAAAGGACACTGACTCCCTCCATTCAAGACTTCCTGTACAATATCTCCTGCTTCGAAATAATAGGTGCAACATGCGTAATACTGAAATATCAATACATCACTTTCATTTAACTTAAGCCCTGTTCGTTCCTGCATCCACCACCAGGAGAGTGAATAACACAAATTATTTTTTACTTAAGCATTTTTACTTCCTCTTTTGTACGCCCCACAGGAGAGAGACATGGATGCAGTGACATCAGGTTTCTCTATTTTGAAACTTGAATGCTGCCTTCTTGGTGGTTACCAGAGCCTAAAACACCAAGTTTTGCAAGAGGAGACAGGGACAGGAGAGCGAGAAACACCACAGCCAAGTCTGATTGGCTGATGGACCTCATTTAAATAAACATGCCTTAGAACAGACAGTTCCTTTTCAGCTTCAGCAAAACGGAGCTTCAGAGTGTGAAGTCTCTTACATTTAATCTACAACCGATTTTATGTCTTTCACAACTGGAGCACTTTTACAAAATGGATGGGCATGACACTGAAACTTTTATGTATTACATATATAAAATCTTAAGATGATAAGTGAACTATGAATCCCAAGGTGCATTTTGGTAAAAAAAAAAACAAAAAACAACAACAACTACAAAAAAACATCCAATCGCAAAGCAGAGGTAAAGAATACACTGTTAAGAAATACAGATAATACAGATAATACAACTGGCAGAATAAATGAGTCAGATTTTTGAATAAATTCAGAAAAGTTTGTGTTGGAACGAAGAGGTTTTAATTTGTTACCACTCTCATCCAGGGCTCTTCTCCATTTTAACAGCAGCTGAGACTCATGGGTATCATAGTATTTGGAGCCACCTGTCCTGTCAAACAAACATTCAAAACATGATTTCTCAGAAACATAGCTGAAGTAATTGAAACTGGAAAAGTCAAATTTGACCCATCTACATCATGCAACTTATTCAAACATGACTGACTTCTGAACTTCAGTCAAGTAAGTTGATAGCATTCATGGTTACTCATACATAGAACTCATTCTACGTAGTGTTGCTTGGGATTCAGAGTTCAGTGTGCATCAGTTTGGAAGTGTTGAGTGCAAAATAAATCTCTAAACACACCTCACATGACCTCTTATATATTAGGCCTGATATATACAGCACATGCAGTTTAGCAGTTTATCAGTGAAGAAATCTTCACTTTGCATGATGTGATATCACTTTATGACATTTTCTGTTTATGCCCTTTAAGCTCTGTTTTTGTTTAGTTCTTTAAACTGTCACTGACTGTTGCTGACATTTTAGATTAATTACAGCACAAGTGCCCTTAATCATGGCGGCACAGAGGTGTAGAAAATAAACTGTTAAGTTAGATTCCTAGAGAAGTGCAGTAAGAAGTCCATAAGAATTTCATACGTCTTTAAAAACTTACCAGCCACATTTACGTATAGTGCATCTTCACTATATTTGTCATTAATGAAAATGTTAATTACATTTACAATTGTAGTTTTGTTCTTTAATGTACGTTTAGGAGATTGTATCACCTGACTTTTAAACTACAAACCAAAAAATAAATTGCATGACAAAAAAAAAAATTAAGTGTTTTTGTTTTCCTGATGCTGGTGTGGAAAAATTATCTTTGAATAATTTAGCCTGTCCATAGATACTCAAAGGTGATAAGACTGTGTAGGTAGCCAACTAATAAATCTACAAAAGCAGCTGCTTTTCAGTCCACAACTTTAGTGTTTTAATCTCTCTCACCAACATCATTGTTTCACCCAATAAATGCTCTAAATCCCACTTTGAAACACCTGCCCAGCTCCATACAGGTGAGTGTTAGCAACTGGCTGTCGAGCGGTTAGCAGCGGAGCATTTAGCGGCTAATAAACAGGCCACTTACTTTTCTCAGAAGTTGGTGGAGACAAAAAAAAAAGAGCTAAACCAGAGTTAATATTCGACTTCAGAGGTTGGCAAAAAATGCTTTCATTCCTCGGCATTAAGAAGTTTTAAATTCCAGTCGTGTTAAAAACGAACTTTTCAACGATATCCTCATTTTTTTGCGTTGTTTACTATTTAGCTTCCTCGGCTAACCTAGCTAACCCAGACCGTTGCAAACTGAATCCGCCCTCTCATAGGTTAGCTTTGATTAAAGGGACGACCAATCACAGAGCTCCCTGACGCGTTTACTGCCTAGCGACCGGCCAAGGGAGGATCCTGATAGGGCAGGAGACTCACCTTTTTATTTTGTGCTTGAGGTGTTCGGGAGGCCAGTTTTGATTTTAAAACAGTTTTCATCACTTGGTTATTTACTTTGTGAATATTAAAATTAAAACAGTAAATTTTTTTTGTTTTATGTGGGGAGATAAGAAAAATACATGGCTCCACAATTTGTTTGTGATATTTATATTAATAGAGGAGGCACACGTGTAAAATTTATTGTATGGAGACAATATTTTTTCTTACTTTGCAGTCAGTCAACTTTTCGTTGCTTACACACACACACACTCACACACACACACACACACACACACACACACACTCAGGCACGCACACACACACACACACACACACACATTAATGGAGTTGCAACAGTAGGCTTTATCTCACAATCAGAATTTTACTGTTCCATAACATACAACAGAAATTATACAAATATAAATAAATATTATTATTGTTATTATAGTTATATATTTTTACTTCAAAAATGTCAAGATAGACATCATTAAATGATAAGTCACGAGGGTGACATCCAATCACTGTCAACTCAGTTCATTACACAAACTGCAACACGTTTACTATTTCAGTTTAGATCTTAACATGTACAGATGCAAGAATCTTCTTTTACAGCACTTAAAAATAACTGAGTTGAAAGTGAAATGAGCTGAGCCCTGGTCTGTATATCATCACATAAAAAAAAAAAATCAACTTAACAGATGTTCCAATGATGTTCCAATAAGTTTTAGTGTCTGTGGTTCACAGAAAAAAAAGAAACAAACGACAAAAAAGCCAAAAAAAAAACCCCAAAAAACACTCAAAATGTTTCCTCTTTCAGATGTTGAGAAACAAGAGTTGATATTCCCATGAAAGCCCATCATTCATTTTATAAGGTTACAAAAATGGGATAATGATGGTAATAGGTCTGTCACTCTTCAACTGACTGATAATCTCCTTTAAAAGCAACAGCCAGACAAGATGCAAGAGAAATAAACAAATGGATCAAATAAAACAGGAAGATAAGGTCTTAGAAAAATACATAAATTGCCAACAAAACAGTACAGAAAGAAAAAAAAGTATGTAAATGGGAACAATTATGTAAAAATGCATAACCAAGAATCAACCGATAAATATTCTTCATTTTTGCTATTTCAAACATGTGAGCAAACCTCAACCTAAAGGACCACACCAGTGTTTTCACATTTATGTATGACAGTTAAGACGAATCAAGCTATCAAACACCATCTGCTGATGAATATCATGGCTGAGAGCTCCAGCTCAGCCACTAAAGTGACCTTGAGGGGAATCTGTTTTTCTGAACTGCTGTCACAGAGGTCAAGAATGAAGTTTGAGGCTCAGCTTTTAAACCACTATGGACGAGAAGTGCTCAGAAAAAAAAAAAAAAGGGACTGAAGATCATGTGATATGATTGAAAGCTCAAGGGCAGCTACTTTACAGACCTTTTGGCAAGAATTCAAAGTCACTTGCATTTGGCAATCCAACACAGTGAACATCATGTCTGTGTTTATTGTTCTCAAATTTAAATGTAAATTTGTTAACAGGAGAGTAGACATATTATTCACAATGATAGATCAGCCATGTTAAGCCAACATTCAAGTCTCTTTGAGTTGATTTTTATACTCTTGTAAAATGAACAGAAAAAAAATGGCTGCCAGGAAAGGTAGAAAAAAAACATTTAAAACTGTAAAATGCAACAGCAAGTTTGGCATTACATGGACTCACATATGCAAAAACACTGGAACGGTCCTTTATCTATCACCATTAGAAAGGGTAGTCACTCATAATGTGCTTTGTAGTTTCTTGCCCTTGTGTTGGGACTTTTTGCCCAATGTCTAGTACAGTCAAACCTGTTTTTCAGAAGACAAGTATGTGAAATCATCAGTGGCGAAATAAAAGTAGCGGCAGTAAAATCAGATGCGATTGTGAGAAAACATATCATTAAATAAAAAAAAAACCAAACAAAACAAAAGACTTCTGCCTTTTCTGGGGCAGATGTCCAAGCTAAAATGTCAATATTTAACATAGTTGTTTGAATAAATATAATCTTCACAGTGTGCATGGAGGATTGAACCGACCGCGGTTCAGTGTCGGGCCGGTCCCCGAAAGGATGGCGTTGTCTGTTTTTTATTGGTCCATTTACTTTTCCCCAGGTTTGTCACATTACAGGTCAATATTTACAAACACACCACTTAATATACTGTATGAGTTTCGATGACATTCAGCGTAACTATAGCTTCAACGTCCTGTTGCTGCATTCGTGTCATATGGGATAGCTGGACATTAAGATGTCAGGTTGAAAGTATTCTTTATACTTCTATAAAATTGGAGATGAAGCATTTAGTTGTTTTTTATTGACATGTCTATTCTCTGAACCCAACTGCAATCAACAAGATCAGAGTCTAAAGCTTTGAGGTTCCTGTATTTTAATATATTTTCTTATTTTTCCCTTTTTTCCCCATATGAGACGATTACAGACACATCTGCTAGAGGTCAAGTCTCAACTTAGTTTCAGGAAGTGTTTCGTTCTACATTTTAACCAAAAGGTTTAGTTCATTTTTAGGAAATATGCTGGCTTTTCATCTTAACTAGGTCAAATGAGAAGACCGATATCAGTTTCCAAACTGATCCAAACAATAGGATCTGTCCCCTATAATTACATACAAGCTTTCAGTTTTAGAGTTTCTTCAGGCAAAAAGAAAGAAAGAACACTGAGGTGATTCTATTGACATTCCTGTAATTAACCTCACGCAAAAACACATGACACAACATCATGCTTAAGGGTAGTGTGGTCCTCTGACAAGCATGGACTACAAAGATATTGGGAAATGGATATGGCACAAAGAAAAAACAAAAAATAAAGATAGTTACAATCCTCCATTAGCTATGGTGCATGGAAAACCGTTAAGTAAATAACGGTGGAAAAAAATGCATCAAGCATGTTAAAGGAGTAGTTCAACATTTTGGGAAATACATTTACCTGCTTTCTTGCCGAGAGTTGGACAAGGTCAATCCCATTCTCATGCCTGTCTGTTGAATATGAAGCCACAGCTGGGTAGTTTAATATTTACAGTACAGACATGAGAGTGGCCTCTCATGTAAATAAATATATTTTCCCAAAATGTCAAACTCTTCCCTTACAAGTATGTTTCCTCTTACATCCTCTGTCCTCCATTCAAGTACCCCTAAGTATGACTTTGATTCATACAGATGTTTTTGCCCAAGAGTTAATTAATGAAATGTTTTAGACACCTAAGCTTTTTTAATTCCGTTTGTCTGGGCTACAGGTCTATGATCTAAAGCTGCGTGGGACAGCATGTGAAGTTAATTGTATTTGTGCAGGCTCAATTGTGCTGAGTTTTATTTTACATGTGTTTACCCTATAATGAAAATTAAATCAATCCTCTCATGTGACTCTGAGAAATGAGACACATTCATTCCAAAAATGTTGCACAAATCTTTTAAAAAAAGCAAAAAACAAACAAAAATTCATATATAAGGAATTTGGTTTCAAAACTAGGAAAACAAAACAAAAAATAAATAAATAAAAAATAAACATGAATACAAACAGGTAAAGTACAAACACTTCCTGAACGTCAGTTGATCCCATTATGGAAGACGAGCATCGATTGGAGCTGTAATGTAACTGAATGTGTGTGTGTGTGTGTGTGTGTGTGTGTGTGAGTGTGTTGCTGAATGGACCACCCCGGTGGTCATGTGAGTGTGCAAAGGACGTAAACTCTCAGACCTCGTGGTCTCTCTCTGTCCAGGTTCGAAGAAGTAAGAAACATGGCGTTGTTCAGGCCGATGGTGACCATGCAGTTTGGAAACTGTACAGGTTACTGAATGGACTTAATGGACCCTCGGGTCATGAAAACTACTCTACACAAGAACTATGTAAACTTCAGAGTCAAGTTAAAAAACAGACAGTACACCAAAAAACCGGAGATATGGGGATTCAAGTGAGTGACAGCAGCATTATGATAGTGTTTCTGTTTTCACATGCTCTAAGGTCTGCCCCACACACAGAGACACGTAGCAAAAGAGCTCGGCCAGCGACATCGACTCCCGGCTCGTAAGGAAATTAAGTGTTTGACGAAAACCCTCCTTGGCATTAAAAAAAAAAAGTTCCCAGGAGTCGATGGGCGTCTACATGCTGCTGACAGAACTCTTCCCCCGTACGTCCCTGGTCCACCGGCATCACAAACAGACCGTAGAAAAACAGTAGCTTGTTAGATTATAAATACTAGAATAATAAAAATATGAGGGGCGTTTGATTCGGTTCACCTTGATGTTTCCCCTCCTGAGACCACTGAGGTGTCTGGGATGGTAAATCAAGCGCCCCTCAGCTAGCTCAGAGATCTGAAAATGACTTTACTGTATGTACAAAGTCAAAGCACTGGGACAGCAAGCTAAAGTTTAGTCTTTTTTGCTGGTGTCACTGTTGTGGTATTTTGTAATTTATTGTACTGTAGAGGCCAAAAAAAAAAACGCAACCAGAATCTGCAGCTAGGTCCTGTCCTCTTTCCTCAAATACATGTCTGAGTGAGAAATACATATTTATACTGCAGATGCGCCCACAGCATTAACGAGTAAAGGCGATTTTCAAGGCAAAAATCCATCTGTCCTGGCTGAACTTTGAAAGCACTTTCAGGCAGATTCCTACTTGTAAGACACATGTTGATGAACAAAGAAGAAAAACTCATCTTACACAAAGCTAAAAACATATTCTCCTTGTCTACAGGATGCCACCTTTTCCCTTTAACATACTTTACACTCACTACGACACTGAAGTTTGTGACACACTGGGCCACAGTGATCATCCATCATGAGGAGAATTACTTCATGGAGGTCTGAGAATGTTTCCGAAGGTTTCAAACTGCTGACACAGGAGGCTTCTGGAAAATTTCTACTTTAAGATAATAATTCAGTTGTATGAAAGCTTGGCTATTATTTGGTGGTTCTGGCAACAATTTGATTCCCCAAAAGTCATCACTGAAATCTGGGAACACAAGCCAGCAGTTTATCAAAATTATTGTAACCACTTTATCTCTACATTTACACCTTTGGGGCTTAGTTTATCATAAGTAAAATTCATGGGTAAGTCCTTTAATTGTTTAAGATTACATTTCTGTCTCACCACTTAATGTTGCCTGATGCAATTCTAGCGCTCATAGCAGTTTTGTTTATCGCAGATGGCAGAAAATAACAAAAATGAGGAAACAAATTACAGTAAACTAATAGTTTTAGATCCCCCTACACTACCAATGCACAATTTCATGATGACGCACTGAAGAGCCACATACGGAGGCCCTAAGGTTTTAATCGCTGGAATCCCAGCGCTGCGGATGCTGTGATTAGCAATGCATGTTTGAAATGAATGTCGTCCAAATGACTTCCAAAACCTTCCAAAACTTTGATTGCTGTCCAACTTTAGCTCTCTGTCCCATTACTTCCTTTTTTTGACAGAATTGGGAATTTTTTAAATTTACTTATTTATTTTTTATTTTTTGCCAGTCAGAAAGAGAAGTGCTGGGCGTACAGCTCCTCTTCTTCTGCCACGTATCCTTTCCTTTTTCCTGCCTCCATCCCCCTCGGATCCGACGGTGTTGCAGCACTGGCTTCAGGAAGGCTGCGGGAGGGATGAAAATTGAAAGTGTTAAAATGAGGAGGAGGGCGAGGCAGAGATGCTCCAATAGAAATTCACAAACACACAGAGATATAGAGTATCATGTCTGTAGCTTGTTGGGCACCATCAGAAGAGAAGATAACAGAGAGAAATACTCTCGCATGCCGTGATAAGGGGCTGTACCGGTGCCAGCGTGTATCTGGGGGGATCCAGTGAGTGATCGTAGCTGGGGTGATGACAACAGTCCATCAGTCCATGCATGAATCTTATATGTGGAGATTATACACTGTGGCACTTTTATAGCACTTTTTAAAAAAAAAAAAAATCACATTCATTTGATTTAGACGTGCACTGAGGAGCAGCCACACATTTCAACAGCTAAACCTAAAAAGCCAACTTCCATCCATCTGTGCATTTTAAATACCCGCGGGGCGTTGGAGCCTTTCCCTGCTCGCATTGGGCGAGAGGCAGGGTTACACCCTAGAGTGGGCACCAGTCTGTCACGGGGCTGACACACAAAGACAACCATTCACACTTATGGACAATTTTGGAGTCCTGTGGGGAGAGGGATTTGAAGTCCCAGGAACCACGTTTCAAGACAGAGCAGAGCTGGCAGAGTGTGCTGTAAGTAATGGTCCCACCGCCCCAGTATGACCTTCTCCCTCGTACAAAGTCATTACAAAAGAAACGGCTGCAAAACTGATAAACACATGTTTTGCTGAGCTCACAAAGAGTCAAATTAAAAGTTAAAGTCTCAAACTGTGGAATCAGTCATTTATTTCTGTCTTGACCATGTCACCCAGCTCAGCCACAGATAGTCTGCACATGCTGGTTTTCTTAATACATCAGTGATTTAAACTGAGGCCCTCCCTGCTGTGAGGCCGCAGAGATAACCGCTGCACCACCGGGCTGCCCCTCGTAAACTTATGTAATACTGGTCCGTACTTTTTCCAAAGGTCAAGAATGACGCATCCGTTCTCCTTTCTAAATCAGGGATGGCACCCACGTGAAAATACCCCATGACAATCATGGGCTCCTGCGTTTTATCCAAGAAATTTTAAGTCCTTTGACTTTTAAATTAGGTTTTATTGGCTTTGCTTAAACAACTTAAGCACGTAAGCAGTTAAAGGACTATTTTATGTGTATTGGACTTTAAAGACGTGGGCAAGGCATTTTTTTAGTTGTGAAGAGCAGACACAGACCCACTGAGGTTAAATCTATTATCTAGCCTATATTTAAATCAATTTGTGGCGGTTTTCAACATGAAAATAAACTTAACAGTGTAGGTAAATAGAAAAACATAGCTTATTTTTTTCTGTTTTCAGGGGATCCTAGGTGTTTTTTTTTAACACATCAAAGTTTGTTTACAGGTCTCAGCGAGTACTACTGCATATGTGAAAAGGCTGAATAAACCCCTCTGTGGCTCCACAGGGAGATAATGCTGGTTCTGCTTTATTCATTTTTTCAACTGTCCATTGCAAGCCCGAATACCAGATGTAACAAGATTACCCTAACTTATTACAATAGAAAAAAAACAGTAGTCCAGAATAGTTATGCTGTTCAGTAAAGAATAGACAAATATAGACAAAATTAAACACAGATTTAAACGTAAGAGTAAAATAACTGACTTCTGTTTTAATCTAAGGTACAGCTCTGATTTAGAGATGGAAACTGATGAAAAACGGAAAACTGAGGACAGAGTCTTAACAGAGGAAACTTTTTCTCATTTGAATACATAACAATACTGAAAATGGCAAAAAAATACCCAAAAAAACAGAATATAAAAAACCAAAGAAAGGCGAGTTCTGCTCTGGAAATTCTTAACAAACATTAAAATTTCAAACTAACTTTTCGGTTCAGATGGTTTGACGTTTACGCCCTTCAGCAGCAGACCTCCAGTGTTCTCTAATCAGTGTTTAAAGCAAACAACCCCCCCAATACTCAGTGTCCACTACCTTTTTGCTTGTAGAAAAAAAGAAAGCACAACAATGTTACCTGATAAGTTTTATATTTGCAAGTCGTTGCAAGGCTTTCAAACCAGTCATTTATCTGCTTGCCCAACCTGGAGCCTGAAGTCCCATTGAGACTGATTTGTGAGTGCAAAGTTTCACTGTTTTTTACATAGAGGCAAAAAAAAAGCAGACAGGGCATGGCAGTGAACTATATGCAGTATATTTCAAAGAAGATCCTGTCTGTGATAGCACCAAGATAAGAAATGGGGAAATGAGATGTTAAAGCATAATGGATCAGAAAAAGGAATTATGCTTTATCTTCATTATTTTTCTCTGCTGATCCTGAACTAATGGAGGAAGACTGCAGCCTTCTGTGAAATGAGTAGATCAATTTGCTGCTCACTATTGGCTGAGGCTTAAATTAAAACTCTATGAACAAAATGAAGGTCTTTGAATCCCTCACGGTACAAAGAATTTAGTTTTGTCTCACACTTCATCATTGGTTGAGAACACAGCAAAAACACGCAAAATTCAAATTAACTGTTGAATTCTTTGAAGAGCGGCAGCCTAAAGAACAAACCAGCTACATATAAGAGATGCTTAAGAAAACTCCTCATCTCATGAGAATGTGGCAAACAGAGCCACAACTCTGGTCCAGCTGCTTTTCTTTCCTCCACAGATCAAATCAGTGCCGTGCAGGTTGTGAGGGGAGGAGGCATTCTGCTTAGTGTGCTGTGGGGTTTTTGGGGTTTTTATGGCTGCAGTGTAAACAGATGTACCAACTCTGTTTTACGTTCTCAACGCATGTTTGCTATCCCCTGGATTCCGGGACACGTAGCATTAAACAGCACTTTGTTAGTCTGTCTGTTATGAACAGCTATCACAGGTGTCACCAAATTAACCCGGACTTAAATCTTAAGGATCCTAACTTTACATCAATAAGTTATGACACTATAAAGTTGTTCAGATTTTGAGGAGAGAAGTGAGGGAAGAGGGGAGGGAAACTAAGGGGTGAGTTAAAGGCGGCAGGGGAGGGGGGCATCAATTAAGTCACTCCATGAATTAGGTGACGTGAAAGTTAACTGAGAGCGGGCAGTGGAAGTAAGTTGCATTAGTTCTCACCTCCTAAAGCTCTGTAGGCCCTGATGCTGGACCAGGGGTTCCTGAGGATGAGGATCATGAGGAAGAGCAAGGCTTGACATGGGATGATGTGGAGGATGAGGAGAAGGAGGAGGAGGAGGAGGAGGATGCTGAGGAAAAGGAGACGGAGGAGGAAAGCTGAACAGTGGCAGGGCTTTCCTAAGTCGGGGGAGGGACCGTCGGAGGGGGGAGAGAGGAGGCGCAAAGCCTCCTCTTGATCCTACCTCCTCCACCTCCTGTCCCTCCTCTTCCTCTCCTTCGTGACTCATGGTGGGAGGGCTGACGAATCGAAGGGCTGACTGGCTAGGAAAGCTGGCGAAGCGGTGATCTGATTGGCTGCCTGTTTTTAACTATAGACACACATAGAAAGGCAGGGTTGGGGAAGGTGATTCTGTATTACAGGGATGTACTTAGTTTTTGATAAGATCAGCGGCTGTTACCACCATTAACTGTGGCTTCTGTAAGCACAGAAAGTTAAAAGTAACATTAGGTTAATGGAAACCATGATACATAGAAAAAAAAATGAAGCTTCTTTTTGGAATGGACATTGAGAATTAACAATTCATTGATAACTACATTCAGCAAGAATAATAACTCAATGATAAGATCTGCCTTTTGCTGTCTCCCACAGTGGTTTTCTTAAAGCTATCGTTAAGAGTCACCAAAGTCAAACGTTTTCTAATCCTACACATGGGAGCTTAGAGGTGTAAGTAAGGGGATCAGGGACGCATATGTTATCTAATACGAAGAGCCCACAGTGAGCAACACAGGCATAAGGAGGAGGAGGAGGAGGAGGAGGAGGAGGAGGAGGAGGAGGAGGAGGAGGAGAGGATGGATGTTATGATGCTGAAATCAAGCGTTATTGTTTCTGAATGACTCCAGGGGTCAACAGTAGGTATGACAGCTGTGCGCATGGAAGAAGAAGGTTGATGAGCAGCTTTCTGCAGAGACATCCGTTTTAATGAAAAACATGACGTTAGAATGAATGTTCCCACACGCAGCACCCCCACCCCCCCAGCAAGAACGGTGAGATTTTGTGCTTTAGTGAGAAAAAGTGCTCAGAAAACAGGCTAAATCGACGGTGAGAATCATAGAAAATACAATGAAAATCATCAAATATACCAGAAAAAATGTAATCAAGTCAAGCAGAGGGATTACAAATATTCCTCTCTTCTCACAGCCTGCAGGAGACTAATGTTTGAGTTGAATAGGGTAAAATTACAATCCAGAATGATTTAGTTGTCGTCATTGCATGGTTGTCGCTTAGATACAGGCTAATATACAGAATAATGCAGACAAATTAATGCAACGGTTACCTTTATTGCCTTCGACAACAATCAATAACTTCATTTAGCAGCTGTATGGATAAATTATATATTACAAACTTGGTCTGGTCTGTGTTTTGAACTCGTGTATGTGGTTTAACATTCTCCTGTGTGCGTCTAATCGAAGTGTGTGATGCTATAAATCCAGTGCATGCCTCATGAACCACATCTGTATTGTGTAGGCCAGAACAGCGGCGAGCATTCATAATAAAACACTCAGTCGCACTGTGTTGGGTTGTATCCATGACACTGTGAACACACACTCTTTCACCTGTCTGAGGGTTTTGGTACAGTGGGCCAATCAGCTCAAAGGTTGCTGATGATGTCAAAAACACCCGCAGGGATATCCAGGCCACTGTCTCTGCCAAGGACTTCTGGTAATGATACCACTCACCTTGATAAGAGGGTTGATGACACCGACATTGGCACTGGAATTGAAGACCTTGTTGAAACCCGTCTCTCTGTTGACCAGCTCCAGCTGGTAAAACTTCTTGTCATCCTATGAAATTAAGACGGCACGTTAGAGCGATAGTCCACTGAAAATCCAGCCAGCTCTTCTGAGCGCCAGACTCTCACCCTCTATACGCCTGAGACATTTTCACGGTTTTAACTGGGATCAAAATGTATCTCAAAACACTACTGAGGCATGAGCCTCTTCTCTGCTGTCAATGCGGCCGATCATTATGTTGCAAACACATGAGAGTGAGTGCGGCAAGATGTCTCGGAGGAATTTTGGCTGTGAACACTTTGCAAAATTATGTTGTAAGGTGCAAGGCTGATTTTCATAGTGTATGTAGTTTAATGAAGTGGAGTGTTTGCTGTCTGCTCCCTGTTCTATTGGACTAAAACCACCATTTTTTGCAGTCACCATCCTACAAACAAGTAAACATATACAGTATGATGCTGGTTTGACACCTACGTTTAGAATGAAAAAGAAAACATCATTACGTCACTGAATATTTCCTTGTTTTTTTTCCTCCAACTTTCACCAGTTTAATCTCACAACAAAGGTCATCATGGGTTACTCCCTTAAGGGAAAGTCTGCAGAGTTGTGAAGAATGTGGAATCGCACATGAAAGGAAAGTGTGATTAAGCTGCATTGCCACTGATGAAGAAGTGGGATGTGGAGGAGTCTGTCAAACTACTACTCCTCCGAACATCAAGAATGAACTTTTAAACTGAACTATTTAGCCATTAATGTTAAAAAAAAAAATTTTGAACCAGTCATTCTCTTTACACAGTGTCTTTCTATCTTTCTGAATACCAAAGACATACAGGGCTGTGAGCCTTTATCTGGAGAACCATCTTTGATGATAGTGATACTGCTGTGCAAATTTAGTGGATTTACTTGGTCAGCTCCAGATGATAAAATCTGCCAGCATATCTGTGACTGCATTTTAAAAATAAAACACCTGAATTAGGTGCTTGTAAAAACACTGAGCATATACGGGCATGATGGAGGAATGGGTGCTGCAAGAAGGAGTTTTTCAACTTTTAAAATACCCAGTATTTTAAAATCTCTCTCTCTCTCACACATACACACACACACACACACACACACACACACACACACACACACACACACACACACACACACACACACACACACACACACACACACACACACACACCAAGATGCTGCCCAGTCTACTCACCACCAGCTTTTTGACCAGGGCTTCTCTTTCTGTGACCATCTCTCTGAGCTCCGCTATAAGATGCAGGTCCTCCGGCCGACTTTCTCTGTTCCTTAACTTCTCCTCTGTCCCCTCCAACCTGGACGCACACACGCACAACACAACACATACTAGGTACGTGAACTTATTACACAGTAAAGACAGAGAAACAGCTGTGAGAATGTGTAAAAATGCTGAAAATGTAGCAGCTCAAAGGAACAACACAAGAGAATCAATCCCACATGTCTGTGACTTACAGTATCTGGAGAGCAGATATCTTGTCTTTGAGAACCTCCTGAGCCTTGTTGAAGTCAGCGAGCATGATTTGTGTTTCTCTGTGATGGACGGCACTCAGCTCCCCAAGCTCCCTCTCGTGTCTCTTTGTAAGGTCTTGTTCATGGGCCCTGTGGGGGCAGAGACGGACAAAACTCATGAATAAACCTCGATGCAACATTCAAACGTAACATAAGCTAACATGCTGTTTGTGTCGGACGCATCTTTCCCGAAGTGTCGCACAGTATCTCAAGTTTGTGCATTAACAGTAATCACTAATGTGCCATTGGGGTTTTACTGCGCAAGTATCTCATCATGGATATTGCTCACAATATACACTTAATTTCTTGGTCGGGAACCATGTGATTAATGCCAGTTTTTACTAAATTATAGAGGACGACAACAAGATGTGCAGCTGCAAGCAAAAAGAAAAAAAAAAGAAAAACAGTCAGCTGTGACCCAAAGAGCAGAGCTGTTTCAGAGAATGTGGGGTCTCCTCTAAAAAGAAATGGTATCCATGACTACTGTGTTATTGCCAAAGTCCTAATTAACCTGTCTGCAATCTAAGTGGAAGGAAGTAATGAAAAGCGGGCTGCATTCACACACTGTATGGAGAATCAAGTTTCCTTTTCCCCCATTAATCTTTGCTTGCATTTAGGAGGTGCCAGAATTACTGCGGGCAGGGTAAACAGCACAGGCTGCTAAAGCTGGCAAGACTGGCTAATGAAATGAATATTCCACAAGTGAAAACAACGCATGTTTTATAAAACACTTTCTTCTCTTATTGTGTTTAAGTGACCGTGTTTTCCCCATTTATTTCAGCAGATTTTATATTTTTGGAGCATTTGGCTTTCGCATTTAGCTGCAGTAAATTTGCAGCACGGAAAGGTCATCGGAAAAGGTCATTAAAGCCCTTTGCACATCAAGGTTAGGTTGCTTTTCATGAAGAGTAAATCTCAGCCTCTAATAGCAGCTGCATAATCTTTCTGTGGCTCTAGAGGACATTTTGGAGGCGCAGTACTAAATTGCTGGAGGAACCCATCAATTGAACTAGACAACTAAGGGCGTGCTTTGTCATTAGGATGTCTATGTAGAGGTTGAACGAAATGCGTGTTAAGTCACAAAGTTGATCAGAAACTGAACAGAAACAAGTTTTTGAAGCATGAACACTTTCCAAGATGCTGCTTTTAATCATAAGCTGTTCAGATGGTTATTCCCATGTGACATGAGTGCAGGATTAGTTGTCTGCAAACTGGGTCAGTTACCGTTGAGTCACAGTTTAGTTCAGCCCCCTCAGTAATAATGACTTAAATTGGACTTAAGTTTCTCATGTGATATATAACTTGTTTTCACGACAATTCAAACAATTAAGTGGTTGTTTGAGGGGCCTCTGGTCATGAAATCCTCTTTAGCTCTAAACTGTCTATGGAACAGTTCTTGTTTTAATGTACCTTATCTGATGGTTAGCTTCACTGCGGACCCGCAGCACCTCTTTACCCTTCAGCTCCAGCTCTCTGGTCAGAGTGTCGATGGTCTCGTTCAGGGAGTGGATCTCGTGGTCTAGATCGGTGATGCGGTTGCTACGAGAACACACCTCCGTCTGCAGGTCCGAGATGCGGACCAAGAGCTCTTGTTCCTGGAAAATATGCACGAAAGGTGTGCACACGAAGAGAAAAATACAAAAACATAGTTGGTAGGAGATGCTACGAGTATGGATGACGGTTACAGAGCCAGGACACACAGTTACCTGCTGGTGGCTGTGCTCCATAGCGTTCTCTAGGTCCCGTTTGGCGGCACTGTTTTCTTTAAGGTGAATCTGCTTTAGATGCTCTATGGCTGTAGCATGGAGGTGGTTCAGCTCTGCACGAAGAGAAGCTGCAAGACAGAGACACCGAGTGAGGAAGTATCTACACGTGGGGCAAAAACACTTAGCAACGCAGCGGGCCGCATGTGTAAAGACATCATCGCTGTGAGAGGAAAATATGGTTTAATAAAAACCAAAAGACTGAGGCGAGATGGTCCTTGTGGGTTCCTGTGTTCCTTGTGATTCCTTTCCCTACAGTAGGATAGAGCTTTTTTATCATCCGAGTCCCTCTCAAACGTCTTACATTTTAGAGAGTTAATTTCAAGGTTGGCTTAATATCAGAGGCAATTGCACAGGCTCTCTCTGTCGTACATGTCATCATAAAGTTCAGTTTTGACATCTTGTCTCGGTCCACAGATCATAGAAAGCTCATCTGTCACCGATTGGCTTTTGGTGCAATTAAATCTAAGATAACCTTTTTTTTTTTCTTTTTTAACTTGACACTATTTAAATATAAGGCTTTGTTGTTGTGAACAGGAGCGGGTAAAGTTTGGTCGTTCTTAGGTCCCGTTGGATGAGCTTATTTTTTTATTATGTTTCTTGAATGCCATCTGCTGATTTATTAGTCAAGGTCATAACCATCAACGTAGCCGGGACAAACATTACCGCCATGGATAGAAACTTCTTCGCTGAGGGTCGATAAAGTCATTGCTGTAGTTTAAAACCCTGCCACAGGGAGAGAGGTTGTCATGGAAACCGAATCGATGAGGCTACAAACAGAGACAAGTCAAAGGCAAGCTTTTAATATGCGCAATCATTTACCCAGCTTTGCTTTCCCCTCGTCCTCCAGTTCGAATCGCAGCGTCTGCAGCTCCTGGTCTGACTGCTGTCTCAGGATCTCCAAGGTCCTCCTGTGGGCCTCCTTCAGAGCATGGACCTCCTCCCTCTGCTCCTGCTTCAGGCGCTCCTCCAGGGCCTGGCAGAGGGCGGGACAGGGGAGATTAAAGAGGAGAGGCGGGAGAGAGGGGGAGAAATGAGTCGAGATATGTTACATTAAAAATACATTTTTCCATGTGGCACGTGTAGAGTCAACGGTGAAACCTCATGGGCTTTAAGGATGCTCTGACCTATAATGTTTCAATAATTTCAGAGTTGGCGGAAGAAAGCTTTGCATTTATGAATTTTGTCGGAAGATTAAACCCGGAGAACAAACAATGAGCAAACACGAACACTGTAGCTGTGTCCCAAATCCATACTAATTCTAAGCAGGTTCTGAGCAAGTGAAAAGTGCCAAAAATCAGAATACGGCAATGAACAGACAATGCCGATTTAATCTGCTTGCTTATTGAGTGCGCCGCTGATGGGCACTGTTTGTCCCCCGATGCGTTGCACAGAAGAAACAGAGGGGCTCTTCCTAGTTACACAACATTACAACAGATAGTGGATTTTGTGAGATAGTTCCACCAAGATCTTGAAAAGACTTAAGGATAGGAATGAGGTTATTGAAACAATATTTTCCTTTCTCTTTGTGAGGTTTAATTGGCAGAGTCACTCCAAAGTTATAGTTTGACTCACATCAGTACATTTAATTCAGTTCTTATACAAAAATTAGTACAGTGTATAGATTGGAATATAGGATTGAGATAAGGCTCATGTGGATTTGGGCACTTCTTCTATTGAAAACAGTTTTTTGATGGCCTGGGAATCATTGATTTCACCAGCAGTACTATATATATATATATATATATATATATATATATATATATATAGTACCGTGTATGACTGCGATCTCCAGTTTGAGATTACAGAAGAGCAACCACCAACTGAAACAAACGTATCCTTTGAGATAAACGTGTCAGGTTAGACAGCAACAGTCTTATTTCCATAAGGGTGCATAATGTAATTGATGACCTCAATCAGCAGTGGCTAAAAAAGCTTTAAAGGGCGCCTGGGTGCTTGACACGGCTCTTTATAGACACAGGGGCCATAAAAGTCATCACAGTTTTCAGCCTGCAGTGTAATTATACGAGAGCTTGAACCATAAACTGAGGAGCCATCCTGGCTCATTTTCAATATCATTTAACAAGGAAATGGGAGAAATTAAGGAATATGAACCTAATGAAATGTTTGACAAAGCTAGGGCTCTACCCGCTGATTTGATTGCTTTACGAATCTTTAACCTCCAATTAGGTCTGCAGCAAGTAATAAGGGCCATTAAATTAAACTATCACCATTAAAAAAAAAGACACTTCTCCTTTTACTTAGACTATTTGTTGCGACTTGTGTAACGTGTTGGTAGTTTTGTGTACCTCTCATAGAAGTGAACTAGTACTCTGGCTCACTTCTTGTCTACACATAGACACAAAGAAATAATTAGTGCGCTGTAGAATAAATTGGGGAGGGCTGGATCTAATTGCAACACTAAGTACTGCACTTTCTAAACTGTATGAGGCTGTAATTTCCTTTGAATAGGAAATGACTTCAGGATAACATCGTTCAGTACAGAATCCCAACCAAAAATTTAGTCAGGGAAAATCTTCCATTTTACAGTCTTCAAACTGCGGATCTCACCCTCACCAGAAACGCCATTTTAAGGGCTTCTGTCGATCATAGACCATTATGTAGGAGGAAAAAAAGAGAGGTCAGCAGCAGCAGCAGCACATTTTTTCATTGAATAGCACATTTTCACAGGCGAATAGTACCGTAAAGGGCGCATGACACAAGGAGAGGAGCACATTTTGAAGGAATTCAGCCTGAACTTGTAACATGTAAAGTAACTTAAGACAGTGCGAAGGTTGTTCAAAGCACTTTGCACCACTGCAAAGACCTGGGTTAATCCCCAGCAAAGGTGTTTATAGCCTTACTCTCCTCACTAAATACTAGACTGTGATCCTAAATAGCCTGTAAACATGGAAGATAGTCAGTGTGTATGAGTGTGTGTGTGTGTGTGTGTGTGTGTGTGTGTGTGTGTGTGTGTGTGTGTGTGTGTGTGTGTGTGTGTGTGTGTGTGTGTGCGTGTGTGTATCTGTACCCTGATCTGGTGTTGCCTGGCCTCCTCCATGGTGCTGAGGGCGCAACAATGAGCTTCCTGCAGACGATGCTCTCGCCTCTGATGCTCTCTCTGCATCTCTGGGAAAACACACACACACACAAACAGAGAAATGGACAAGGACATAAGAACGTTCACTGTGATACATTAAAAAGCAGACATGTTTCCATTCTGGTTAACAAGACAGGCGACATAATAATCTTTTAAGACACATTGCTGACCAGAGCATGACTAAGAAGAACAAAAATCTACACACCCTGCATTATTTGTTTCATTGTGTGACACAATAACAACAGCTGACATATTGGAGGTGTGAACCACTAACAGCCTAGCAACTGCAGGTCTAACAGCTCACTCTGGCTGCCTCTGCTGGCACCGCTCCTCTCTCGCAAATGACAGGTTGGTTTTTTTTGTTTGTTTTTTTTAATAGACGCATCAACGCTAATGTTTCGGACGAATACGTTGAATTTCTTGTGGCTGCTTAACAATGAAAACAACGTTTACAATGGTTCCCTAGCTGAATGCTTCTAACGTGAAGCAGCATCAGTAGGACATGCTGCATGCATCATGTAAAGGTGGACTACTGTATTTACTGTAGGTAAATACACTGAATGGCCACTGATGATTAATATTTTAATATCAACAATATGGTATGAAAGAATGAAAATCTTAAGGAATGTACAGTAAAGGTAATATTGCTCATAGCTACTGACACTCCAGTGCCAGCCTGCAGTTGCAGCTGCAGACCCCCCCCCAGAGGGGAAAGGGCAGAGGCCAACTTACCTTTGAGCTGTTGGCTCAGCAGCTCTCTCTCCTGGTTGAACTGAGACTGCAGCTGCTGGAGAGCCGCCTGCGACTGAGACAACTGCAGCTCCAGGGACTGTTTCAACAGGGAGATCTGGACAGAGAGAGAGAGAGAGTGACACAAGAGAAACAGAGGGAAGACAGACAGACAGACAGACAGACAGACAGACAGACAGACAGACAGACAGACAGACACACACACATACACACAAAGGGGAAGGTAAGTATTACCAGTGTTTAGACTAAAGCAGGCTTGGACTAATGGGTGGATAATAAAAGGCAAATGTGGACAGGTCAGTGTGCCAACGCCCTACGTATAAAAAAAAGTAATTACATGCTGGTCTGCAGTGATAAAACGGTACAGCTTCAGGTGACTTTCTATCTCTGACTGTGCAGCAAAATCACTTTCACTTTCTTCTTTAGAGCAAATGGCCTCAGTCAAGACATATATATCTCCAGGGAATCAGCAATATACTCGACCTACTACACACATTTAATTAAGTCAACATTGAAAACATCATCGCTCTTTCTTTGTATTTCCTCCTGCATAAGTCTTTCATCCTTTAATCCTCATATGAGTACATTTCTCCACCGATTGTTTTGACTTTAGAGAGAGATAGCCTATTTTTTTCTATGACAACTAGTCAGTGGAGGAGATATCGACAAATGGATAAGCCAAACGCCGAGCACTGTAGCTGGAGATTTCGCCGCTCATCTCAGTGAGCCGACAGCTTGTCAGACAACGAGCGACAGCACACGGAGCTGAATAACAAAAGCAAACTATCGTAAGCCCTGTCACACCGTACAAAAATGTTTTGTTTTGAGGAGATATTGGAACTATTAAGGGGCCTAAGAGGCTGTGAATGGCAGACCTCTCTCAGACAGGTGGCTCTGGTCCTCCACACGCCACTCTTCCTCAAGCTCCAGCAGTTAAATCCCCAGCAGGATTTAGAGCAATAGAAGTACTACATTTGGGACTGAAAGGTAAGATGGATTTAAAATGAAGGGATGAGGAGCAGGGCTTGGATGAAGTTTGTGGGGTTCTACATTGGATACGGATTTTAAAAGACAGGCAGATGACCTGTGCAGTTTATCCTCCCTCCCTATGTCCACTAACTGTCTATTATGATGAATAATCTTTATATTTATAGAAAAATACCTAGAAATAAAAGGTTAATGAGGTGGAAATACCCTAAACGACCTGTAGTGCATGTGTCCAACCCCAAATACTTTGATTTAACCAACGTTAAGACGCACACACTGACACACACTAACAGCATCCAGGGGCTTGGACCTTGTAATGAAAATATCTCAATGAATGAAGAAGTTGTTATAGATAACGAAGACTGATCAACCAAACGGATTATAAAAAAACAAACCCACAACCAAAACAAAACCCAGACACTTCATTAATTTAAGAACTTTCATATCCTGTAATTAAACCATTCCTTTTCCACTTAAGCAGCACATGTAATTGACATCAAATGAACAAGGCTGATGCTTGAGTTGAACAGGTATTGACAGACGCAAGAGTCGAAATCCCGTTCTTCTTAATTCTGTTGTTGTTATGATGGAATTAGCGCTGTGGAAATGTACATTCACTTGGATTTATGAAGACAACGGAGAAAAATATGCATGAAGTGTTGCGCTTGAATCACCTGCAAAACAGCAGATCAGAAAACAGGGAGAGTCATACCCCTTGATAAAACTCATACTCCCTCACAAAACAACAGAAAACTGGCTAGAGCCGACAGCTCAGCCATCTGAGACTTCCTGTTGTTACTTTAAAAGCTGCTAGTTTCAATCCTGGATCACACGTTAACAGTGTGAACCAACAGACACTCAGAATGTGAAGTGACCGAGGTTTGTTCAGGAGAGCTGGTTTTTCAGTGGTCCTGTATGTATGTAGGTCAATACAGTGCAGATGACCGCAGTAATACCTGTGTCCCTGTGTCGTCGCTGTGGCCTGGGCCAGAAGAATCCTCACCTCCGCTAGGCACGCGTTTCTGTGTTTGAATGTGCTGTGAAGCCGTATGCATGCAAACGTGCACACAAATGCATGTCTGTATCCTGTCAGGAACGCAGACCAGTATTGACATACAGTATGTGTGAATGCATATGGGACAACCTAGATAACAGCTGCTGGAATTCCTCTTCTTCTGTCACTGCTGGGAATTCCTTTATGGAAGAAAAGGATTATTTCTGGTCCATAATTCCTCCCTCTAATAATACGGTAGCTCACAGTGCCAATCAGAGTCGTCTAATCGTGAACTGTTTTCTATCTGTGCAGTGATTTTTAATTAAATATTTGGGTTTTTTGAAAAAAAAAACAACATTTTTTTTGAAAACTGTTATAGAATTAAGAATGTCTTATCATTAAGGCTACATCAATACAGTACAGTACATTTAAGACCTGGTTCAAGATATTTACGTTTGTTTGAGGAAGGAGGATGTATTTTCTGAAAATTACTTTTATTATTAATTAATCTTAATTAACTGTTTGGTTCAAGGTGATGTCATTAAATGTCTTTTTTTTGTTGGAAAAATCCAAAGATATTCAGCTTAGAATCATTTAAAACAAAGAAAAGCAGCAAATCTTTATATTGGAGAAGCTGCAGCCATAGAATATTTGGCATTTTTGCTTGTAAATTTACCAATAACCTGCTAAAATTATCCATGCTGGATATAATCATGCATACATATAAAGCCCCCCCCCCCACACACACACACACACACACACACAAACAATCTAGAGGGGTGTAAAAAGGGGAAAAGATAAAAAGCACAATTCAAAAAGCCCTTTGGTGAGACAAAACACGCACGCACACACACACACACACACACACACACCCAAACACAAAGACATACATATGCAAACAGAGCATAAGCTCCTTAGGTATCTGCTCTGTGACATTGTTTGATGTTTATTTTCAGCCACTCTGCATGATCAGTTTAAAATGTAGAATTCTCTTCTGTGACTCAGCCTTAAACAGTTTCAAACTAATTTGTTATGTTAATGCAGGTTTGGATGAAGATACTATTATGAAATTACTGTTCAAGTCTAATCATTAGATTAATATACCAATGGACCTCGCTGATTAGTCTTAAGAACTGAAATGACGAGTCAGTTAATCAATTTTTTCATCGACATAACATTAACCAGCAACTGTCATTTAGGGCCTTTTGAATCAAAAATGCCAAACATTCCCTTATTCCAGCCTCTGATTTATGATGATTTGCTGTTTTTCTTTGTTTTTATATGATAAGAAATCTGTAATTTGGGGGTTTTGGATTTTAAGAATTGGGAAACAGTGGGGGGCATTTTTCACTATTTTCTGACATTTTATACGGCAAGAGATCAACTGAATAATCAAGAAATTATCCTGATCCATTACAGAGTCAGTACATATTCATGGGCTTCAGCCTGAAATCAAGAGCATATCTGACTAAGGTGTCATTTCTCTCCAGTAAACTGAAATATTAAGTAAATACTAGGGAAGAAAATGGATGATTGGGCTAAAACATGATGATGTTTCTCTTTTTAAATAAACAGCAAACATTACCAACTAAGCCAGAATGTTCCTTTAACTTGACTGTGTCTTGTCGTGAGCTGCTTTTGTCACGACTTGGGTTGGAGGGTGGGGGGGGGGCATTTGAAAAATAACCAAGTGCCAGCTTGTCAGAAAATGTTTATCTGAGGCCAGTGGCATCTTGGCAAAATCAGGACGAGCCTCTTTGAGGTTTCAGTTGTGACTCAGTCGAGCTCTGATTTACCCGGAGGCAGAACGTTCAGCACGGTCGTCTATGCGAGTATACAGAGACGAGGCTCTGAGCTTTCAGCCCGGCGTCAAATGGCTCTCGCTCTTGTTCCAGAGCTTTAATTCTGACCTTCTGACTTCTGCTAATTTCCATTTTCATTCCCATTCCAAAGATTTTCCTGTTTCAAAAACATATTGCACACACACTCAGAGCCTCTTCCTCCTCAATGTGAGTATATATACAGCAGTTTACAGTGCATGAGGATAACAAGGGTGAGAGATATGGTTTCAAAAAAACTAAATAAATACATTTAAATCCAGAAGCTGTAATATTCAATACAATTATTTTAATAATATTTTTCTGCAGCATTGCTGGCAGAACAGAACAGAGTAACCAGACAAAAATAGCAAAGAAAGTCAAGTTAAACCCTTAGGTTTTTTTTCTCAGGCTGATTTACTGTCGCTGCGAGAATTATGTGAATTGTAAAGCAGCTGTAGCGGACACACAGTTCTTGAGAGGGAGGAATGTCTACTCGAGTGTGTGTGTGTGTGTTTGTGTGTGTGTGTGTGTGTGTGTGTGTGTGTGTGTGTGTGTGTGTGTGTGTGTGTGTGTGTGTGTGTGTGTGTGTGTGTGGGTGTGTGTGTGTGTGTGTGTGAGATGAAGCTGTATTTCTCTTCGGACACAGCATGTCTGTCTCCAGGCTTCAGCATCAAGCTGAGCTGTCAACCAAAGTGATTTCCCGAAGTGGGTGGGCGGGGTAAAGGTCACGGTTGGAGGTGCCCCTATTTCTATCAAAGCCACAGAGCAGTGCTTTCATCTTTGATTTAAATGCAAAGGGGGTTTTTTGGTTCAAAATCTGTTTCAAAGGCTTTTCCTCAATTCAAGACAGAAATCCCGAGTTAAACACTTCTACTGTTCATAGAAATAGTAAAAAATACATAAAGAACATATATAAGAACACAGACACACACACACACAAACACATATATTACTTTCTGAAACCATATACTGTGTGTCCATGCAACAGACTGTGTACCTGCTTATGCCAGGTGTGTGATGGGAATGTATTAGAAAACACAGAAAGTTGTACAGACAAAGTGTGTGTGAGTACAGAATGGGAAACATAACTGAACAGCCTACATTTAAAAACTCCGTTAAAATACAGCACACATACATACAAGTCCCCTCAAAGTTCAGCGCTGTCAGGACTGCTTACTGTTGGTCAGCGTTGTTGAATTGTGGGTCAAGTTCACCAAAGCTGAATCTAACGCAAAAAAATTGCAAGGATTTCCTCCGTCCCAGCAGGCGAATCCGCAAGTCACAGCAATTGTAATGGAATTAATGGACTGTGCTCCTTTAAAATTCTGGCATGACCACCACCTTGATTAGTCTGATAATAAGACTGAACTTAAATTTTCAATTTTGACATTGTTTGCATGTTTTCTTCAGCAGCGACTGGTGCATTCGCACCATAGAAGTCATTTTCAGTTGATATCAAGGCGGATAGCGGTTACTAGGAGTAGTTAAATAAAAGTTAATTGGTTGGACGAAAACGTAAATTTGAGAATTCTTTCATCTGTAAGCTGACCTATGAAAAACGGTACAGTGCTGATCTGATCTCTTCTGGCGCCATTACAGAAAGTCGACGTCCCTGCTCTTAATCCCGCCTACAAAGCTTCGGTCGGGCTCTGCTGATTTTCACTGAAACACTGTAATTCTGAGAGAGTACTGGAACCAGGTCATGCATTAATGACCAAGAAACTCATCTGATGAGAAACACTAGCGGTCTTTTGAGAGAGAGAGTAGTGCTGAGTATTCTTGTTTCATAAAACCAGTGACCATATGAAAAAACATTGAGCTGGTAATCATTCCAGCAAAATAAAGTCTGATATTTTTGACCTCATTGCCTGCTGTTGACTCTTAATGCATTCTGAAGGCGTTTCCATATTTATCTGCAGTTTGAATGCATTAAATGAAGGACTGGCTAAAACTACTCGTGGCAGCGCAGCTCAGTTTTTTACATGTCAAGATCCACTGAATTTGTAAATGAGCAAAATGGAAGGACATTAAGTTGATTAATGGTGTTTTAAAGTTACCATCTGTGTGATAGAAACATCTTGAAATAAATATATATATATTGCTGTTATACTTGATTCATTACAGAGACCGAAGACTTGACTTTGACAGGTATTTTTTCGAGTACTGCTGTACAAAACCAATACAGATCCATCTGTAAATGTGTGTTTGTGTTCGCAGTCGTGTTGTACCTGTTCTAGCAGGTCCTCCACCTTCCTCTGCCAGCCCTCCCTCGCCGCCATCATCTCCAGTTCTTTCTGCTGGGAGAGCTGAGTCAGCGCTGCCTGTTTGTCTGCTTCATACTCCTCGGTCAACTCCTCCTTCAACAGACGCACCTCCTCCCTACGGAGAGACACAGGCAGAGTTTGGTAGAATCATTTCTTAACTGTGTCAATGTCCTCTCTCTGCTGCATTTTGACCTGCTAAAGGATATCTGTAATTATTGTATGCCTCTAAAAACTTGTTCATGATTGTGTTCATTTCTTATTTATTCTTATTAATACCTATGAGTGCTCTGGCAAAGCCGGTCAACATGTGATGCTAGTAACAAGTTCGATTGTGAAGGAGAGGGTGTGAGAGACGACTGAGAAAAGAAAGGTAGGGAGCGAAAGGGGAGAAAGTGAGATGGACATACGAGGACAGAGGAGAGAGTTTTCTCTTTTCTTTTACCGCAGTGCATCTCTCCATTTCTGGTCCAAGTCGTCTGCCATCTTGTCCATCTTCTGTTTCTCCTCTGTTCTGATGGACATCACTCTGGCCTCGTGCTGCTGTTTCTGGGTCTCGATCTCCTCCTACAAACACAAACAGGTGCAATAATTTCTTTGCCAAAATACTCTTGCCACATTGGGACAGTTGCCTGCCTTCCTTCCACCTTTGAGGCACCAGCACGCTTCACCACAGCAGCTTGTGGGTTGGTCAAAAAGCCACGGAAACCCCCTCCCTCCACACCTTTCTTTTAAATCGTGTGATGAAAATCTTTTTTTTTTCCCTTTAACTTTAAGCCACAACTTAAGTTAGAAAAAAATGACTCAAAGAGTAAAATATGTTCTTCTGTATGTACTTAAAATGTGTACTCTTACAAATAAATGATTGATTATGTTAGAAAGAGTCTGACACTTGGTGCTGGTGAAAGGCTGCCGAAAGAGTAAGAAAATCCTCTCAAATTGCTATCTCTGACCAGATGAAGTATTTCAATAGCTGAGGGTTGGATGACTCATAATGCTCACCTCCACATCTATTTATAAGGCCGCGCCTGCAGGGCTTTAGTAACATGCCGGTTTTTCAAGGAAGAAACCAACTTCACCAGGTCAGCCGCTTGGAGCCGCTGAAGAGGCTCCGGGGTTTATCTGCTGATGAGCTCATTAAAAGACCCGAAAGCTCTCGTGTTCGGCTTTGAGGAGAAGCGCTTGAGCGGTTAAATCCAGACTAAACTGCTTCGAAAGACAGAATTGATCTTCTAGGACAATTTTCCCCATTTTGATTAATGAAAAGAAAAAAAAAAGATGTTGGTGATAACACATGTGGAAACAATTTTAGAGTGTCTAGTAAAAAGGAACACTATAATATAGGGAGGGAAAGATGTGGCGAAAATTCCCATCCAAAATATTCCTTTTATCAGAATATATATTGAAGTGGTGATATAACATTGAATATACTGTAATAGAGGATATGATCCACAGCACCAACTTCTACAAACATCTTCAAATTTAAAACGGCTGCCTTCAACTGTTCCCGGCTCTCTTCTCGGGCCGCTCTTCATTGTTTTAACCCTGGATTAGGGACATTTCAGCCAGGTTTGGATATTAACAGTGATGGAGATGCATCACCCAGCCCAGTTTGGTCCACGCTGGGCTGGATTTCTCGGATAAGGAACGAGAGAAAAAGGAGGGAAAAAAAAATAAAATCGCTCGGTGTAGATGAGTCGAGTCTCATAGTAATCTTGATTATTTCATTGTGATGAGCCATACAAACAACAAATCACATTTCTAGAAGAAATAGGAAATAGCTTAATATTTCAGAGTAACATTTACTGTACTGTATAGTGCAACTCTGTATTTTTATCTATCTAATGAATTTCAACAGACAAATACATTATAAATGTATTTATCTTTAAATTAGTGCTAGGGTATCAGCAGAGGAATGGCAGCATGGACGAGTTCACTACATTGCTATAAACTGACACTTTTCTCGGTTCTCTTTCCTTTTCTTTTAGAACCAAATAGGCTACTGAAGGGTTCATACCCCACTAAACAATAGCCGGTCTAGATTCACTGTGAAGCAGGGCTCGGGCTGTGAATACCAGATACAATCCTGTGATAGGCTTCGCCTTTCTTATTTTATTAGTCCAAATCCCTTTCTTTTTATAGAACCCGGCTGCTGGTGGGAAACCAAAGAAGCACCACTCAGCAATTTCATGTAATTATCACCCTTCATTCAGTGCCTCTGTCCTCTGTCTCTTTATCAACCTTCTTTCTGTCTTTTATTAGTCATTATTTATTCACTGGTTTTATGTGTGAGCTTCCAGATGCTGCGGCTTATTCACCTATTTATATATTAACTTCATGTTTGTATTGTTGGCTGTGCAGACTCCTGCTCGATGAATGGACCAATTCATTTTTCCTCCAAGAAAAATCCTTGATGATTCAGTATTATCTCTAGGAAGACCCCTAAAAAACAAAATATTATCCCTAATATTTGAAATACTAAAAAGTATAATATAAACAGAAAAGAACAAAATCCAGCCTTTTCCCCCATCTTTGTTAGACACATTGACACACAGACGCTTCCTGTCCCTTTCCTCTCTCTCATACCAGCGGGGCTCTTTCAAATGTAGGACCACTCAACTCATAATAGCCTCATCATCATTATCTCACAGCTGGCCTTCAGTGCTGCTCTTATTACTCAGTTAACTCTCATTTCCTGAACTGAGAACGGTCTTCCCCTCTCCCAGCTCCCATCCATCCTTCGCTCTTTCGCTTTTCCTCTGTTAGACTCAGTTAGACTATGATTTTCTGCAAAAATCATTGGCGAACTCAAGGAATTCAATTAGAACGACTTGCCGCTGGGCTGACTGGTTCAGAATCAAACAACTCATTGGCCTCATCTCCACTGATCGACTGACTGACTTGACTGATCATCAAGTGGCACTTAACTCATCTGGAGTCAAGCTCATTGCTGGTATTATTTTCGGTGACACTTTTATTTTACAGGTCTATGATTTCTGGGTAGATTCGTATTCATTTTCAAACTGTTTCCTGGAAAGCGCTGTGGGATTTGGCACTAACTATAGACAAAACATAGACAAAACCCATATTTTAGGTTCTCCTGAACTCTAAATCCTCTTAGTTTTATCCTCACCTGTAGGTCAGTCAGCAGGTTACTGGTCTCTCGGACTCGGGCTCTAGTTGCATCTAGTTC
Source organism: Istiophorus platypterus (assembly GCA_016859345.1). Taxonomy (NCBI): domain Eukaryota; kingdom Metazoa; phylum Chordata; class Actinopteri; order Istiophoriformes; family Istiophoridae; genus Istiophorus; species Istiophorus platypterus. The sequence goes on along the minus strand of CM029131.1, from coordinate 8,114,118 downwards.
TACCTTGAGTTTCTCCTGAGTCTCCTTCAGACAGGTGATCTGTGTCTGAGCCGAGCCCAGGTTCTGCTGCCCCTCCCTCACCAGCTCCTGGAGATGGGACACCTGAGGAGATCGCCAGAGGGTCATCAAATCGCCATCGGAAAAGTCCGTCGGAAAAAAGGGAAGATGGGATCGGTCACATTTTAGGACTCTAGGTAGCGTCGACTAAATGTTTTCATACCTCCTGATTGGCCATGTTGAGTTTGGCCGAGAGCTCCTCCTTCAGGTTGTCCAGTTGCTGCTGGAGACGGTCTCGCTGCTCCTCCAGCGACAGACGCTTAATCTCAAACTCTTGACTCATTTTCTGGAGGAGAAGGTATAGAAGGAATGAAATGTGATGAAAAGATGGGAGAGGAAAGGAGAAAGGAGAAAGGACAATGAAAATAGATCATAAATCAGGGAAGTTCTGGGACCAAGCATAAAACCAGAGATTATTCTAAAAACTTTATATTCAAATACCATCAATGACAAAAGAAAACCCCCAAACAAAAAAAACACTGTTTACTTAGATGAAAACACAAATTATCAGTGCATAAGTTTACTATAAAACCCTGATGGCCTTTTCCAGAAACAGGAATACAGATTCAAAGGAGGTCCTACTGAAAAACCCTAAAAGTATAATTTATATAAAAAAGGAGGAGTGTTAAGAAGTCACTGTACAGTAAATCCCATTTGTGCCTTATATATGGAGTTGTGGTAGCTGTTGTGCGTGAAGCGTGGCTACTGAATGAAGGAGGAGAACGTGAGTTGTCATTTAAACTTAAAAGGCCATCTCGTCAAACCAACCGGTTTCTTTAATCCTACAAACCACAGCATTAAATCCTCTCTGGGCGACTCTGAATCTCACATGATAAGTGTGAGATTCTCCATCCCCCTCCCCCCTTGTTTTTTTGTCCATTTCTCAGTCTCTCTTTTCTTTTCATCTTTAGCATTTATATCTTTAGTGGGTATATATTTTAAACTAAAAAGCACCATTGTGCTCTCTTCTTATTCTAGTAGTACTTTTGTGGTCATACTGTATGTACTACCTCCTTAGAAACTAGTTCCTGGTCCTCACATTGAGTTCATCCTTTGCTGTTTATTTTACTGTGAAAGGAATCACTTACAGCTCCTCTGGTATATTAAGGAAGGAAGGAAGTTATTGGGAAGTATTAAGGAAGTTGTCCCACAAAACACAATTTGATCACAACTGCCATCTCACCATCTCAAACAAGTGTCACTGTATGCGAAGAACCTCTGCAGCCGAGTTTTAATAAGGTCATTTTAACAAGCAGGGCTGCAAGCGACACACATAAATTTACGTTTTCAATTGTGGTCTGAATTTCTGGCTCCAAGCACCAGTAATCATCATGCATCATGTATGACAAGAATCAGATATTGGTTTTAGACAACTGACGGCGGCAGAATTTGTGGTTTTCTACATGGGATTCCCTGTTCAGAAAGAATTTACAATTTTTAGAACGGACTGATTATTTCAGTCATTTATCAAGCAAAAATCCCTCTCAAATGTGAGGATTTACCATTTTCTATCATCTATAAAATTCAAAATTGAAAATACTTAGAACTGTTGTTTGACATTTTACAAATGGCTTGATTAATTTATGAATTGAAAAAATAATAAAAGTTTAATTCATCACATCCCTTTAAGTATAATTTAATGTTAATTTGGAAAATGTACAACTGCATTTCCCCTTTAAGACCAACTCCACCTAAGCTAGGTAGCTAGCACAATGCTCTTCATTAAGTATGTAAATTACACTCATCATCTTGAGCGATCTGATGGTGTGAACTCATGCCCTTCGTAACCGTGGGAATCTCTCCCATCCTTAACCTCCATCCGGTACTGTATAAATCAACCTCCCATCTTATCTCACCCACATGGAAGCCACATCCTCTGTCTTTAACCCCATCGTCTGCACCTGCATCGTACTGCTTCCAGCTTTTGACAAGCTTCAAGGTTCAATTTATGCATCTATGAAAAAGATGGTAATTACAACTAGTGCTGATTAAACTGTAAATAAATACCCATACAATAAAACCATAGATTAAGACAACATAAAAACTGCTTCAAAGGCCATTAAAAATTACCATTTAAATTTAATTAAAAGGAGATTTTACATCCTTCTCACAAATTCATGGTTGTGCTGTTACATGCCCTGGGATAAAAGAATGAGAATACCAGTTAGTGTGTGTGACAGGTGTACTCAACTAGAGCTGCAGCTATTGAGATGAATATGTTTTGCATTTTAGACACATGGATGAACAAAACAAGACTTTTTTACGACATCACCTTGGGCTCCTGGAAACTGTGACCGATTGCGATCAAACCCATCAGATGATTTAATGGATTCATGTGGATCCACAGCAGAGCAGTCGGCAGCAGGCAGATTAAAGATACGGCCACGGAGCCGCTATTCTACTGCCGCCCTGAGTAGACCGTGGTGAATAATGAATTAACACAGCACAAGCAATTTGTAGAATTAGTCATTTTATTGCCTCGGTTTGGAAACTCGTTAATATCTTGCTGACAGAGATAAAAGTAAAAAAGATGAAGATGTGTAAAATGAAATTTGCTGTTTTAAAAATGACCAGTTCTGTCCTCTTCTTTTCTGTCTACCTCATCACCTCTTTGTCTTCCTGTGTCCTCTTTAATTTTGCTCGCAATAAAAGGAGACATTAATCTAAAGATGATGATGCACAGCACAGCTCTGGCTTACATAATATCCCCCCCCCCCACCACACACAAAAAAAAAAAAAAACACACCCACATGCTCACACACCAATCTCACTTGGCTCGCAGGCAGGATTTAATGTCAATGAAAATCAGCCAATTAGCAGTCAGCTTCAAACGGCATTGAAAGTATAAGCTCATGAGGGGAGAAATGTTATGAAAGAGGAGAAATATGGGAAGAGACAGAGAGAGAACACTGAGTTCAAAATTATTTAAAACTCAAAAAGTCATTCCAGAGCCAGAAAATATGTCTTTTTTTCAGCCAAAAGCTTTAATTGTAAAGGAATAGTTCGGACTTTTTGACACAAAGTAATGCGAGTTACTCCGTGGTAGTTAAATATCAAGCTGCCTTCATGCCTCTTAGATAATTCACTACGATTGGATGTCGACAAGCTCCGGTGTGAATGGAATTCTTAATGATTTCTGAATGCAGGTGGAGCCACATGAGCATGATTAAACAGGCTGTAATGTAATGCAGGGAAACAAACAAGCGCTCCTCCCCTTCTACTATTCTCTGGTCAAATAATAGTATTGTAAACTATTCAGATAACGACCAGCACTCTTCCATGCTGTCAGGGAAGCTGTAGTCCATTTTGTGTTCATGCTGACTTCTTACAGGAAAAAGAAAACAATAGGTGTAAACATCCTGCATCAGCGCTGCATGGAGCTAATTCCAGTGACTGACATCACATCATGCTGCACCTTACTGAAGCTAAAATATACATTTATATTCGCTGGCCACGAATGCACCACATGCACCATCACAGCGTGACTGAGATCCATCGTTTCGGGTCGTCTCAGTCCGGCTGTTCGGGTCGTTTGCCGGAGCTCGACCGAGCGCTTTCACCCCAGCCAAAAAAACAAACAAACCGAACCGCACGGGTCAGGGAGCTCACTGGAGCCGACCCAGGCATTTCACTATGTGTGAAAACGCAATTAAGTCAAGTTAGTCAGCGATCAGAGAACTGGTCAGCATGCAGTTACTGTATTGGATTAGTTTTGTCAGTGCAGTCAAATGTAATAGAGCAACAATATGACTCAGACAAAAAGAAAAATTGTTTTGATTTTATGTTGTTTTACTTCATGGCAGTGCAATACTTTACCACTGGTTTACCCATTTGATGCTAAAATCCTTCATCATCATAGCTGTAAGTAAGTCTCTGTAGTTTAGGGTTCAGTCTCACTCCTACATAGTTGTTCATACCTTTATCGGCAGATACAGTATCAGCCTCATTGTTGGCTGATGATTTTCATCCAGTACAGCTTAAATGGTAACAGCCTCTCACAGCTTGCGTCGGTGCAAGGAAGCCCACCCCTGGTGAAAAATGCTGGTACACAGAGGCAGCAAATAAGACCGGCAAGAAGGAGTAAAATCCTCCTTGCTGCTTTAAACCATTTGTTGGTAATGCAATGCCGTTGTGGTTGGTAAATGAATCAGGGTAAAATAATTTAACCTGTGTAATTTAATCTGTTGGTCTTGTGCCTTTGGCAGCGAGGACACGTGTGTTCTGCCTATGCAGTCGCTTTGAACTCAGGGACAGAGAAGACAGAGGAGAGAAAAAAAAAAAGAACTAGAGGATGAAAAACAAGCGGTGACAAAATGGAAGACGCAGAGGGAAATACAGGGAGATAGCGATGTTGTTTTCATGTCTTAGTCTTAATGTTGACCTAATTAAATGTGCGCAGTCAATTGAGGGGGCTGCACATTTCTTAGAGATACATATTTTCTTAAACAATTGAGGCTACTTGCTCCAAGGAGGAAATTTAATTGCTAATCTTGCCGCACAGAAAAGAGAGAGATACAAAACCCTGAGAGCGACGCTCAGCCGTGCACGTTGTAATTACTGTTTTTTTATCTGAAAATTGGTGACTTCACTTGTGGCCTTTTCTCCAAGTTTCATCACCTTGGGGTCCAATATATAAGTTTCATCAGGATGTCTGCTTTCAAATAAATGGGTGGCAAACAAAAAATAGTTAAGACAAACAATCTCTGACTCGGTCTCCTTTGTTTGTAGTCTATCCAGGAGAGAGTAACTCCTGCTGAGTTTGTAATTTTTATTTATTTATTTATTTGTTTTTGCAGCGACGCTGACAGGAGGTTTGACGCACTCAGACAGCAGGATGTAAATCTAAGATTCAGTCATAGGGCAACACAGAGAAAAATACATCCATCACAGTGTTTCAGTCTTTATGGAGCAGTTAACGATCTGTCTATCTGATACAGTCTATAACAAGTTAGATTACTCTAGGAATGTGTATTAAAATTAATAATTGTGTCCGAATTTTCTGTCAAGTTTAGTTGGCTGGCGATGATCTTGTATTTGTCTGCGTATATGTGTATCTTCGAATAAAAGGTTGTCCAAACTATTTGCCCAATCTATGTTTGTGTTTTCTATCTAGAGAAAGAGGAACTTAAGTGGTGAATAAGCAATGAATTAAAACTGGGCATTCATTGTTGGCTGTTTCATATTTTTCTGAGAACGGAAAAACCTTGGCACCATAATGTTAATAGATGATAATACAGACATAACTGGATGCTTTTGTAAGGGAAGAACCGTAAGTGAAGATCATGAGATGCAGTTGAAAGCCCTGGGAAAAGCAAGTAAAAGGACCTCGAGTTTGGATTATTTGTCAAACTGTTGACTCCTGTATCATAAAACTCAAATTGGCCATTTTCCCATTCTTTTTCAGTTTCAACTGCGTCAAACACGTGAGCACAGAAGCTCACCGTCATGAGGAGCTGCTTCTCCTCCTCTTTCTCCTGCTGGGCTTCCTCCCTCATGGCCTGGTGTTTCTCCTCCATCTCCTCGAGCGCTCTGACCTGCGCCTCCCTGAAGCGCAGTGTCTCCTCCTCGTAGTGTGCTCGGAGCCTGGAGAGCTCCTTCTCATAGCCCTGGTGCTCCTCACGCAGAGACTGAGGAGGAGAGAAGAAGTTGGCTCTACGTGATTCGTGGCCCGTGTCGTCCCCAAGACTGGACCGGGACAAAAGAAGTAACAGAAAGTACCTGTTCTAGTTTGAGCACTTGCTGTTTGTGCTGATCGTTGGCGGCCTGGCTCTGGTTGAGCAGAGCCTCCCTCTCCTCCTCCAGCCTGCTGATCTTCTCCTTCAGCCGATTCTGCTCCTGGTCCAGGTTCCTGATGGTCGCCTCATGGGCCATCTGGGTAGCCTGCAGAGAGCCGATCTGACCTGGGAACAGTCACATCAAATTCTGTCTGTAAAAGAGGCTCCAGGGTCGGGAAAATGACCAGCTCTCTGCCACAGGGAAACTTTGAAAAAATTTGTAGAGCAGGAGCATTATTATCATTATCATTGCTTTACTGAAGCAACTGAAGAAAACAGAAGGTGAGCGTCTGATTAAGATCCCAAAAATTATCAGTTTTTCAAAGGCTCCACTGAGAGACACATGATGCTTGCAAAACAGGTAGACAACTAGCAAATTGCAAACAAGGGAAAATAGCATGTTGTATTTCTGACTGAAATTAAGTGGGAGGAAAAAGGACCAGATATTTCAAAAAGCGAAATTAGTCAGAACAGAGTGTACGTGACCATTTTTCATATTTTGAATGGATTATGAAAGGTTTAATCCAGCGCTTTCAGAGTGAATAGAGTGTTTTTCTAAACAAGCCATTTTTACAAAGAGGCTTTTTTGATCGGGCTCTTTTTCTGAATATTCATGGCGAGAACACTAGACTGAATACAATGAAGAGAAATGATGTTATGTGTCAGCGTTGGCCAAGCTTCCCCAGTGCTGCGATTTGCAGCACGAAATCATTTCCACTTGCAACTAATTTGACGTTTCACAAATGGAAACAAATGTATGAGTGCTTGAGAGCCTTCATCTGCAATTTGTCACTTGTGAATTGTGATCCTGCCAACTTTGGTTCCCTAGGACGTTTTCTGAAAGACTGAAGGATTCTGGAGCTCTTTGCCCCAACTGACATTGTTCTCAACTGGGACTATTTTTCCTGAATCTCTTTAATGACCAGTGGCCATAATGCACAAAAATATGGAAATAAGATTCAGGTTAACAAATAGTGGGATTTCCCTATGACAGATTTGTAAATTATCTTAGTATAATCAACATCATAAGTTTCTTACTGGCTTTGTGGAGGATTTCAGTTGCCTGCTGTTGAACCCGCTCCCTGCTGCCCTCAAGTTCATACTCAGTGTCCTTCAGCTGCATCACCCAGATCTCTCCGTCCTGGATGGCTTCCTCCAGCTGCTTGTGCAGGTTCTGCAGTGCACATAGGAACATTTCAATCCAAACAATCCCACATTCGGTGTTTTAAAACCCAAGTCATATCCCTCCCGCCGCAGCCTTGAGTCACATAAATCTACCCAGCTATTACAGCTCAACAGATTCGCCTGCAGCACCATCATTGCACACCACATTAGCTTTCCCACCACTCGGAGATTCTTGAAAACAGTTCTTGCCCTCCAGCTTTTACTTTTGTCTTCGTTTTCAGCTCCTGCTTTTCTCATCCAATTTAGCACAGTTTCCTACACAAATTTAACCGAAAGAAGAGTCTCATATTATTTGTGCTTTGTTGGGAATAATGTAAATACAAGAGGGAATGGGTAGTGAGTATTAGCAGCAGTGGTCACCATGGTTTAGCGATATTTCCTCATGGTTACAGTAAAATTAGTGTTGTATGAGTTGGTAAATCAGATGTCGTTATGTCGGTTTAATTCATCCATGAACACACACACGCACCTTGATGGTTCCCTCGGCGTTGGCAAGCGACGTCTGCAGTCTGTTGGTCTTGTCTCGGTTCTCTCTGGCCTCCTCCTGAGCTTTCTGAAGCTCGCTCCTCAGCTTGGACAGCGAGCGCTGCAGTGCTGCCTCCTGAGCCTGGAACTCCTTACGGAGCTCAACCTTAACATGAGCAGAAAATCGCAACGCTCGCTCTGAGACATGAACACATTACGTAAGGCAAAGTGGACAAAGATAACTTTTAATGCTGCTTTACTGTCCTCAAATCCTACTGTACGGTAACAATTTTAATGCCACTTGCATCTGCTTTATCGACTGTCTTCATCTTTAACCGACTTGCACAGAAAAACACCTTGTTTGTGTCCAGATCATGCGATTCCCAGTTTTGGTTTTACCTCGGTCCTTTTCCAGGCCAGCAGGTTCTCAGTAGTGAGCTGGTGTGTTCTCCTCATCGCCTCCAGTTCTCTCTCATAATACTCCTGAGCCTTGGCCAGCTTGGCCTCGTACTCCTCCACCAGACGGACCTTATCCTTTGTTAGCTCCTCCACCCTCTCCATCAGTGCCTCCACCTACACAGGGAGATGGATAAATGGAAAAAGAGTCTTTGTTGTTTTATTTCTCTCTCAGATTTGAATGTAAGTCGTGATGTCTATAGGATGCCAAAACACATTCTAAATTTTGTGGAATAAAACGATGTGCACATTTAACATCTTATCTACTTTTAGAGAGATCAGTCTTTGGAATATCTGTTATATTTGGCAGTAAATAGTTGAGAAGAAAAGAAAAAATGGAAAATAAGAGGATGACATGTAACAAATATCCATAGCCAGATTATAACCACTTCAGGTTTATATTAAACTCAAAAGCCAAGAACACCACTAAAACGACCCTACATTTTTCAGTTTCCATGCCAGAAACTCAATACTTAATAAGCCTCCGAAACAGCAATTATCCCATCAAGTAACCTGCTGTATAAACTTGCTTCAGTCCAAAAGACAAATCTATCTTCCTTCTCTCTTAGCCCACCTCTTGTCTATGGAGCTCGGCCAGTTTCTCCTGGTCTTCGGTGGAGGTGGCGCTCTGGTTCTGCTGGTTGTTGAGGAGTTCCTCCACCTCCTGGCGGTGGGTGGTCCTCAGCTCCTCCAGCGCTCGCCGTTTTTCCGCCTCAAACTGGGCCTGAGCCTGGCTGAACGCCCGCAGCTTCTCCTCAAAATCCCGACGCATCTCCTCCACCTATTGGAACCACGAAACATTTTCTATTCTGTTTGAATCGTTTACGGGTCATACCCAATTTAATCTCTGCCTGTGCCAAGCTAAATGCTCACAGAATCTCTTCAATATCCCTCTGTAATGATTAGAAAAAGAGTACAAATATTTAATTCTATCAACTTATACTTATTTGTGGTTTTCTCTCTGTGCCATAACAAATACTTGCAGCTTCTCTACGCCTCTATGTGTGGAAACTGCAGCAACGGTAGAACTTATCCGTGTTTGCTGTTGCATCAAAAAATCTGACAGACAGGTTGAAAAAAATATAGAAACATGTAGCATGAGATGTGATGTCATGTGATGTGATGTCGGAAGACTTGTTCTGGTTGGCGAAGAGGACGTCTCTTCGGTCAAGCGGGGACTAGACGGTATGAGGGCAGTGGCCGAGGAGGAAGACGGGGGACGAGACCAACGATAACGCGGACCAATCCAAGCGCAGATGGGAGCGTTGATGGACTGAGCTCATTCAGCCATCAGCTCATCCCGGCTAATTACACTTCCGGTGTTCGTTAAGGCCCACTGCCATCAGACTCGACAAAAGCAGGCGTGTATGATATTGTGTCATGGCGTGATATGATACATGGCATGGCATGATAAAACATGACATATGTAATCCCATTAGATTAGATTGTGTTATCTTAAGTCTTTATACATTCAATACTGTTTTGTTGTAACTTTATGTAACGTCTGCAATCAATCTTCATTTGATTACTGTGCAGCGATTTGATCTATGAAATGTTACCACTTATGGTGAAGGCCCAAACAAATCTCACAACACCGTCACTCAGCCGGGCGAACATGGTGTAAATAAGCAACCTACCGCTCTCTCCTGTGATTTCTGTAACTTTGCATTTTTGTGTTTACCTGCGGTTATGGACGCAAGGGTCAGACAGAAGGGGAATCCAGCGCCCACCAAGATTAAAACCTGCTGATTGTTTACCACTGCTGTTCTAGTGGTGTATGAGTGTTTCTGAGTGGTATGTCACTGATGGTTTTTGCTTGGACGCCGCTGTTCTGCTGTATAATAAGTTAGAATAGTTTTTTGGACATCCACAAAATGTTGGAGCTGGATACAAAACTGAATTATAAAGCAATATGAGGAGTAGCCACACTGCAGTAAAGGCTTCCTTTAATTCTATTAGTAGTAGAAACCTGATATTTTTGTCTTCTCTATTCTTCGAGTGAGTATAGTAGACAGTATTTTAAAAACAAGCTCTTTTTTTTTATTTTCAAGTGTTTTATCGGTATTAAACTGGGTTTGGGCATCACAATGCATTTCCATCCACGGTCTTTTACCAGGCCATGTAATTATGTATATATATATGTGTGTGTGTGTGTGTGTGTGTGTGTGTGTGTGTGTGTGTGTGTGTGTGTGTGTTGGTGTGAGTAAAGCCTTACCTCTCTGCTCATAGAAACCACTCTCTGTGTGTGTTGGGCCTCAGTGCAGAGCTGGGAGTCCTCCATTCTCTGCCTGTACATCTCAAACTCTGCTAAAGCCTGACAGTGACAAAACAACTGCATTACATTACTTTACATCCTATTAAAACACTTTGATTTTGTGCAATTACTTATATATATTATATCACAAGATTATTAGATGCCATGCAGTTCAGGTCCAGGTTTGAATTCATTTTTTTAAAAGCTGCTACACAGCTATGACACAACATGACATGAAGATAATGACATTAGAAAGAAAACGTCTGTGATTTAAAAGCTCTACGAATGAATACGCTTTGAGCGAACAGAATGTAAACAACCTAAGCCTCTCAGAACAACAATGAACTAAAAGAAGCCCCCGTGGTGCCCAGCAGCAACAGCTAGTGACCTGTCTCTTCATGTGTTCGTGGAGTTCAACAGATTCCTCCAGACTCGCCAGCCGCCGCCTCAGGTCTGCCTCGTCCGCCATCTTGCTCTTGTACTGCATGATCTTGTCTCTGGTTTCGGTCACAATGTGCTGGACCTGAGCAGGAGAGTACAAAACAGCCAAACTCTTGAATGCTGCAGCCATAATTTGAAACTAGAATCAACGAACTCACACAATGTAATGTGACACAAAAAGTCATTAAAATTATTTGCTGTATTACGGCATGTAGAGGAACTGAAAATCTACATGCAGAGCAGGTGGAATTAAGATTTAAAGGGAAGAAAATGTGGAAATTAATTAAACTGGGAGCCAGCAAAACACTGCTGCCTCCAAGAAAGGTTTCTTGGCAGGGGAGGAAAGTCCCACTTTGAAAGTTTAACACTTGAAAGCACCACTAATTTAATAAACAACTTAAACCACAGCATGTTAAAGATTCTCTTTGAAAGCAATATGAATGAAATTAACATTTAAACCCCTTTCTTATCGGCTTAGGTCTTGTCCTTGAATGAGCGCCGCCTGTCAAAGGAGGTCATGGGTTTTGATACCGAGCCAGATTTATTCTATAACTGTGAAACCGGACGAGAAAATCAACTGTATATTAAATTAAATCGGTTGAGAGAATGTGATTGCAGTATTGGTGGGTGGGTGTGTTGTTGGCTGGGACCCATCGAGACCAATTACATCGAAGCGTCTGATCCCCCTCAAAAGAACCACTCTCCCTGCCATGACACACTGACAACAGAGGGAATGAAGTGGAGAATCCAGAGGAGCTTTTCCAAGTCAAACACGCTTCTGCTGCTGCTGCTGTTGCTGCTGCTGCTGCTGCTGCTGCTGCTAGCTCTTCTGCATATTTGTTTGCTGCAGCAGCCCTGGGGTGCCTACATAAGATTAATTCGGGGTAACAAGTAGCAATATGACATGTGTAATCAGACCTAGGTAACGTGCAACACTGTGTTCAGAGACTGCAGATAGAGCATATTTGCATAAAGGTGACAAAATCAAAGGAAGAGGCTGAACAAATGAGTAGAGAAACATATCGAACGAAGGTGCATCCGCACAGGTGTCGCCGATGGTTTGATGGGTGTGAAAAATGATGCGAGTTACATGCAGCGGCCCACGCAGTCACCCGATCCGAACCCCACTGAACACCTGTGGGAGATTTCGGAGCGAAGCGTTTGGCGTTCTCCAACAGCATCATCAAAATGCCAGTTGAGCGAATGCCTTTTGTAAGAACGGTGTTCATGTCTTTTCAGTTAAGGTTTTGAAAGACTTTGAGAGGCAAAGCAGAGGAGCACTGAAGCTGTTCTGAAGCCTCCACAACAGACTCGTTGTTGGTTTTTCCTTTCATTTGGTAGCTGTCTGTGAGTGAAGGGCTTCACACCTGCAAACTGCTTCAGGTGACAGATGTTGGTGAGACATTTTTTATTCTCTACTCTCCCTAAAGGGCATCACTTGATTTTTTTTTTCTGTGCAACGTGTGTTTGCAAGTTATAACAGTATAGAATGAAAGAGGAACAGACAAGCACTGTGAATATGAGCTTGTCTGATTTTGGGTCCATGTGCGCCGTGCACAGTGCAGCGTTGACCTGTTTCCCACAGGTGCGCGGCAGAAAGAGCTAAATGTGGTCAATCTCGGCACCAAAATTGCACCAAAACCTGCTACTCTTCGCTAAAAAAACTAAACTTGACTTATCCATGTTCTCCTGTGCTCTGTATAATCACAGATGTCTGGTGCTGTGCGGTGTCCGTACCTCGTCCTCGTGGGCTTCTTTCAGAGACTCGATTTCTTCTTCGTGCTCGTCGTTCTTGGTGTTGAGAGCATATATGACCTGAGGACAGGGGGAAAAGAGGGCACTCTACTTAAATGTTTCATTATCAGATCAATTGTTGAAAAATGAACAGTGCAGCTCAGGTCTGCATTCAGAGTGCAACAAAATCAATATCAATAACATCAGGAAAGGAGAGAAAAAGGTTTTTCTCTCTGATTAAAGCAGAATTATCTACATACAGAGTTGTGCATTCATACTCACTGCTTTAAAATATGTGCATCTCCTTTATTCCAGCTTTTTTAATGTCTGTCTCAACTACTTGTCCACCATTTTTCTTTATAAATTATTTTTTTTTTTACTGTAAAATAAGCTATGAAAAAAAATCAGGATTTCTGTAAAAAGCCTGATGTAGGTAAAACTAACACACTGAGCCAAGATGCCAACGAAGGTGATAAAGAGTCAGAAAGGGAAAGCTGTGATTTCACAGCCAAGCTGCACACATGTGAAAAAAAAGAATAAAAGCACCTTCATGAAAAATGACCTTCATCATCCGCCTGGCTGATGATTCTCTGCATCGCACTACTCTGTAGTGTCGTACATAGACTGGTGTTTTTCTCTGTTCCTCTTTCAATATTCAGGCCTGGTCAGCTAAATTACAGCCCTGCTGAGATCACAGCTAGAAGCTCTGCTGGAACATTTTGTTCCACTTACAGGTGAAAGGTTTACATGCAAAATACAGCATGTAATACGTACGTGGTGATTACACACCACTCGGATCATCATCCATGTACTAATCACAGGAGTGAATTTCCTGTTTTATTAAAAGCTTTGCGGTACTTGACTTGGAAGGGAATACTAAGACCACTGCTGTAGCACAAATAACATCCACTTAGTCTGAAACACTACACTCTGCAAAGGTGCCTCCTTATTTCTTATCAGGGATTCTGGATCTTTTTGGCCAACTTAGCTTCGAAAGGCAGCACGTTCCTCTTTACCCTGGACACTTGAGGTTTACACAGCCAGCTTCTCTGGCTATGTAGATCAATATTTCTGATATGGTCGGGACAAAATTCAATACATTTGTTTCACATCTTCATGGGGGAAATGTATCACAGTGATATGATCATAGTACGTTATCGATCAATGGACTCCTCTAATGAAAATTTGTTATTAAAACTCTTGTATTACACATACGAAGAGACTGCACTTTATAGCACAGTGAAACATATTTTATTAGCTGAACATCATTTTGACCATTTCATGTGTTACTTTGCAGACATTTGCCATATTGTGGTATATAAGAAATTGTTATTGGAAAACATCCAGCATTGCCTCTTAAAAGTCAGGAGTCTTGTCACAAATCACTACTACTACAAAACAAACTGGGATGTAAACAGAGACGGGGGATGGAAACAGTGGAACTAACGTCTGTTCGCCACTCCGACGCTCTCAGCTGGCACGACAACTTCCTCTGCCTTTCAGTGTGACTCGCTCTCCTGCTGACAGAGCTGTGGGCTGCCGTGACTCATATAAATGGGGATAAGGGTGAACACTTTCAGACGGTCTGTCATCGAAGGCATTTATGATGTCAATACGTAATATACAATATACGATACAAGAGACTGAGAGCTCCAACCCTGCCTATTTAAACACCTTTGCACACTGGGTCAATCAATGCATAAAATAGGTGTGATTATAGGGCTTATCTGGACAGCCACATCAGATCCATTGTTTTGAAAGTCAGCGTCACATCTAGAAGACAAGCACTTTTACTCTTTTATAGAGCTCTTCTGCACAATCGATCTATCAGAGGTCAAAACATCGAAGGTGGTTGGCTACTGGTGTGCAGCAACGATTCTGAAGATACAGTTAAGCTGACCTTGATTCCAAAACCCGGCTACGATAAGATTAAAAAAATCAATTCATATCCTTAACCCTGTAATTTGAAGAGAGTCATGAAAGTGTGATACCACAAGAGTTTCACCCATTTTGGTGCCTCGTTTGAAATCACTATCCAACATCTTTGTTCACCACTGCATCGCCGGTATGACCCGGACAGCCTGTCAGTGTTTCAGCTCGCACTGGACGAAGCCAGAGTAAAGGTAGATTTTAGCCCTCTGTTCTCCACGAGTACGAGCCTTTGATTCCCAGCAGAACGTCAGCCATGGAAATGTTCCTTTAATTATACATGATTATTTTAATGACGCTGGTGTGCCTGCTGCTTTTCATCTCCGTCTCTCTCCTCTCCCTTCGCTCCCATCCTTTTATCTCTCCCTCTTTTTCTTCTTCATCTTCTTCCCTCCTCCCTTCCCGTCTCGCCATCTCCCAGGAATAAAGATACCTTGCATCACTATTTGTGTCTCCAGTCAAACAATGAAGCTTGTTTTCTGTAGATAATCATTCACAATGCAATATTCATAGCTGAAAAATAGTTCTGTTGCCAAATAAATGCTGCAGTTATATTTATCTCTTAACTAATGTCATATGAGTGGACTAAAAAATGAAGTCAACAATTCTAACGTAGTTTTGGATGTTGTTAAGTGTCTCTGAAATAGCTGTATATCATGACCCTCAGAGGTACATGTTTTTCAGAGTAGTGCTGAGGTGAAGTCGCGTGCTGCCCTTTAAAAATGCAGCCACATCACAGTAACGACGACCACTCCGACAAATCACAGGGGCAGCGGAGACCTCGCAAATCAGCAGAACATCTACAACGTAGTCAAGGGGGAGGCTGTGTGGGTTGGATTCAAGTTGAGCCAAATCAATTAAGGGGCAAACATAGTCTAGCTCATAGTTCACACATGGCTGTATGGGGCTGGTCAGTGTGGACCCTCATTTACGTTTGGCTCACAGTCATTCAAACTCATTTTTTTTGAAAAAGTAACAGCTCCAAACGTATGATGCAGTATAATTGTGATATTTTCCTATTAGATGCTCCTACATCTAATATAACAGATTTGATATTATTTGCCTGATTATTATCATTAGAAACGGCTGTCTGGAGGCAGATTGTGACTTTACTAACGCTACACATGGTTTTATTCCAGCATATAAAGATGCCAACGTGCTGTGTAAAACTTTGTTTCCATTGCGCTGGAGATGAATCTGTTTTAACAGCCTTTACTGGCATCCGTCAACCGGAGAGGTTCAACCTGACAAGCCCTGACAAGCTGATTAACATTCTCAGCAGCAGAGAGCCGACAGCATCCAGCCATGATAAATGAGGCAGTTTGTGTGTGTTTTTTAAAACAATACACACAGATAAATACATTATATATACATAAACAATATATATAAACCTCCTTAACCACATACTGTATCTTTATGTATTCATATTGTAGCAGTCATGTGGCTGTTGTTCAGTGGTTACAATATGAACATCTGTCACAGCATTTGTTTTTCATATAATTTGGTTTGGTTATCAACCAACTCAGCCCATCCCCCATGAGCAAACCCATGAAAGTGAAGCAAAGCGTGCATATGCGAACGGTAAATACACTGCACTTCTGGAGTGCTTCTCTGGTCTTGTCAACCACTCAAAGCGCTTTACGCTACATGCCACATTTACCCGTTCACACACACACACATTCATGCGTCGCGCTCTCACACACACCCTCCGCGCAGCCATCGGGGGCAATCCGTGGCTCGGTGTCTCACCCGAGGATGCTCGGGGAGCCGGGGAAGCGAAAGCACCGACCCGCCGGTGAGTGGGCGAGCCGGTCCACGTCCCGAGCCACGTCCGACCCGAATGTGTCCATCCCCGGATATGACAAGTTTTGGTAAAAGGAATCTTTCTTGACAGCCAGCAGCTTCTTCCCCTCCTCCGTGCTCTGCTCGGGGGGGAGGGGGGTGTCACAGAAAACTTTTCAGGCCTGAGGCTCCTATCATACCATGCCTACAGGCAAACCACAGCAGCCTCCAGCTACAATGTCACACTCAGTCATTCAGTGTTGGAAAGACAAAGCAGTTAAGATATCCTGAATGCTCTCTGTGCACCACGGTCACTGCTGCTACCGACGTCTTTCTATTAGCTTGAGGAAAGGGGAGATTACCATGTGTGCCCTACAATTTCTCCATGCTGCTTCTTTTCAGCAGACCTAAAGACACTTTGGGAAGACTGAAGCTGTGTGAATAATGATAAATAATGTCGAATGACGCCTTTTCTAAGTAGCAAAAAGGCAGAAATACTGTGTCATTGGTACAATGTAGTGCTGCATTGCCTCTTTGGAGGGAGGTCAGGGTGGACAGATTGGTGTGCAAAGAACAGTGCAGACACTGACCTGAATAAACAGACAGGATATTGGATATGACGTGATCCACATTAAATATGGATTCTTTGTCAATACCATAAAATTCAGCCCCTGAGGGCCGCAGCCTCGTTTTCATTGCTACAGAAATCCTTGGCCCCATTTTACCTCACGTAAAAATGATTTCGACTCCAGGCAAAATGATTTTCTTCTCTTAAAGGTTCAACCGTTTACGGCCTGTTCAAATATGTTGCTATAATACGTCGGATTAAATATGAGAAACCTAAAACTGCCCTCTGGCATAATTATCCATGATGTATGTCTTCGTATGCGGTGGATTCCTTTTTCTGAGCATTAGTTTTAATGCGCTCTTTTTTAGTTTTCTCTTTCTAAATAGACAGTGACAATCCCAAGTAGAATAGGAGCAGGGCTTGCACGCAGCACTATAATCAATTATGTTAAAAAATGGGCCACTTTTGGGTATGAGCATCAACATTTAAAGTTATGATATCCAGCAATGCTGATCACTAGAACGAGCCTCTTTTCCTAAATTGCTTATATTAATCTTTGAAATGATGATTTTCTTGCCAAGAATATTAAAAACGATAACAAAGATGATGTTTCTTAATGCATCATTTTATCTCTGTCAGTGTGAAACAAAATTTAGACCATTATGGCACACTAAAACTTCCCAGAAGAATCTCCTTAAAATGCATCATTAGAAACAGTTCAACAGGAGTTCCTCCCAAACAGCACAGTACTGATTGATTCTACATGCGTAATCAATCAAACTTCACTGTATCAATCACCACAGAGGTTGGCAAACGACTTGCCGGTAGCAAACTTTCATCAAAAGGCCAATTATCCGCCAGAATTTACAGTCCGAGCCCCTTTATCATTGGGATGTCGAATACAGAGCTGCTCACACGCAGAATGAACGAGGAACGACGGTAGATATGACATTAGGGCACCCGGGAGGGATGATTCTGAGGCTGAAGGACATTTTCTACAGTCGATCACTATTGACTGAACCACGGAACAAACGGTCACTAATGTCTGGAGAAGAACAACTGCAGCATTTGTCTCCAACAAAACTCTTGTTGCTCTGCTCTCATAATTTCCAGAGGATTACCATCATATTCACTAATTAAAGGATTAATGGAAGCCTAATTCTCAGAGGTGCTGTAGTCTTAACGGGATCCCTCGACACTTGAGCTTTCAGTCCACTGTTTCCCTTCGCCAGACGCGCCGCAAAGTGGCAACACGGTCTCCGTTACCAATTAGCTGAAGCGCGTGGAGGTTTTTTTGTTTTTTTTTTTTGCTTTTGTCCTCCCTGTCATGGTGTAAAAAGCGCTTCGCATCTGTTCCTTCATTTGTTGTTGTTTTGCTGCTCTGACGCTCCAAGGACACTCGGCGCACACACACTTTTCCTCCCTGAGCATCACGACATCACGTCGCCGACCTAAGTCACAAACACAGCAGGCAGGAACGAGGGCACGGGGAGTCTCTCTGAAAGAGAGAGTCGTGTTTTCTGTGATATTCAGAAAAGCGCAGGGCACAAACAAAGAAAACATCTTTTGATCCTGGGAAGACCGGATTGAGCCTCTAAAACCTTCTTCCCATTGAATGCACATGAATGCGAACAAAAGGAAACCGGAGTGATATCATTATGGTGTATTGCACAAAAAAGCGCAGACTGTAGGCCTCCGTCTGTGTCCTTGTTGTGTTTGTGGTGTTGTATTTGTGTTCTTTTAAAGAGTGCTCTGACATTCTCTGAGAGTAGTGCAGGGGGAGGAAAGTCTTATCTCAGCAAAACCCTTTGATAATTTACTGATTGCACTGTGGTCTCTGCTGTGTTTTATACATGAGACAAGATTCCTTATAGAAGATAAACTTTGGTCTCAGAGTCAAAATCTGATATTTGTTGCTCTCAAATTGGTTTAATGGAAGGTCACTGGCCAGATACCATTTCACAAGATACAGAAATCAACCATGAGATGTTATAAGTGACCTCTTGACCTCTAATATGTGAGCTCATTGGGCTGGGGCTTGTCAGTGTTTCGCCACAGCAAAAGTAAAAAACTTTATTCAGCAGCATCATTCGGCTGAATCTCCTTCCTAAATGCAGAGGAGTTGAGTCCCACCGTGAAGCCCACTGTAACAACCACAGCCGTGCAAAACAAAATGACCTGGAAAATCTGCAAACGTGTAGGACAACAAGCTTTGGATTTCAGAGCTTTCTTGTCTTACAACCAACGTCCTCTTCAGCAAACAACAGCTCCACCTGGTGAGTTTAAAATAGCCAAGAAGTTGATTACAGCTATCCAACTCCACCCCTCCCCGCGCAGGAACATGCAGCAAAAGTGACAAGATGAAGAACTGCTCCATTTATCCTTGGAGGTGGTGGTAGCACTGGAGGAATTATGATTTTCCTCTTAGTTTCACCACCTTTCACATATGTTTTTGTGCCGTCTAACCGGCGCTGTATTAACTCTTCAAAATGACATAACGGTACGAAAGGCAAAACCGAGGATGTCTTATTTTAATCTTTGCGGCTACGGACCATAAAACAGATTACTTGTGATCAGAGTCTCAGTCAGAACAGAGAAAACCACCTACTGTACCACCGTGACGATAACTATGTCACGGTCCTGGACCATATACTAATACCCCATCGAGGTTCTTTGCTGCCTGCATGCAGGAGAGAATAAAAGCTTTGAAATCCACCCAGCCTTGCTGAGCATCACGTGATTGCTTTAAAATTGTATTCTACTGGTATGAATAAAACAGGCAGTAAGCCTGCCGGTGGTAAAAATCAGTCAACCAGTTTCCCCTGGAAGTGTGGGTTAAAACACTTGAGTCCATTTGGGTGCCGAGCTGAAACAGTTAGACAATTAATCAATTAGCTGATCAGAATTTAATCAGAAATTAACTGACAACTATTTTGGTAATACTTCAAGTGAAATATCCTTTGTTTCCAGCCTCTTCATTGTGAGGATCCGCTGCTTTTCTTTGCCAGTAAACCGCAACTTCTCTGGGCTTTGGACAAAGAAGGGATCAAAAGACATCACCAGTGGTTGTCAGAAATGTGATGAGCATATTTCACTTTCAATAGGGAGAAATTAATTGATTAATTGACTTCTGACTATACTTAAAAAAAAAGTTGAAACATTATAATATCTATATAATATAATATAATATTTGTATAGCAAACTGTTTCAACCATGCATATTAACTGTGGAGGGGTTTAATTTAATTAATCTCTTTGCTGATGCTACATCATAATGTATAACATGCTTTTGTGGGCTTCTTTTTAGAGTGTCCAAAACAAGGAAGGTTCTCCCATGTACTACAACCAGAGAAAGCCTGAGTCTCCTGCTCTACCTAAAAGCACCGCTGCGTGAAGGTTACCGAAGGAAACAATGCAGCACCTGCATGAGCTCAACCACGGAGCGTAAGGTGCGCTCCCTCACTTCCCTGTATCTGATTCACTAATGTGAAATGAAAATGTTTCAACAGAGGACTAACACATGCACCACACTGAGCATGAGTAGTAAACATATAGCGGCTGCCTGCAGACACTCTGACACAAGCAAAACCGAGAGGCATAAATCTCCCACAACACTTTCAATTTTTAAAAAGCAGAGACTTCTGGATACAGAACACAGAAAAGCGCTCCATGCTTTTAGCGATGCTTGAGAATACAACAGCCAAAAAGCAGTAAAATACAGTCTAGTTCCTGAAATACCTCAAGAAATCCATTTGTTAATGCATTTTCTAGACCCGGGATCTCTGTGACTTCTTCAGACAGGGACCTGAACTTGGCTGCCAACGCATCTACCTACGCTAAACCCGCTCCTACTAACAGTTATTCTAATTATCAACTAATATGCTGCTAACAAAACATTACAAAACCCAAATATAATCAGTCTACGATGATATGAAAAAGACAAACTATGAACATACGCTACAGGTTGATGCTATTCAAGTACTCTAATCCCCTCTCAGACACTCTAAAGGCCTATTAGTCCATTTGTAATTTGTGATTAGTGACTAATGAGCTGAATCTTCTGTTTACATTTGGATAGAGACTGTGGCTTCCTTCAGTCCATCCATGCAAGCTCAGCACCTGCTTATTCTGTTCAGTCCTCATGGTTAATAGTGGGGGGCTGGGGCCTCTCCCAGCATGCAGTTGGCCAGACACAGCCAGGAACAGGTTATCAGGTCTAACTAAGAGACGGACAAACATGGTCTTATTCGCACCAGTACAGGCAGTATGGAGTTCACCTAACTTGCATTCCTTTGGTAAGCGTGAGGAGAAAAAGTCCCAGCAAACCTGGCTGGATCCAAACACATTCTGGGGACAGACTTCAAAGTGTTAAATCTGCTGTCTGTGGACCTTAATTCCACCACTGTTGTCCTGCCAATCTCTCCACCACTGCAAATCACTTCTAATCGACCACTGAAACGCTGCATTTTAATCCTGGATATCCACGTTCAATTCATCTGCAATTCTGTGAATATTTGCACGGCTTATCCGCTGTGCACGGTGTCTAATTCTGCACCGGGATAACATCATCATGCCTGTTATGTAAAAATTTCCTGTCCTCTCCACTCCTGCTTTTGTCTCCCCGTGTGCAGCCGGCTGCATAAACTGCTTTATTTACATTTTATCCACCCTTCCACTGAGACAAAGAGCCTAGGTGCTGAAAACGTAGCTGCCACCTTAGATCTTCCAAACACATAGTATCCCTTGTGTGCTACACTGGTTTCAGGTGGACTACAAAGAAAGCAGCCCTGCCAAACCCCTGCATCCCTCTAAGATTACATAACTTCCCTCAGCCCCTGGGTGGCAACGGCAGCCCTGCCATGGCAGAAAAAAAACAAAACAAAACAAAAAAACAACAAAAAACAAGCACAGGTTAAACAATGGTGAATTCAGGGTGAATTCACAGCAACACATTCCTCTGGGCATTTGGGAGGCGCTCACCTATATCAGTGTAATCACTCATGAAATGCAGACCAGTCGCAGGGTTTTATTTTTGTTTCTTTGTTTTGTTTTACAGGCAAAGTGTAGTGTACTACAAGCCTGCAGGGAGTAGTAAGATCACAGGAGGGACACAACTCTTTCTAGGTAAGTCCTGTTTAGAAATAACCTCCTAAAAACCGCTGGTAAATAAATACACTACCCATCAGCATCAGGGGGGGAGAGGAAGCCCTCCCTGGGTTTTTAATGGTGACCTATGAACCATGCAACTGTAAAATACCACCAAACACGCTCCAAAACAAGAGCCCATCCAACATCAGCGTCAAAACTGTTGACCTGCACCAAACTGCATGTAAATAAAAGCCCCAGACCCCGCGACAGGACCCCAGCGCATCCCTCCTCATCGGTGTGTTTACAAATGACACCCCCCATCCCACGGTACTACTCCATCCGCGTCCCGACCCGCTCCGGGCGACTCCACCACCGACCCGCCGCCCCCCGTCGCTCCTCCGTCCACGTCCACGCACCTTGGTCAGCTGCGCTATCTTCTTGCTCATCTTCAGGTGCAGGTCCTGGGTGTATTCCAGCGTCAGACTCCCGTCGTAAAACATGCCGGACGCGGTCGAGGCGGTGTACTTGGCGTTGCCAGTCGAGGTGCTGTACGGAGGCTGCCAGCCTGCCCCCGTCGCCATTTTTCACCGGTAATAAACCCGAGCGCGACGGACTGGATTCAGATAAAAAACGGAGCAGGCGGCCGCTGCGCGTCACATCGGCCCCATCGTTGCGTTCTGTGGTCGATCTTCGGCTCCGGTGAGGAGGGAGAAGCGGGGGACGGCGGCGGGAGGCGGCGGCGGAGGGAGGGAGGGAGGTGGTGGTGGTGGTGGTGGTGGAGGTGGTGGAGGTGGGGGGGGCGTCCCGTGGCACGCGTCAGCGGCGGGCGCGCGCGTACGGAATGATGAGAGAGAGAGAGAGAGAGAGACATAGAGAATGAGAGGGGGGGGCGGAGACGCGCTCCAGATGCTCCAGCAGCGCGCACCCAGGTTGGGTCGCGTTTACGTCGCCGCGGAGCGCAGCTGACGCGAGTCGGCCGGGGTCCGGGCCGGAGACCGGGCCAGAGACCGGGCCGAGGTCCGGGCCGGGGTTCGGGCCGAGGTCCGGGTCGGACACCCCCGGCTGCAGCGGCGGCGCTGAGCCCGGTCTCCGGCCCGGACCTCGGCCCGGTCTCCGGCCCGGACCCGCTCCGGCCCCGCAGCCCGCACCGTCGCACCTTCACGGGCTTTTTCGGAAGGTTTTCGACAACAAACGTTTAAACAGAGCCGAGAGGTTCACATCGAAATCGTGTGTTTTCACATTTGTGCTATGGTGACCGGTGGAGGAATGTAACTAAATACAACTTACTCAAGTTAGGGCACTTTTGAGGTACTTGTACTTCACTTCAATCGACCATTTCCTACTCAAAATACAGGACTTTTTACTCCACTGCTATGTTTTACAGCTCTAGTTACTTTGCAGATTCAAATGATCAATAAAGATACATGTAAATAAAATATTAAATATTGTATTGTTATTATTATTATTTTCTAGATACGTTTTTAAATGAAGGACGTTTTTGTGAAATAAAGTTAATTTGTTTTTAGATTCGCAGCTAAGTCACAGTTGACCTTTTCCATTTATTACTTGCATACAGCAGTTGATGAAACAGGAAGAGTCTTTGACCAGTAAATGAGGTTGTCAGACTAAAAAGAACACGTTACAGTCACACATAACCAACCTCCTGGTTTGTGACCCCTCATCATGAAGCATACACTCCCACGGTCACATCACAGGTTATAGCTATAAGTATTAGGTAAAAGTACACAGCATTACATTGAAAAAAATATCTAATAATCAGTGAAAAATCCAACAAAAATAAACATAATTTTGTGTAACACACTTTCTCACTCTTACCCCAGTACCTGATATTATTTATTACTGAACTACAACGTTCCTGTGTCTATGATCAGTTAATTTCAGGATGAATTTAATCCACACTCCTGTGTCAGCAGCTGCAATCTTAAAAGGCTGCTGTTGGTCTTCACTGTGACTGACCCTGCACTGACACCTGCTGGTGAAATATTCAGGAACTGCAAAAGAATTACTAAAGGATCATTTCATCCAATATAAAAATCACACATCAAAAAATAAATAAGGGCTTAATGCATATACCAAAAAAACGAAAAACCCTTCAGCTCCAGATAAACATAAAACTGATAATATAAACTCTGGGATCAATAAGCCTTATGATAAGATCCCTTGTAACTTCTGGGTATTTATTTAAACCTTATGCAAGTGTATAACTCAACAGGCTCACTTGAAGATTCAAATCATGCGATCACATGGTTCACATACATAACAATGTAGTGAAACAGACTAATAATCAAATGTCACATAAATAAACATTTGATAGGGAGAAAAATAATTGTCTCACGATGTCTATGTCATTTGCAGAGATTTCTGCCTCCGTCCCCCACATTTCGTCAGTGGCGTTCATGGCACTGAAAAATTACCCATGAAAAATTCAACCATATTTCTTGAACAGTGGTTTGGATACTGTGGATAAGGCACAAACCCCAGTGTGAACAGTTTTCTCTGGAACGACTTTAATCCAAATGAATAGTTCCTATGTATCTATCTATCTCAAAGTTTAGGCAAATTCATCTTTTTTTGCCATAAACTAGATACAATATATGAATGTGAGTATGAACAACTCCAGTTATTCAAAGTTTATTAAAGCTAAAGTTATCAGGATTCATCTTGAACGCCAAACCTTACACTTTATAATCACTGAAAGCAAATGAAAATTCATCTAATCCAACCTGCTCTGTATCAAGTCTGTCCAGAATCATGTGTTATCTACTACCACACATGTTGACTGGCTAAGGGCTGATGCCTCAGAGTTTCACCTGGTTCCAGTTGGCCTCACGCTGTAGTTTCTGGCATTCAGCCGCAGCTCTTCAGACGAGAGCTCTCCTGTCCTCCAAGTCTGCCGGTGGTCTTTCTCTGAGTCCAGCTGGGGCTGGGATACAGAGACAGAGTGAATCACTTATAGAAATCGAATCTTTACCTGTGCAGTGAATTAAAAACCACTTATCATCTCCCGCTCATCCAGGGTATTGATCGTGTTGGAATCATTTCCTTGATTGGGGCGGCCAGAGCCAGCTCGGTGTCTGACAAAAACCTGAACTATTTTGTGACTGAAAACCATGAAAGAATCCCCAAAAAATGAGATTAGAACAATGCTAAGAGCCTTAATGGCCTGGCACAAGCTGTAGCGCTGTGGGGATGTTTTTGATGCGAGACATTTCAGTTGCCCTTTATGATTCTTTAGATGATGCTTGATTTGAGCCTCGGGTCCTGTAGATGGCACTGGTGCCTTGCTGATACCACATATGGCCCACACCTCAGTGTTTGGGACCAGCGTGGCCTTGCTTTATCCTTTTAACATCGTCATTCTTGTCAGGACTGGCCACCGGTCAGGTTCCCCTGCCACTGCACCATCACAAACACCATCGCCCCAATCCTCCTCCCTCCACCTCGCAGCCCCTCATTTGACTGACACCGTTCTGCAGCTCCTGATTAGAGAGGAGCTCAGCACTACATTCCTTTATCTTGTGCGCCAGCTTCATCTTTAGTCTTTGCAGCAACTCCAGGCAGTGGCAGGTTTGGACGGCTTAACTTAGCTCAGTTTTATCTGCAGACCGTTGCTCCTGGCCATTGCCTGTTCCTATTGTGAGCCTGCTCTGTAAGAGGCAGCAATATTCTGAAACACAACCTTGAATTCATTGTTGACTCCACTGCTTTGTTTTCTTATTGCTGCCTAATAAATAATCAATAAACCACCCAGAGTTTTTTACGTGACATTGATGGTTAATACCATCAAAAACAGACTTCTGTAGAGAAACATAATAATGATAATAATAAGAATAATAAAACTGGAACGATTATTTCTGGATTAATTGTTAAGATCTTTATAAAGGAAATTTTATGAACTGCATCAGAAGTAAAAGTACTCAATCGGCAGCAGAGGGAGCCCTGTCAGAGTGTTATGTCATATAACTGGATTATTAGACACTGATGCATTACTGTGTAAGCTGAATTTTAATGTAATGGTGCTACTTAACATACTTTTTTGTTAGTTTAATCCAGGACAATGCATCGTGTTTCATTAGATGATTGTACGCTTCATATGTTCAGCCTTCATCTGCAAAGTAGCCTGGAACAACAGCTACAACCTGAACAAGGTGGACGACAATATTTCCCTCTGGACTGTAGTGCGGTAGAGGTACTGCAGTGGTTTTACAAGCACTGAATATATGAAGGTCCAGCCTAAGAGCCACCGAGTTTTGTATTTAGATATAAACAGTCTCATTTGTTCGGCCCACTGTTTTTCTGTTCATGATTTTGTGCCTGGATGACTCCAGGGTTCTGAGGGTCACACCTGCAGTATGGGGACGCCGAATATAGCCTCTTTTTTTTTTACCACGTTCCAGAACTTAATGTTACTGTTGAAAAAAGAATCTTGATGAATGTAAGTCTGCTGCTTGTTTATGGCCAAAAGCCCCAGTAATAACTGTACAGAGATCAAATTGTTTCATACCCGTGGCCAAATTCACACTTAGGTTATGAAAAGGCAAAACAACTTGTCTTAAATGTAATGATAGTGGGGTAACAAGCACCCAGCTGCAAGTGTACAGGCTGCAGGAAAGAACCTATGGGAACCCAGTGCAGAGACAGGGAGAACCATTCAAACTCTTATAAAGGACCCAGCAAAACCCCTTAAAAAGACCTGTTGTATTTGCATTGTAGTATTTGGCACACTCTTGTGCATATAAAGCATATTAATTCGGATTTGAATTGAATGATCTCAATATCCAGTTGTACAAATAGACAACGATGTTTTAATCCTTTGTCTGTCCTGACCAAATGATCCAGTTTGTTTGCAGACTGATTCATTTTGCAGCTTCAGGTGTGAAACATGGGAGACTGACATTGCACGAAACTATGAAATTCATTCATGAGCAAAATCCCACATAAAGACGATGCAACGATGTAACGCTTTCATTTCCCCATTCATCACTACATCAAAGGAGGAGAGGTGAAGAGAGACTGATTTCCTGAATTTCAAAGACACAGGGAAGAGAGGTGGGGGCCCTGGCTCGGGGGGCGGGGGGTGGGGGGGTGAAAAGGGGAAAAGGGGAAAGGAAAAGCTTTTGTAGTTGGGTAGAAGCGGAGAGGGTGTTTGGAGAGAAAAAAGTGTCTGGGTGAGAGAGGAAGAGAGAAAGAGAGAGGGAAGGGGAGGAAGAGAGAGGGAAGGGGAGGAAGAGAGAGGGATTGCGTTGCAGCACACCCGTGCGTAAATGTGACCGTCCTCGCAGTGGTCCCCTCTTTCCATCCCTCCATCCGCGCCCCTCCAGCCTCCAGCCTCCAGCCTCTCTGCGGCTCCTCTCTCCTCTTCATCACCTGCTCGGCGGTCAGCGGTCGCTCCTTTTTTTTTTTTTTTTTTAATTTTGCTTGTTTCTTGGACCGTGGAGTCCCGGGTGTCGCGGATCGGCGCCCTCCTCCAGGGGTTGGGAGGAGCGCCGGGGAACTCGTCCAGGTTCCTGCCGGGCTTCGTGTCCACCGCAGGCGAGAGCCATGGCTCGGAGCGCCGGGAGAGACGCGGCTCGACCCGCTCCAGGATGCCGGTGATGCGGGGTCTGATCGCGCCACAGAACACCTTCCTGGACACCATCGCCACTCGGTTCGATGGGACCCGTAAGTACATTTCTTACCCATAATCCCTTTAATTTAATGGTGCGCAATGGATGTTTCAAGCTGTTTGTTAACTCTGAGTTGTTCACTCATTCAGATCAATTCACTGGTCAAAAATACAACAATATTTTAACTATATAAGCCAATGATTTGCAAATGAGGTCTGGGTCCACATGAAGAGACAAATAGGACACAAGCCCGCTGATACTTTAATGAATGAATTATGATGAATGAAAGCACAGACTAATGTTTAACACATTAAATATTCATGAAGCACCCACCTGGGCACCCAGTTTAAAGATGAATTAACCACAGTCTACTGGTCCCTGCAGAGCCTGGTCGGACGCAAAAATAAATGACATACTTCTGTCATTGTATGCACACAAAATGCAGATGGTGTGGAGTCAACTAAGTAATTTAAACCTATGCTTATTTTTTTATTACTTCATCATGTACAGCAAGTGATAACTAACCCTCGAATAAAGTACTTTAACCCTCCTCAAAGTAAACAAACTACTAAAAAACCAGGTCATATGCATCTCAGCTGTGATGCACTGACCCTCTCTTAATGTCCACTGTAACCCAAGGCCAGGAGTCAGTGTATTAATTACCATTCAGCGGCTTTGGTTTGCAGCTTGCAACCGTGAAACCGTCAATCAGGTTAAAAGGTTGCACCTGGGCCCGGAGCGGACTCGATATGCTGTAGCCTTTACTGCGGATTCAATTAGAGATACTTCACATGGAGCCACCGGTGAATTAACCCGCTGGGTGGGGCCAGGGTGAAAAATGAGCTGCCCCACTTTCTCTGTGCTGGGGTCCTACCTTAATTTCCTGTGTGGTAATGTTATTAAACACATAGATTTAAGAATCTGCAAGATGTAAGCAGAAAACTGTGTAATGAAGGTCCAGATATTATATTGTAACACATGGGTCCCTCTTTAAGAGAGGCCTCGGGATAAAGCAATGTCCTCTCCAAGGCCCTAATATCATGTCACATGATTGAGTGGTTAGTTTCCCAAACAAATCTTTAAATTAAATTAGCGCAAACCAGCTGAAACACCATAATACTGCAGCTTTAGGGGATCTGCTCTTCTGGGGCCCCGGAGCCTGTAGCTGCTTTGTCCCTTTAAAAGAAAACAATCTAGCCTTGCTGACAGTACTTTGTAGGACTGATTCTAAATAATTTAAAACTGCCTCTATAAGAACAAAACACATTTCAAACCATTACATCAGCCACCAGAGACAACACAGATGGACTCGTAAAGTAAAGGTGACACCTGAACTCTTTTATAAAGCTCTGGCATTCAGGGTTTTTGTGGGCTTTTTTAAATAAAGTCATTGCAGTGACAAACAATCAGAAAGAGCAGAAGCCTCTTTGCATTGTTTAACAGAATCTTACCCAACTTAACAATAATAATTATTCACCTGCTTTCACACAGGATTCATTGCAGAGAAATTACTGTCAGTAAATATCCAAACTGCATTCACCATAGCATAACACTTATGTTACATAACACAGTTCTGACGGCACAAACTAACAGGCAGGATTGATCAGCAGGCAGAATGTATATATATATATATCTATATATATCTATATATATATATCTATATAGATATATATATAGATATATATAGATGAATGATGTACTGTACAAGGAATCAGGGTGGGTCTATTTACTGAAACTGCTGCAAATTACATTCGAAGACATCAAAATTATAGCAGCATTTCTGCAAGCTTGGAGGGCGCTATGGAATAATCGCTCATCTGATGGGTATGTGATATTTTCTGAATGTTCCCACAGGCAAAGTTTTATGAGACGAGCACTAATTCAAATAGACTTTTTTCATTTTGCGTCAACAGCGATCAGTTCTCCTCTAATCTGAAAGTGGAACAGATTGCACTCCCCTGTATCTGATCACTCCCTGCGGTCGCCCGGCAGCCGCAGTGCACAGGCGGGCGAGGGGAGATCCATTAGACACAAGACTCTTTTGACTGAGCAACGATTTCATCCCCCTTCGTCGTGACTCTAGGAGTTGTCACACCTTGATAGTAAACCTTGACTTACCTGAGAACAGCCCCTAGGGCTTAACGTGGGTCACAAAAAGGGTGTGCTGGGAGCTTATGACCAAATTACACCAGAAAGATAACAAGAAAATCACAAAACAGGACTCCTGGTAGAGACCAACACCTGCGGAGAATGCACTTCATATATACTTTCTGCAGAGTCAGCTCTGGCTCTGATTATACAACCATCAGAACGGCCCTGAACAGGCAGCAGCTCCCAGATCATATATTCCCACGGCACCCCCCTATAAAATGAACCGACGGACACAGTCCACAAAGCACACGCTGGACAGGCCAACTCCCGTGTGCCCCCCTGTGTTATCACACGAGAGAAGAGCTGGTTTACTGTTTCACGACCAGGTTCCAAGACTCTTTGGCCCTCTTGAATCTGAAGTGTCCGCGTCGGATCCTCCTTTCGGCCACTTTGGAATGAGCTTTTCCATTGAAGCCGCAGCGACTGTGATACCCTGATGGCTGGAGATCAACCCCCTCCTCTGCCTCTTTAAAGACATGAATCACCGTCTCCTTCCTGCCAGCCCACAGGCACAAAACGGCCTCTTCACGACACCAGAGAGGGCCCTGTCAGTCAGAAACGCCCCGGCAGCATCCGAGCCTCCAGGGCCTAATCCGACCTGAGCGCTTGTACCGTGAACGTGCAAACGTACAGTGGGTAACTTTTTCTGTCGTGTAAAAAAAGATGACTGATGACATCTAATAAGCAGCAGTTCGTCACGGTTGGGAAACCGCTGAAGTCTAGAGTGATGCTCACATCGAGCTCCTCATTCATGAATACACTCTTGTTCCTGACCTCTGGCGGGCCGGTGGTAAAAACACAGTAAGGGAATTTTAATGAGCTGCCTCTCCAACCAAGTGACTGTATGTGGCTGTTTCTGTGGTGCTGCCAAGCAAAGTGTTGAGGAGTAGAAAGGGGTTGAGAAAAAGTATCTGTATTAGTTCAGAGAGGAATTTTTGGATGGAAACACACCAAGCAAAGACAATTTGTGATGCCATAATAGTATGTCACACTAAAGACTTAAAGAAATTCCAGGTAGAACGGTGCAGGAGGTGTTTGTTGTGTATTATAGTGAGTTCTCTAGCATGAAATGCCAGCTGAGCAGGGCAGTGTTTTCAGGTCAGAAGCTTGGATTCCTTCTTTCCTATACAACATTAATGCAGCATGATAACCACGGACACTCCAGGGAATCTTTCTTGTTTTTTTTTATATCCTTCTTCCATTTTAGCAGAAAGCTTCAGTTATAGTGCCCTTAACCCAGAGACATCTCAATCCACTACATACATATTTATAAGTACAAAGGCCAACGATTTCAATCAATCACTCAATCACAGTATATCTCATTCAACGTGAATGAAACTGTTTATAACTGCGTACGTTGTCCACCATCATCTCAGATGTACCGACTGACAACTCCTGATTCCTCCTCCCTTCCTGGGAGACCATTTGTTCTGTGTTTGCTTTGGTTTTTATGATGCTCTGATAAAAGTCTGTTTGCCCGAAACACCGGACGATAAAACTGGAGATTTGCGGCTGAGATTGTTTCATTCCCTTTCGTTTCCCTTTAGGTGCCACAGTTGAGGGTAATCAAGACCTAAGATTCAAACAGTCGTGGAGGAAGTTGAAACTTCAGAGAATCCTTCTACTCTATCATCATTAAAACATATTGGTGATATTTAGCTGGTGCTGCATATAAACCTTTATTTATCATTAGATTAAAGTTTTTGACCTTTTCATTAAATCAGTTGATTGTTCAGCCTTTGAAATGTCCAAAAATATTGACAACTATCTATTACCGTCCAGTGGGATTTTACATTTTAAAGAAGCAGCAGATACTTGCTTTATAGTATTTTATGCTTTTATGAAAATCTGTAAATGTAATATTTGGTCTCTTGGATGAGACTCCTAAACTTACTGGAGTTTAAACCTTAGTTTTGGATATGATTGTACAGTCCTTTTTCTATTTGCTTCTCTCTCTTTGCTTTTCTGTATGAAATAGTGAATAGGTCCATAAAGACGACATGTTTATCAGCAGTGACTTCCAAGCCATTTCCATGCTGCTGCCCTGCAACTGCTAAAATTCTGATTTTATGAATTAAAAATCCTGATTTTTATAGCCATGACCCGGTCTGACAAAATCACTTTACACATGAGTTAAAGACAATGGCTTTGCTGTGTTTTTGGCTCTGTTTATGTAAAATAATCAGTAAGAGAAAAAGTTAGAAGCTCACAGAAGTTCACACGTACAAATTTTCAATGCCATTCGATATTCCTATACATCTGCTTAAGCTTTATATTAAAAAAAAAGAATCACATTAATATGTAGTGGTCAAGTCATGATTGGGAACAGCTTTCAAACTGCTCAGAGGCTGCACAAATTTAATTTCATTTGCACTGAGCCAAAAACCATTAACCATCTTCATTGAGGTTGGGTTACTAAGGTCAGGGTCTCAGCACTAGAAGAAATTAATTGGATTTCCTCAGCGGGACCCTTGCACTCGGGTTTTTTTTTCTTTCTTTTGTTCAGTAGCAGTAGAAGACGCAACAAAACAGCAATGATATGAAGTTGTTGAGATGAAATTCAGATATTTTTAATAGATTTACTCCACCATTGAGACTGAATCAATGGCAGATGCGCAAAAAAACAAAAAACCCTCGCCAGACTCGCTAAAGTCACACACACGACACAACAAAATGATGTAACAACAAAGAAGCTTTTTTTTGTATATGAAAAATCCATCGTAATCGCAGCATCCATTTTGTAAATTGTTTTATAAAGTCTGCCGTCATAATCTGACAAATCTGCCCTTGTGCAGTTCTGCATAATTTGTATCTGGTGAATTTTGTGGACAACACCCACCTGCGTGGAAATTTTTAAAGAATTCAGACTACATTTAGATTTTTAATGCGTGCACATTGCTAAAAACACACTGTTTGGATTGGATCGGGCAGTTGCAGTGTCCTTTAAAAATCCTGTCCTTTAAACAAACACGTGTGGCATTTGTGTATTCGGCTTACATTGTGCACGGTGGTGAATGTGTTGTGGCGGGCTGTCGCACAGTAACATGTTATCACTACCAGGGAGTATCTGGGCTCCCCGAGCCACTCAGGGGCTGAGTCTGTGTGGATGTGTAGCTCAGTGGGTGCATTATTACACCTGGATTGTCGTGTGGATGTGACAGGGCCTTTCTAGTGCCTGGGGAGAATGTGCAGAAAATGAATAAAACACAGGAAAATAGGATCGCAGCAGTAAGGCCAGAGTAGAAGGGAAAATGATGGCGGACAGGAGGAGTTTCTCTGTAACCAGATCACGTCTTTGGGGGAGAATGCTCGTGCAAGTATGGGCCTTACCACTATGTACGCACACTGAATACTGTAACCCTGCACCGGCAGAAAGCGCCAAACATCAAGGTGCAAAGACGCGACTTAGGCTGTTGTTGGAGGCTCTTGCCGTTGCATCCCGATATCTAAGTGCAACGCCGCTCAGTAATTATGTGGATTTGTGCTTCTACAAAAAAAAGGGGAAGAAAAAGAAAATGCTCTCGTGCACAGAGCCTGCTCCATAAAGAAATTGTTTTCTCAGTTCGGTGTGGAAAAGGCAGACCGGCCTGCACAGAGCCCTGAATTCCTAGACCAGATCCAACAAAATCTTATGGCTGAATGGACGCAAATCCCGGCAACCAGGGTCCAATATCTTGGGGTAAGCCTTGTCCATGGTATTGCAATAACATCTTGAACAGTCACGTATGGGCGACCATTATAGTTCTTTGTTTTTTAAGAAAATCCAGAGGTTGGTTTCTTTTTTAAAAAATATTCCTCTGAAAGCCCAGTAAAAGCTACAATTTTAGCCTTATAAAAAAGCAGTAACCTTGTTTTCATGCAAAACGGGCTCCCTGCTCTTAAATATTAATATGTTCCTCTATTCTACCCGTTAATCATCTCAAAAGTACAAGCCTATTATTTCAGGGAGATGTGATTCATCAAATCCTATTATGTTCTGTCACACTCTTCAGAATTGCCAGTTGCATCATTCTTATGTTTAAAATCGTGGACAGCCTCCCTGCCCTGCTGCCTCCCGGAACAGCGTGAATAATGATGATGATGATGTTACTGCAGCCATTGCTACATCTGTTTAACACACCTGCCGACAAGGGGATGACACCGCTGTCTGGCTTTATGTGAGCAACGCTGCCTCACACTTGTTGCATATCAAGTCCTGCGGCGGACTGTTGTTCCTACGGTTTCAAATTTGGATAAGGAGTTGAAATGTTGGCCCTAACTGTGCACATATGAGTCTTTGATAAGAGTCATAAAAACCTGTTTTAATTAGGAGAAAAAACAACAACAACTCTGTTGACCCTGAGACCCTACTGAGATTCTACTGCCTGATTGATTTGGCGTCCCCCTGCAGGCAGCAGCGCCATTTGGAGTCCATATGGCCCTGGACAGGAACATAAACTGACGCTGAAACATGAGGCATCAGGCTGTGAAAATACTTCTAAACGGCCTTTTAATTGTATTTTCTGGTTTGTGAATTTAAAGTCTACGGAATAAGTCATTAAAACAATTTTCAACCTTATTCTTCTCAAAAGTTGGTGATGTTGGCTGGCAAATCAAGCTGTTCTACAATTCCTGTTCCTAGTGGAACATACTGTGTGACATACACATGCTGTGTACGACATAAAATCCGTCCATCCATGTTTCCATCACTGACTGGGGGCCGGGCCGCGGTGGCAGCAGCAGGCTAAGCAGATTGATGAAGCCAGCAGAATTACATCATCCTGCAAAAAAGCTGATACGCAGTCCTGAGGCCACCGTAGCAGACTCACAGCAGACCCTCTCCACCCTCCGGCTACACTTTGAGGTTTGTCCGTGAAGGTCAGGAACAGAATATGTGACATGGGATGATTCCGGAAAAAAAACACCCAGTTGAGTATGTGCATGGCTTCCAACTGAGGATAGGGTCTTTAAATTAATTAATTAATTTATTTAATATGTATCCATGCAAAACTTCATATGCAAATGTCAAAAGCTTTAACAGTTAAACTGACACACAAATAGCTTCAGAGCAGAAGACTGATATCAGAAATTTCAAACCATACACAATTAATTTACACTTTCAAACTTTAAACATATGATTGCCTATCTCCAACCTGTAGATTAATGTATATGTTTTATGCCAAACTAAGCTAATCAGCTGCTGGCGATAGCTTCATATTTAGAGAACAGAAGTGAAAGGGTATCAATTTTTTTAAAAAACTGTAACTGTATGAGTGAATTTGTATAAATATGAAATTCCTCCACAGCCTCAGTGTTCACCTCTGTTGCATTAATTCATTTTGTCAGTCTTGTTGTTTTTATCCACAACTCGTCGTGCTGCTTCAGAGGCAAGAGCGTTTGCACCGGACATGCTTTTGTTGATTTAATGAATTATTGAATTTCATTGTCCCCAGTTCATGTCCATCCAATCTTACTTTCTCTGTGTCTCCTGATCCATCTCTGTCTCACTCTGTCTCTCTTTCAGTCCTTTGCTCGCTTGCTCTCATCCTATATTGCTTGCGTTCCTCAGAGTGAGTGCTGCGGCCTTCCGGATTAATTTATGTATGGATTTTAATGATCTTAGTGGAATGAATGCTTTGGCTGTGTGAGTCACCTATCATACCAAGCTCCGTCTCATGATGAATTATTCAAGATTGTCCCCATAACTCAGGCTGTCAAACCATTTGTCAGAGCTCGTTCCTCTGTCACAGCCTGGCAGTCTGCCCACATATTTACATGCATGTTTCCATTTCCATTTTACATTTCAGTGTAACATGTTTTACTTCTGCTTATTTATTCTGCCTATTTAGTCTGTACTGTTTTTGTAGAAACGCATTTAATAATGTGCACATAGTCAAGATCATTATAGGAAATAAGTGCAGAATCTTATAAAAAAAAAAAATCCGACTTTGTTGACCCCCCAGTGACAGAAAACAGAAATGACACTGTGACAAACATACGAGTTGGCTGAAAGCAACACAGCGTGTATCGGCTTTGACCGGGAAAGCCCCATTTCAAGTTCAAAATAATAGGAAACATGCTACAATCGTCCAAAAAATTCTACACATGGTTGCTTTGAATTCCATGTCTTCATTTTGTGAAGGCAGTAGAGCGTCTGGAACAGAACCTCAGGCATCGTGGGAGAGAGACCCTGTCTACAGAGACCCAGAAAGTACTTGGCGGGTGAATCAAAAATAGGATTTTCACAGACTGTGAGACTGCGGCGCTCCTGTCCCTGCTTGGTATGGCTGTCGTGGTTGACAGAGGCTGGGCCGCCGGTGCAGGGCTCATAAATACATCACGCGCCATTCATCTTCATGACTTCATACATACAATGCGACTGAGAGGAAAGAAGAAACGGCATTATGTTTCTGTGAGTTGCCTGCCAGATATATCACAATTATGCGTTACATGAGCATATAGGGGATAAAAGATTAAATAGAGGGGATATAAAAAAGACTGGGAAGATCCCAAATGCCCACACTGATATGAAGTATGCAAGGGGTTTTATTTGTTTCTATTCTGCACAGAGAAAATCTTGTAATCATTGCTAACTGTTGCCCAAGGCTGTAAACTTAAAAAAAAATTTCATAATCTGAATCTGGGATGTCTGAGCTCTAATGAAAAGTGAAGTCATGTTTGTTTGTGTGGCTCAGTTCCATTCAGCATCTGGTAAAGAAGCTGCTGCTGAAGGTTATATTGTATGTATTGTATTGAATGAGGGGTGTGGAAGACGTATGGGAGGAATCAAGCAAAAGCAAGATTATACGAAGAGAACAATGGGCAGGAGATGAAGAAAAAGGAAATGATATGTAGAAGTTCATTGAAAAGCAGCAGGCATGTTAAATTCTCCCTGAGGAGAGCCCTTCAAAGCGAAGGAGTGTGCTCGGAGAGGAACGTGGAGGACGAGAGTGAAAAAAAAAAAGAAAAAAAAAAGATAAAAAAAGAAAAAAGAGAGAGAGAGAGACGACGTGCAGAAATTTTTAATTACCTTTCCTTTGGATTAACGTGACGCCCTGGTGAAACTGTGGGCGAGGACCCCACGGTTCAGGGAGGCCTGTGGCGTGGATGGGATTGAAGTCACAGCTGCAACGTGGTGCTTCCTGCTGCTGTGTGTCCCCTTTATTTATTTATTTCCCCTTTCCTTTTTTTTTTCTAGTATGAATCAATATTTTGTTTAACAGCTAGAAACTGATGAGGCTTTGAGTCGGCCTATATATAGGAGTTGTAGGTTTTGCATGCTAAGACAAAGCCGATAGGCAGAATGTGGATGTTACCTTTTGCATTTAAATATGTTTCCATTTTTATATCGATTTAGCAAATAACACAATAGGTTAGTGGTATTTCCATAATAGTGATAGTCAAACAAAAGAACTGTGAAACACAACAATATAACAATGCTTTATCCCTGCTCTGTTTCTCCTTTCCCCTCCACTGGGTCTCATCCCCACCACCTTCCCATCTTTCCCCTCCCTCAGACAGTAACTTCGTCCTTGGGAACGCCCAGGTCCAGTCCCTCTATCCCATAGTCTACTGCTCCGATGGCTTCTGCGAACTGACAGGCTTCGCCCGCGGCGAGCTGATGCAGAAGAGCTGCATGTGTCGCTTCCTGTACGGCGGCGAGACCAGCGATCGCCTCACCTCGCAGATGCAGAAAGCTCTGGACGAGCGCCGGGAGTTCAAGACTGAGATCGTTCTGTACAAGAAGAGCGGTAAGACTGATTTGCTGGAGGACACTGTCAAATTAAATCATGTTAAATACTGACAGTGTCAGTCAAAAAATATCTTATCCTTTAGTCAGGCCTGCGACGTTTGTGGATTTCAGGGTAGTTTCTCCTCAGGGCTGGAATATTCTGATCTCTCTTCTCTGAACAGGCTCCAAGTTCTGGTGTCTGCTGGACATTGTGCCCATAAAGAACGAGAAGAGCGAGGTGGTTCTGTTCCTGGTCTCGCAGAAGGACATAACAGAAAATAAGGACCTGGACCATGGCAATGAATCTGACACTGGTGAGAGAAAGCATGGGAAAAAAAAGGGGGGGGCTGGGCATGGTTCAATTTCAACACAATTCACATGAAATGATCAAATAGAGGCTTTGCAGCTGGGGCACAAATCTAGCTGCAGGCACGATTGGTGATATTATGAAAGTTTGGGAGCAGAATTCATCAAGTTGCCACCATATTCTTCTCCTTCACCAATTCTATCGTTAAATCGATGAAAGCGGACCAGTAATCAGAATAGCCATCCTCATACATTCTCTCATTTTGTCCCTTCTAGTCTGTAGCTTTGGAGCCACACATTTGCACGTCGGCGATTTTCTTCCGCATGTCTTCACGTCTCCCGGGGTTTGTGTCTTTGCTTTCAGACGAGGAACCGGGCTTGGGGATCTGCCCGATCAGCCGCCCCCCGGGCTTCAACATGGAGCGCCGCCGCAGCAGGGCCGTCCTCTACCAGCTGTCTGGACACCTACAAAAGCAGGACAAGACCAAGAGCAAGCTCAAGATCAACAATGTGAGACATGACGCGCTCTGTCCCCATCATGGTTCCATCCCATTATTTTGCTTTTTGTTTTTTAAGAATAAGGTTTATGTGACTTTATCATGAAAGTTCTTGTATGTGCGTTTCCATGCACCATACACCAGAGTGTCCTCGGCGCCAATGCTAACCCAGTCCCGGAGTACAAGGTGGCAGACATTCAGAAGTCCCGTCTCATCCTCCTCCACTACGGCGCGTTCAAGGCCGGCTGGGATTGGCTGATCTTGTTGGCCACCTTTTATGTAGCCATTACCGTTCCCTACAATGTCTGCTTCACTGCTGTGGAGATACGAGAGGACGGCGGCTCAGCGGCGCGAAACCCTCCGAGTGTTAGCGATATCCTGGTGGAGATCCTCTTCATCATCGGTAAGACTGTTTTCAAATGCTCTGTTTTGGGTTTTTTTCTTCTAACACGTTATTTTGCTTTGGTATCAGCTTTAATTCAGTTTTACCATTAAAACCAAAATCAATCGTTCAATCAAAGACTCCCCTCTTAATTTCCTCCTCTACTCTTTAATTTATTTCTCTCAAACCATTTATTTTCTCTCTTAGCTCCTACCCATTTATACTTTCCATTTCTTCAGTTTTAGAGGCTTCTCCCTCCTGGTCTAAATACATGGGCCTAGAAACGGTCACTCCCTGTCTCCTAATTGGCCCGTTCAGCTGCACCATAGTCAACACAGTATTGCCACAGACACTTATGAGATATATGCTAATTTGACCTCCTTAACAATCCCCACTCCTTCTCTATCTAAACCTACTGTCTCCCCGCTGGCAACCAAGTCCACAAATCCCATTTGAATAAGGCTTATTAAAGGGAATATTTTTACAGCCTGGATCTTACTGTCACAGTGCTACACTTTCACTCAAGTAAACCTTTGCACGCATTACTTTTGAAGGCGTATTATCCAATTGTGGTGTTAAAACTTGTATATTTAAGGCACATGCTGGTTTGAGCCCTGTAGTCCAGTAGTAGTCTTGATGATGTTTTGAAACCCGGCACATTTCACCGTTTCAAAAATCCAATAACGAGCAGAAGGGGAATTAGAGAATCTCTGACCTGAAAGAGAATTATGAATGGAAATGAGTCTGGCGTCTGATAAGCTGTGTGTTCGCGCGTCAGATATCGTGCTGAACTTCCGAACCACCTACGTGAGCACGTCCGGTCAGGTTGTGTACGACGCCCGCTCCATCTGCATTCACTATGTCACGTCCTGGCTTTTCGTGGACCTGATCGCCGCCTTGCCCTTTGACCTGCTCTACGCCTTCAACATCAGCGTGGTGAGTCTCACGTACAAACTGTCCACACATGCAGTTCACTGCTATAGTGTGTAATGTGTGCAATGTGTGCATACTTACATGCAGATGAGCATAAATCACACGTTTGACAGTGCTTGCATTTTTCTGTGTCTTTAGGTGCAGTCTATGTGTTGATGTGTGTGTGTGATGTATAGGTGGAGGCTCTATGGGTAATATGATGGTAATAGATGTCAATCCCTTACCAATGGTGCTCTCCTGCTGTGTGACCCTTTCGCTCACCACCTGATTTAATAAGACCATGAAAGAGCCTTCAAACGTACATTGAATACAGAGGCAACACCTCACACACATATACACAAAATCCATTATGCTACAAAGACACAGCGGAAGGGAAACAAAGGGCAAAAAAAAAAAAAAAAAACATAGGAAAAAATGAACATGAGAATTCTTTGCTTCATATTTCCTGAATTTCTGTCTCTGGCTTCCTGCGTTCATCGTTTGCTGTAGTGGTAACAAGGGAGTCTGGGCTTCAACAAGAAACACATTATTAAGCAACTGGTAATTAGGCTGATAAATGAAAACGCTGGTGGCGAATTACAGGTGGAGGCAAGTAGATTAGCCAGATGATGTGGAGTGCGGAGCCTGCGAGCTGTTAAACAGATAGATCCCGGGTCACTGTGCTGCAGAGAAGAGGAGCGTGATAAGGAGAAGTGTTTGTTTAAAAACCGAGCGAGACCGTGATTTTTTTTGACAGCATACGAAAAAAAATACAGCTCCCATGATGTTTAACGTCATAGTGCTTCCTTGTAACTGTTTAAATCTTCATTTGTCTCGTATTGTCATCTTCCCAATTCTTCCCTCTTGTTATTTCTAAATTGTTAATAATTAATTGTAGCTGAAATGACAACAGGTCCCAACAGGTCAGTTTGCTGTTTAATAAGAATCGGTGCTCTTTAAAGGCCGAAATGCCTATTAGGACCTCTGAATGTGGAGGGAACCCACCAACTAAACCAGGGCCCATGCCATTGCACACTCCTGCAATTAGCACTGAACCAAATTCCCTGAATGGATGCACTCCTTGATATCTGGAGAATTAAATCCAGTCTAAGTGTGGTGTAATTCATCATCAGCTACTTCAATTAACGGACCACTTAATGGCCAGTAAAACGAGCAGGGAAATGCATCTTGCAGTAAATACGGAGGAAAGGGAGAAATTCAATAAAGGGAAGACGCTTGATGAAGTCACTTTAACCTCAGGCAACGGCAATGACTGCATCTGTATGGCTTCTCAGGCAAAAGCGGCGACTGAAGCTGACCCTGAGTTTAGCTTGAGTCAAATTTGGTGCCATAGAGTTTTATCTGAGCTGCAAGGTTTTGACTGTTCCTGCACAAGGTCGTGGGGCAGGGTCCTTCAGTATCATAGCTCCCTATCATGTTGACTGATTAAAATTCTCTGCGTGCTTGGGCGATTTCTAATTGCAAACCTCCCTCGGCTTCAGATAGAAAACCTTCAAGATTGAATATGAAATCAAGTTCTAAGGAAATCGTCCTGTCCAAATAAGCTTCATTCAAAAAAAAAACAAAAAACCTTCTGTAGGACGTGTTCATACCTTTAGATCCATGACTCCTCTCTCCCAGAACTTCGGGGTTCACCTGCTGAAGACGGTGCGACTCCTGCGGCTCTTGCGCCTCCTGCAGAAGCTGGACCGCTACTCCCAGTACAGCGCCGTGGTCCTCACCCTGCTCATGTCCACGTTCGCCCTGCTGGCCCACTGGATGGCCTGCGTCTGGTACTTCATCGGACGCAGCGAGATCGAAAGTAACAGCCTCGCCTCCTGGGATATAGGTTTGTTTTATAGATTTTCTGTCTGTGGTGTTATTGGTATTTTTACATTATATGAGGTGAGCACTAAAAAGATGCCCCCCCCCATTAAGAAATATAGAGTCTTATTACAGTGGGAGTAAAAAAAGAGGAATCCCATTAAGGAATACCCCAACAAACCTCAAACTACATGACCAACTAAGCTGCTGGAGCTCAAACTAAAACGATTACATGTAATACGATATCCAGGTTAACTTATCTTCAGGATTGTTCCTCCACACAATGGCGAGTAGCACGGTGAGGCACGGCGGTTTCACAAAGATCATTGGCATCATTTTAACCAATACAGAGCATGGAGGCCCG
The DNA here is from genome assembly GCA_016859345.1 of Istiophorus platypterus. Lineage (NCBI taxonomy): Eukaryota > Metazoa > Chordata > Actinopteri > Istiophoriformes > Istiophoridae > Istiophorus > Istiophorus platypterus. The sequence goes on along the minus strand of CM029131.1, from coordinate 8,072,612 downwards.
CTTGTATACGCTCAGCGTGTGGTGTGAGTGGGTCCTTCTCCCGAGAAATCACTTCTAATTATAGTAATCCGTCTCCCCTCCGTCCCTACGTGGAATGAGACCAGAGAGGAGGGGCAGGGGTAGTTGATGGAGGAAAGGCCTGGCGCACAGATGTACACGGGTAAAACCGAACACATGGAGTGAGTGTGGCACTGACGGAAGAGCGGACCGGCCGGTAATTGTAGGTTCGGTAGCTGAGAGAGACACTTAGGCCCACGTTGCCTCCGATGAGGCAATTTGGACTCCCCGCCATCCTTGTTTGATGAGGGTTTGTGTACACGGGGGAATGGGAGGCTTTTAAAAGCACTCTGGCCCCCTCAGCCTGAGAACCATCATATATTTACTGTTCATTTAACAGTACACGTGTTTTGTTTTGTTTTTTTCATTTTTTTTTAAACGCGTGCAGCAGCAGCATTCACGTTGTAATGAACAAGGTAATGAAGCGGCATGGTTCATTAGGAGAGGAAAGCTTGCAGTGTCCAAAACAAGAAGGGGTTCATCACATGGGGAGCATGAGGGAGCCCAGTTAAATTTTGTACCAATGGTCAAGTCGCCATCTGCTTATCTTAACCAAAAAAATCTGAAATTATAGTGAAATTCTTATCTTTAAAACCTTCTAATAACAGGGAGAAAAGAGAATATCTGCAAACCTAAATTTTTTCAACTCATAAGAGTTGTTTTTCCAGTTTTTTCTTACCCTCCCCTTTTGTTAAAAGAGGCTGAATTCATTTTTAATGTAAACTCATCTCTTTGTTTTTTGATGTCCACTACAATGGAGATTTCAAATGAGAAAGTTGAACCTTACTATATGCATTATAATGGATTTTCCAATGAATGGTTGTTTTAGTCTTTTATGCATTAGCTAGAGACACAGTTGGGTCTTCAATGTAATGTTTGCCTCTATATCTTTATTTAAATGTTTTAAGACCATATAGGGTTCAAAGATCCTGACTTTCTCAAGACTGACTGAGCAGTCAGCAGAATTACAGCCAGTTCAAGAGAATGAGGTCTACATGTACATAACTTACTATTCAAAAGATTCTTTCTCCACTCCTTGTTAATGTCCATTCCACGGGTTAGTCTGAACAGTTTAGGACATAATGAGAAAAAAGCTGCCAAAATATATGAGGAACACAGAGAGGTGGACGTACTGAGAAGACAGACAAATGATTTGCCTCATGAGTAAATGTGGATGTTAGCTGACATTTTCTGAAATGCTAGCGTGCAATGTGCGTGGCCTTTACTCCCCGATACACAAACACCAACATCAAAGGACTTACTCCGTCCTTCCAGCCCCGTTACTGCTGCTAATGAAGCCCGTTAGTAAAGGTCATCTAACAAGCATGAATGCATCCTCATTAAACCGACAAACTCTTCTGGGCTGTCCCTCTTCCCCCACCAGGCTGGCTCCATGAACTTGCCAAGCGCTTGGGAACACCATACTTCCTGGCACCGCTGACCTCCCTGTTGGGAGTCTCTGATTCACCTCAGGGCACCATGACAGCAGGGTTGACCAATCACAGCCAGTGGAACAGCTCGGGTTTGGAGCCGCCGAATGGGGCGGGTTTGCTGGGTTTGGGCCAATGGAACAGCAGCAGGACCAGAGCGAGGACGCCAAACGGCTCGGGGACGACGCTGAGCGGCGGTCCATCTGTCAGGAGCTCCTATGTGACGTCACTGTACTTCGCTCTGAGCAGCCTGACCAGCGTGGGCTTCGGCAATGTTTCCGCCAACACAGACTCCGAGAAGATCTTCTCCATCTGCACCATGCTGATTGGAGGTGGGTAAAGTACAACAGCAAACCAGTCACACTTTGTTAACAGTTGAAAGAATGCATCCACATTATTATGTTATTTTTTCGAATTTATACACACTTATGAATATGTTTAGGAAAACTTGTTGGCCTTGGATTATGAGAATAATTTGAATCAGAGCTGATCCTGATTATACGTTGAGCACAGGGGCAACACATAAAGGAATATGCATAGCCAAAGGCAAAAACACTACCTTGGCAAGATTTGAAATGTTCGATCTCTCCATAGGCAAACTAATGCTCACAGTGATGCTAAGTTATTCTACCGACCAGAGCTTCCACTTTTTCAGGAATTAAAACTGTGTAAATCTCATCTGACTATGACCTTAAACAACTCATTTCACCCCCGGCATCTACAAACATGGTGCGATTCCCTGAAAACTGAACTTCTGCAAGAATTCTTTTACTGAGACGAGCTTTTCCGGCGTTCTTTTCCCTTTGTCCATCTACACTGTAGCGTTAATGCATGCCGTGGTGTTTGGTAATGTGACGGCCATCATCCAGCGGATGTACTCACGCCGCTCGCTCTACCACACCCGCACCAAGGACCTGAAGGACTTCATCCGGGTGCACCGGCTGCCCAAGGCCCTTGAGCAGCGCATGATGGAATGTTTCCAGACGACCTGGTCTGTCAACAACGGTATCGACGTCAGCGAGGTAGAAAGGATTTAAGATACATTAACAGATTAAATCTTAACATATGGGGTTAGGAGAAATTGAGGGTGACTTACTGGAAAAAGTTTCTCCCTGCTTCCCATCTCTGCGCTACCCTCCACTAAACACATCATGGACCATTGAGCTACCAGTCTGCAGGATCAATGTTATATAACTCTAAATGGCAGAAAAAAAAAGTTGCTCTGTTCCTTTAATTTCTAACCTGGTCATATGACCTCATTGGCTTTGATTGACCTAGTCACTTAGAATGGGATCAACTGGATTGGCTTCTAAAATTGAAAGTGCAAATCCGCCGACTTGCCCTCCAGGCAAACTAAAGTCATCGAGGGGATTTGGGTTTTGTTTTGGGCTCCATCGTGCTGAGGCAGCGATCTTAATTTCATGGATTAATGGCTCCATAGACACCAAAATCACTCTTGGTGTGTTACACCGTGGCTCCAAATCTAGATAATCCTGTTTAAAACGATAACATGATGGTGGACCGACACTAATGCTTTAAGGTAATAACCCCCGACTTTCCCCTGTAAAGTTTCCCTTTCCTTTACAGCAGCAGTTCACCAGATAATGTTCATGAGAGCTACTGCATTTTTGAGGAATGAGAATGCTTTAAACCTTTAAAGGAACTGTTTACTGGACATGCACGGATCAGCGAGTTTGTGACTCCGTGGGAAGCTGAAAAGGTTTTATTTTCTCCTCCTCGTTCCCTTCGCAGCTGCTGAAGGACTTCCCGGACGAGCTGAGGGCCGACATCGCCATGCACCTGAACAAGGAGCTGCTGCAGCTGCCGCTCTTTGAATCCGCCAGCAGGGGGTGTCTGCGCTCCCTCTCCCTCATCATCAAGACCTCCTTCTGCGCTCCCGGGGAGTTCCTCATCCGCCAGGGAGACGCCCTCCAGGCCATCTACTTTGTATGCTCAGGCTCCATGGAAGTACTAAAGGATAACACTGTGCTGGCCATTCTGGGTAAAAAAAAACAAACCTGACATTTTGGATTTTTTTTTTTAGCTTCTACAAAGTGAAATAATTTTAGCAGAATATATATTTTTGATCCATTGGCAGTAGAAATGCACATATTAAGTACTAAAACACATAATAATATACACTACATACATGTCAGACATATCTCATACCACAGAGCCAACACTACTGAGTTTCAGCACCATGGACAGCCTCCATTCCCACAATGAGATAGTATGGGAGGCTCCATCCATCCATGCATGCATTTTACATCCTCTTGCCCTGAACCAGGCTAAAGCAGTAGGTAAGTATATGAGTGGGCTTTGCTCCCAGTTGGGGGGGGGGGGGGGGGGGGTTGAGTCAAGCCCCCGTTTGGTTCAAGCAGTGGGAGTGAGTCATTTTCCTACCTGAATCTTGAAGGGCTTCTCTGTCTTGGACTCCAAACCATAGAAAAGCGACGTTAACGTGCAAGTGCAGCGGGAAGGAGGTGGAACAGAGGAGGCGCAACTGCCAAATATCTCTCCTTGGAGGCTCAGCCCTGGAGCTGAGTCAATAAAACCTCCTTCTTCTGCCCAGCCATGGATGCTGTGGGGCCTTGCTTTAAGTCCAGCCCCCATCCAAGCATTCCTGCTTCCTACCCAAGTGGAAATAGGGCATTATTTTACTGGGAAAGGTTCATTTTTCATATTCAAGGTGATGAAAGAGAAGTGTCAGAGATTCCGCTGATGCTAGTGTAATTGATAATCTACCCTCTCTAGACTAAAGAAGTGCTTGAGGGATTCAATGGTGCCTTTAAAAGCTGCAGTACATTGCAGTAAAAAACAGAAACAACCTGCACCACTTGTATAAACATTCAAAATAAGTACTCGTTGAGCAAATTTGTTCAAGGAACAAGTTTGTGTAATGGGGCATGAATTTCACAAAATATGCTACAGTAAGACCATGAAGTTCCTTTTAAAACAATGTGAAAAAAAAGTAGCTCTACATTTAACTGTGAACCAATTTGTGAAGTGGGGAGACTGGAGGTTACAGGATCTCTCCTTTATTCTGGAGTCTGGTTGGAGCTTTATGAGCAGAGAATGAGAAAGAGCTTTTACTAGCAAGAAAGTTATTAGACATCCTGCATTAAATAGCCAGCCAGCTTTAAGGAAGAGGAGCATAATGACGAAGAGCAGCCCAGCGCTTGTAAAAAATTGCAATCATCCCCATATTTAACTGCTCCTGTGGGCAAACAAGTCACACACCATCAGGTGAAAGATGGAGTATGACCCAGGGAATAATGGAACAGTTTGGGGAGCAGCCAGAAGCCTTAGAGGAAATTCTGTAAACACCATTAATGCATGATTCATTGAAAAAACTTGTGAATTTAATTGCCACCCAACAGCAGTGGTACAAACTGTAAACACAGAACTGACAAATTATGACCTTAAAAAAGCTTTATGGCCAATGCGTTAGCAAACTCATCCAACACATCTAGCAGACATAAGGGTAACATTAATATATATTTGGAGTTGTGTTTCTGGCCACCTCAGAAATGTAAATCCATTATTAAATCCAGTCTCGCTCTCCATTTAGCTCTGGTTTTGATCTTTGCTGTAACAGAGAGCTAAAAGGGCCTGAAAAACTCTGCATTACTGCATACTTTGTGATCATTTTCAGTGGATTTGGCACATTAAGTGAAACCCTTTTGTTACATTTAGTAATTTGATCTTCTTTAATTCTAAAAAAGATAGTTAAACAAAAGCTTTAAGTCACCACTTTATGTCGTTTTATATTAATAATAAATATCAAAAAGAATGGGGCTGGGTGAGCAATTCACAAGCAAACACAAATACTACAAATACCAGCAAAGTACATGTCTCCAGTGGTCGAGTGGATGAAACAGCTAGAAACAGAAGCCTGCGTCAGCGTCATTCCTCCAGAATAAGAGCCTCTCCAGAGCCCCGTCCTAAAACACGTACACTGACACTCCTCCCGTTCTGCATAACATGGACGAAAACAGAGTAGAGAAACACAAACAGACTCACAAACAGATCTGGAATCAGTCCAGGTCCATTTAGAGCAGAGGGAGCAAATTGGCAACACGGTTTTCCATATTAATGATCTAACTGGTGTAAATAATGAGGTGAGTGCTGCGTTCAGAGTACAGAGGGAGAACTCATTATCACGGTGTACCTGCTGTGTATGTACAGTACACGAACATGCATGTGGGTATTGAAACATTCTCCTCCTCTCCTCTCTTGTGCATCTTTGTGTTACTGTTTTACTCCCAGAAACAAAGCTACACACACACACACACACACACACACACACACACACACACACACACACACACACACACACACACACACACACACACACACACTCTATCTCTTGCCATTGCCACTTTGGACTTACAGCTCTGGAGAAGGTAGTGAGGTAGAGAGTAGGAGCAGAAGTATAGTAGAGAAAAAAGAATCACACAGACATTCAACTCTAATCTGCAGTAGCTCATCTGAATCACACAATGTTTACTTAGCGCTAATATAAAACTGTCTAACTGTACATTCCCTCCAATCATCATGTCTCAGGCTAAATGGTTAAACGGTTAAATTGGTAATATGGGATGATCATTGAATTGGCTTCATGCAGAGTTTGTTTATAATAAAACCCACTGGCTTGATTGGATATCCCACTTGTACTATAGCCTCTAGCCAGTGAACAATTCATATTGCTAAATATGGATTTATCCTTTTATTAGACTGCAGGTAACCCCAAAAATAATACATCAACAGCTAAGGTAACCACTTTGGCCAAAAGATGAAAATTTTTCCTTTCTGATTTTTTTAAAGACTGGCAATTGCATGACCCCATGATAACGTGACATTGCAAAAGTTACGTTTACATTCAGTGTTACTCACCAAAATGCATTGTGTATCCTTGAGGTCAACTGAACGTTTTGAGGGCATTTTCTTCCTCATAAAACATTTACAAAGCCAATTTTCTTCTTCATATCCATGACTTCCTCTTCTCTACCTTTGTTAGCATTGCATCAATTATTGACACTTTACTCTCACCACCTGTCGATCAGCAGAATAATGGGATACGAATTGCAGGATGTGAATCGTGCCCCAACAAGAAATACATGTCTTGCCATGCAATATTGCACATATATTAACTACGAAATGTAGAAAATGTTTGACTGCACTTCTGTCATATTGATTCCACTTAATTACAGGGAGAAAACCATGTAAAGTGAATTTTACTTGTGTCTTTGTTTTCCAGGTCGGGGCGACCTGATTGGTTCACACTGTTTGACGCAAGAGGAAGTGATTAAGACCAACGCCTGTGTGAAGGCCCTGACCTACTGCGACCTGCAGTACATCAGCCTCAAAGGCCTCCGCGAGGTGCTCGGTCTCTATCCCGACTACGCCCAGAAGTTCATCACAGAGATCCAGCATGACCTGACGTACAACCTCCGAGAGGGACACAACGCTGAGGTATGATGATGAGTGAAACTTGAATGAGTCCATTAAAACCATGTTATTAATATCAAGCACCAGGAGCCTTGATTTTATCTTTTTAAGGGCCCCTGCAGTAAAAATCTTAGTGTTGAAGTATGTCGTCAAACACGATTGATTGACTGAGATTGTCATTTTTCAATTATTTCTAATAGGATAAGAGTTGGGAGCAAATAAACACAAATAAGGTGTCAACAAAGTTTTGCGCCATCCATCCATCCATGAATCTTCCATCCATCCATCCATGAATCTTCCATCCATCCATCCATCCATTCATCCATCCATCCATCCTTCTTCCATCCATCCATCCATCCATCAATCATCCATCCATCCATTTATCATCCATCCTTCATCCATCCATCATCCATCCATCCTTCCATCCATCCATCCCTTCATTTATTTCCCACCATTTATCGTGTTGTGGTGGCTGCAGGCTAAGCAAAGGATCCCAGATGTTCTCCTCCCCAGCCACATCCTCAAGCTCCTCCTGGGAGATACCAAGATGTTCCCCAGCCAGATGGGACATATAATCCTCCCCAGCATACTCTGGGTCGGCTCAGGGTCACCTCCTAGTTGAGCATGCTATGGGGCATCCTTCTCAGATGCCCAAACAGCCTCAGTGGCCTATTTCCAACAAGATAGACCTTAAGGATGCGTGAGCTCCTCCCCATATATCCAAGAATCAGCCTGGACAACCAAAGCAGAGTCATCATGGCTGCTTTTATCTCTCTTTCTTTCAGTCACCATCCAAAACTCACGAGCATAGTTGAGGACTGGAAACATGGATCGAGTGGTATATCGAGAGTTTCCTGTTGATCTTATGCTCCATCTTATCCCAAATTAAGAACAAGACCCTGAGATACTTTTACACTTCACTTGGGGCCACAACTCACTTCCAATGAAGAATCTTTACAGTTAGTGCCTGGAAATGTAGTCAAGGATTTGTTTTTTTAAATTTCATTTGTAAATCTGTTGTTATCACTATCATTTTGATATTATTGTACTGATAGGCATAGAAGTGCTTTGGAAATGAATCGTCCTGTGCTCTAAATGCCTTTAAAAAAAATTAGGCTAGATTCCACAAGAAGAGTCCTTCTGTTTTCCAGATTAGTCTGAGCTGTGCCGCGACCTCCTCCTCCCAAAAATTTAAAGCAATGCCAGAGTGATGGCTTTGCTCTCGGAAAGGATTAGCCATCTGGACCGGGGAGTGAGGAGAAAGCCACGGCTTCTGCTTGAGATACAGCCAACAGATAAAGACATGAGTTAAACGCGGGCGACTCAGATGCCAGGGTTTTACAGATGGATCTCAGCTGTAGCGCACACACATGAATAACCAGCACATACTGGAAATAACTGAGTCACATTTTCACCGTGAGTAAGCTTGTTAATTAGAGCAGAGATTCAAGAGAAACAGTACAGATAGTACAGTATATCATAAAAATTAATTTACTTGTCTTTCAGCTTGTATATATGGGCCAATATGGGCCAAAAATATTAACACCTGGCCTTGTGATTGTTAGATATGCTTCACTTTTTGCTATAGGACACAGTTATTCTTAAGTCTAACATTATACACTAGTATATTATCTGTTATACAGTAGGTTTAGTATGTTCTCTAACAAACAATATCAGTTGTTGATATCTGCTATTTTAAACATTTATTACCAGTTTCATATACTGTAAATGGTCATTCCTGATTATAGCTTACAGTTGCTGCTGATTGGCTGTAAATCCACAGCTTAGTCCAATTTTGACAAAAAAACAACCAAACAATAGTGGTGTATGTTGCCATATCATAAAAACCTTATTTACTTTGTAAAACTACCAAAAAAAAAAAAAAAATTAATAAATAAAATGAGTGAGGACCTGTGAAACTGGTTGCCATCCAAATGGCACCAGGTTTTTTCAAGTGTTTTGGGAAATAAGCTCATTTGCTTTCTTTCCAAGAGTTAGATGAGAGGATCAATACCTCTCTTGTGTCTGTTGGTTAAAATATGAAGCTGGAGCTGAGCCAAGCTTAAGGAGTTGACAGAGAGAAACAACTAATCAGCCTCTGTCCAAAGGTTAAAAAATCTCCCCACAAGCACCTCTAAAGCTCATTAATTGATATTTTTATAGCTTAGATTTAGTTTCATTTGCAGCTGTCTGGCCAAAAAGGGGTCCAGCAGGTTACCCCCATAAAATCAGAACATGTTTTTACACTTCAGTTTATGTACAGATTGAACAAAGAGAAATAAAATGAGGTTGTGAAATCATACTGAGAGGCAGCATAGGATTTGCCTAGTTTATTCCTAGTTATTTAGTACCTTCCCTAAATATGGGCAATTCAAAGTGTTTTCACAAGGCAAAGAAATGCACTAAAACCTCATTTAAACACAGTGAGGAGGAAAATGAAATCAGTTCGAGAATAGAATGGAACAGACAAAACTGACAAGCCATAATAGTCAAATTACAGTGTGAGCAAGAAGCAAAGTGCAGTAGAGAAAATAAACTTCAAAGGCACAAAAAAGAAGGAGAGAAATTAGTTCCATCTCTATGAAGAATTGTAGCTACACGAAGCTTCACTGTGTTCGTTTGTGAGGCATAACATAACAGGCTCTTTCCCTACAAATCCTGGGTTTAGATTTTATATTAGAAACTATAACAGAAACTATGTTGAAAAATTGGAGCTAAAACTTTGATTCTCATCTGTGCCGATGGGGAGGAACTTTGTAGCTGACAATGACACTAGTTACTTTTTTAAAAAAAAGAAAAGAAAGGAAAGCTTGAAAATATAACTCAAATGCACGCTTGGCACGCACGTAGAACTCCATCAAATTGTCGGCACCTAACACACAACCGTATATATATGCACCTACAGCAAGAGCAGTAGTGCATCCTCTCCCGAGCGTGGCGTGGGACTAAAAATAGGTCTTTCAGATGGGTGGGGGAGGGGCGGGGTCATCCCTGGCTGGATAAATATAGAGCAACAACCAGATGGAGACAAGTCGAGAAAACATCAGGATGAAGGGAAGCTGCAGGGGGAAGGAAGAGGAGGAACCTCGATGATATTGACATGCACGTGCCGACGCACAGTCAACACACACACACACACACACACACACACACACACACACACACACGCATGCGAGGCATCACACCCTGACACATTAACACACCATAACACAGCGTATTCGTCCTTGCTGAATGACACAGGGGGTCGTCCAGGCCCAAACACACCAACAAATGTTCACACACATGGAGCATCCTGCATGAGGTGTTGTTTTAACTCGCACATATACAGCGACCGTATAAGAGCATGCAACTGCAACACAAACACGTTTCTCTTTCTTTATGCCCGTAAAGACACACACACACACACACACACACACATAATTGGCCTGAGCCCTTATTGTGGCATGCTGCATATCAAGGGTGACACATGGTGTTCACTCGCATACACTCACACAGAGATACACACACACACACACACACACACACACACACACACACACACACACACACACACACACACTGAAATTCCAAACAGTCCCCTCTGCGCTCCGATGCTCTGCTAAAATTAAACCTCTGTGATCTAAAAATACCAGCTGGGCACGTGAGCCAAAGACCGGATGGAGAAGACAACAAATAGGGGAGAGAGAAGGGGAAGGGTGGGTTGGTGGTGACAGGGGGAGAAGAGGAGGAGAAGGCAACGAAAAGGGAAAAGAGGAGAGGGAATTTGTTTTGTTTTAATCAGCTTTAAGTTTAAGTCCAGCGAAGGTGCAGGAAATACTACTCTCATACCCAATAACAAGATGCTGACTGCAGGCATTTTACTTTAAAGGGCAGTCTGTTTGGATAGGACTTGTTATTAGTCATAAGCATCTAGAAAGATTATCCACGTTCGTTTGTTTTCTTAAATCTGAGATCATTAAAAATTTCTCTGGGGTCGGTATCGATGCCCGCTTGGTTTTGAATGAGAATGCTCTTTCGCAGCGCTGCTGATTAACTGAATGGATACCAGCACTGTTGCAGCCATTCTGAATTCCAACCATTCCCTCTCAATGAAGCCTCAGAACAGCTCAGCGGCTCCACCATCTGGTCAAAGAACACCACCGCCTCAGAACCGCCGTTGTTGCTGACCTCTCATTGCTTCACAGGCAACATCCCAGTTCCATACTACCCACTAAATTCAACCCAGTTTGCACCAGTACGGCGACAATATCAGCTTTGTTGCTTGTGCAACTAGAGAAAGGATTTGTGGGTGGTACAAACAGCCGCGAAAAATTCAAGTACCGTGTGGATAATGGTGAGACAGTTCCAGGGAGATTCTATATCAGTCCTTAATGTTGAATATTTATTTATCTTATTATTTCTTTTTTTATTTGGAACCAATTAATATCACCACAACTCATGCAACCTATTGCACCCTTCAAATATAAGTACTGTCTGTAACGCTACCATCACATGGCAATTAAAAAAAAATCAAATGACATAGAAACTCCTGGGGCCTTTTTGTCTCAGTCTAAACCAGTGATTACGCTTGTGTTATATTTTTCATTCTCCAGGCAGACTGCGAGAGCAACGGGGGGATCCTGAAGAAGCTTCCCTCCATCAAGGAGGACGAAGAGGGATCTGGGTCCGAGGAGGAGCACTCCCCTCTCCCCAAGATGCCTGCCCTCGGAAGGCTGGGCCGAGGCCTGCGCTCCCCCCTGCGCTCCCCCCTGCGCTCCCCATTGTTGCCGCCGCGACCCTTCAGGCCGGCGAGCGATCACACTCGGCCCAGCAGCCTGCAGATCCCTGCGGTGAGCTTCAGCTGCCTGCAGTCGGACCTCAGCCCTCGGTAGGGAACCGCTCACTGATTTATTGACTGGGAATTCAGTGTGGTTTGGAGTTCATCCAGTGGTAGAATGTAATCCTCAGTGGGAATTCGAATTGCATTCCCTGTTATTTATACTTGGCCACTTATACGTGACAGGCTAATTTGCGCTGAGTCCCTGCGGAGGCGGTGGCAGACACTGTGCTGGAGAGGTCATTTCGTTTTGGAAAAGTTGTGTGAGTTTGCTCACAAGCATAAATTGCGTCACTGTTTCAATTAGTCAACTGATGCCTTGATTATTCTTTGATTAATTCGAGTTCTGTTTGCGGCTAATTGACAAATTCTGATGACACATTTCGACAGGAAGTCTTTATCAAAGCATGTGTTATATGTTTTTACATGGGAGAAGGAAAACAAGCATATCCTAGCAATATATATAAATATAATACAAACTGAATAATAAAGAAAATAAAAGTGAAAAGGTTATGTTTTGTATATTTTCCTGTTTGTTTTTTTTCACAATAAACCTCACCAGAGTTTAAAGCAATGAAACACTGTACTCTTATTGTGGGATTACAGCAAGTTTGAAAGTTATTTATCAGTGTTTTTTCCCAGTTTTTCCTGTGAATTTCCCAGTAAATTTGGCTTTTCTTTTCTTTTTTTTAACATTTAAATATATAAATTAAAATTTGACATTTAAATTGTTACTTTGTCATCAGTTACATGTGCACCAAACTAAAAGTTAAATTTGATAGAATCAAATAAACATTTTTAATACTTGCACGCCTGGACTTCCATGCAATAATAATTTATTTAGAGTGTTGAATGGTCTTAATTGTTGTCTTCTCATAAAATTCCCATAGTGACAAGAGCATATACCGCACATATCGTTTTGTTAAAAATGCCACAACGCAATACTTTGTCTTTGCTCTGGAGATGAGAGGTTGTCAAATTAAGGTTATGAAATACTACAGCTGTCAGTGATGGTGCAGTGAAAATCTATCAGAGTCTGGTCGGTTATTAGGAAGCAGGTGTGTGCAGCTTCTCCTAAACACTCCATCATCATCACTCTCACTGAGTGCAACCTCTGACCCGCTGACTGTTGCCAGCTGGATGAAATTTCCATAAGTATTCTCTGTCTTGGTCCATTCACAGGTTCAGCATGCAAATCAGGATTCTGAATTTGACACAACGATGAACTTTATAGAGTTTATACAGAGCAGAGATTAAAAAAAAAAAAAAGATCAGATCAAACAAAGATGCAACTACAGAGAATGTTGTCACCTGTCTAAAACTTTGGTCCCGAGCTAAATATTTCAACAGGTTCTTTTCAGACTGATCAATAATTGATATTCACCAACCCCAGAGGATGAACTCTACGATTTCGATGACTCTCTCATCTTTTGTCCAGCAACACTGTTTGAGCAAAATTGGCCCGATTGATAGTTAGTAAATAACTAAATATAATAGTCAGATTGCAATGAGCACGTTCATGCTCCTCAGAGGATACATGTTGGATGCTACGTGATCTTCCATCAAGCATCACTGTCATGCCAAAAAAACTTCAGCTTTGCTCACAAGATGGCTCATATGCTAATAAGCAAATTACCATAAATTTTAATGAGTGCATTCATATTCCTGCAGGGATTAACCCTGTTAATTTTTCCATCTTCAGAAGAAACTTTCCCACAACCGATAAGGGTGAGAGTGAACTGAGGCGTAAAAATAGACTTGGAAAATTGTAGATACCCATGTGGGTTTTAACTGCAAAGTTTTTACCGAAAATATGAAAATATCAATGAGTTTCTTAATCATAGTCCTGGAGAGCCCTAATGAGAACCTCTAAAACATTTCTTATGATTAGGATTTTATTAGTTCTGCAGCCCTTGGACAAAATCATTGAACGCCACAGAAGAAGAGACTTCATATGATATACAGCAGAGTTATAATCAAGATTTGGATATTGAAGTTTTTACTTTATTCCAGTACTTTAACTTGAAGTTTATAAATTACAAATTGGAATTTTAATGTCACCATTCTGAATTTTTTACCCTTTCATCTCTCAGTGATTCCCTCTTCCGGTCTGTCCCCAGGTTTGTGGATGGGATCGAGACAGAAAACCACAGTGCTGCAGCTCAGAAGTTTGATTTCTCTCCCGGAACAACTCAGAGTTTCTTACACAGTCCTGGTTCAGCTACATCAGGTTAGCACACGCTCACGCCTGCATGTATCAGACTGGACCACGTTCCTTTTATTAATCTATTTTGAATGCCAATATAAGCACCGCCTGAGTTTCATAGGTGAGTTATTGAATGGATGTTGCAGCTGTTCACTCAGCATGAATGCATTTGTGTGTCCAAAGGGGCCCATGATGACGGTGACACTATGGAGACTGTTGCTAAGCTAAAACACGAGGTAAGGCTGGCGACAGTGGTGTTGAAGGTAAAACTATGACATTGTTGATTATGAATGTCAAAAAAAACTTGACCTAAATTTGCACTTAAAATGTTATTGCTTGTGATGCTTGATATAAATGACTTTATTGGTTACTTTGCTTTCATTGCTAAGTAACTTGTTGAACTTTTGCTCTGTCAGTCTCAGGGGAGATGCAGTGCTCTGCCTATTATTTAAATGAGGTTTACTCTGGAACTGACTGATGTACCTTGCTGTCACCGTACATAGTTTTCATTAGTCATTGCTGTTCCTTACAAGCAAGTCATTCTTGGCTGTGAGCCAAAACTACTTTATCTAAATGAGTGCAGGGCTACTGTATAAGCCAAAATTTTACTCCCTTGTATCACAGTAAACTAATTTGCAAAGAAAAGTTTTGTGTGAGTAATTTCCTACCAACATGCAGCGTCCATGCCTCTTCCATCCGACTCCCTCTTTTCAGATGAAAGTCCTCTCCCGTCAGGTAACTGCCGTAAGTCAGGAGCTGCAGGAAATGACGCGTCTCCTCAAACCTCTCTTCCACAACCCCGCCGCGCTGCTGATATCCAATGCCATGACTCCGCCTCCCAGCGTGTCTTCACTCAGCTGCTCCCCGGCCCCGCCCCTTCCTGCCCATCACACACCCGTGGACTTTCCAGACGATCAAAATCCTCCACCCGTCCTGGTACCTGAGCCGTCCGATCCTCAGCTGAGCATAAAGGTGTTACAGGGACAGTTCGATCCACTACAGTGCTCTCCCTCCCAAACCATCACTTCCCGTTATCCTCCAGTTCCTCACCAGACCAGCGCGGCACCCCCAGTCACTCATTGCTCAGCGCCCCCGTCACTCCACAGCTCTCCCCATGAGCACACAGTTGCACCGCATCCCTTTTCGTCCTCCTCCATCCCTTCTCTCACATCATCAAGCCACCCGTCATCTTTCACCCCCCTTTTGGTAGATTTATCAGGAGCCGGTGGTGAGCCACAAGCGCCGCCTCAATCCCATGTCCCGCTCCTGTCTCGGTCCGAGTCCCAGCTCTGGTTCCAGCCCCGGTCCCAGTTCATATCCCGGTCTTATCCCCACTCCCTCTCCCAGCCTCAACTCCAGCCCTCCAGCATGGCTTCACGCCCCCAAGAACCCCTCCTGAACCTGCAGGAGATGGAGTGGGGGGAGCACACCACCCAGCTCAGCTTCATCGATGAAGGACAGCCGTCGGCGTGAACGAAGGGGAAGAAGATGATCACGACACTGGCACAGGACTGACGAATAGGACCAGCATGCCACACAATTTAATGCATGACAAACATTTGCCTAAAGTCTGGCATGTGAGCTACGATGTAAATACATCGATTTTAATTGTAAACCATGATCATGAGCATCAGGTGTAAGCAGATCTGATAATAAAAGAGTTTGTTTTACAGTTTCTTTTCGATTTGTTTGACACTTCTGCACATACTTAGATAAAAGCAAGAAGAGTGATCCTTCAGTGATGAAAACTTTTTATGTGGTTAATAATTTGAATGAAACGTAGTATATATAAAATTCATATCATTATATTCCGTTAACCCACAGTGATCGGCCTGATTTCTCCAGAATCTCTGTAAAACCAATCTGCCACTGCTTTTCAAGAGCAAACATAAGAAGAGGCTTAAAGGACTTTATTTGCCGACTTCAGCTCTTTACCCATGAATCATATATATTCTAAAATACTACTGTCCAATTTCATGGCAAGCTCAGCAGGTTTTAGATTTAGATTTTTGGACACATTTTTTTCTCTACAGTTGCAGAGAGCTTTTGGTTTTCTCATTAGAGTAACTGAATCCCACCAGTGCTTTAACTTTCCCCATTGCTGCAGGGATGTAACAGTGTAGCCCAGGGTGTGTCAGCCCACTGGGACATACTATCAAGACGCTGGGTGCCGTTTAAGTTCTGTTGCCAGGCTCTTGAAACACGCTCCTGTTGCGTGATCCTTCACAGTCAGATTCCTTTCTCATTTGTCTCAAGTCACCAGATTCATGACTTGTGTCTAACTCAAGCCGACTTCAATAGAGTCAGGTCCATACTTCTGCCGTTAACACTCTGCAGGGTGTATACTAAAGTTTTACTGTAGATCATAAGGGTCAATTATCTCCTGCTGCTGCTATACAACAGAGCTTTTGTTGTCTCCTTTCTGACCAAGATTCATAAATCAAAGTCCACTTATTACTATTATCCAGAGCATTTGTTTTGGCACTCAGGTTAAACTCAAGAACACTATCCCTGACAAATGGCACACTGCTCCATCATTGCCAGACATTCACACACAGTGATGAAGCAAACCCTATTATACTTGTCATTCAGGTTTTTATTATAGTAATAGTTGCAGCTGCATCCTGGTCTCTCAGGTGTCAATCATGGACCAATCAGCAACCAGAGGAAGAAAAACAAGGAAAAAGAGAAAGAATAAACGGAAAGTGGCTACTCCATTAGCCTTCTAAAAGACTGAACAGTGGGGCAGACGGCGCCCCAGTCCACCGGCTTGCGGTACTCGCCCTTCTCCAGCAGGTATTGGCGGCCCTTGTAGTTGGGGTGCTCATAGAAGACCCACCAACCTCCCACGACCCTGCAGGAGTGAACCTGCCTCCAGTGGAACTTTTCCAGCACAGAGGGACAGTCCTCCGTGGCTTCAAACATCTGGCCACCAAAATCTGCTTTACCATAGAGCTGTATCTTGTAAGGATCTTCGCTGGCCTGGGTGAGGAGGACGCAGACAAAGAGGACAGCAGATAGAGGGAGGAGAGGAAACAGAGAGCAGAGAAAAATAAGGGGGTGGTGATTTTTGAGATTTAATGACCAGCTGGATAAACAAATGCATGTGGAAAACATGGGAAAAGGTTAAGTGGGAGTTGGATGCAGATTTTGGTGGAGGAGTGGCAGCGAAATACAGATGTGCAGTGCCAGAGATAGGTTTTAATTGATACCACTGCCAAAGTCATGTTTTCAGCGAGTGATTCATTGGCATATTTATCCACTGAGCTTTCAAAAAAAAAAAAAAAAAACAACCCAAAAAACAAAAGGCAACACTCCCACGTAAACTTTTGATTTTACAGGCTTATATCCTTGAAAATGTGTAAAAACAGAGGAACCTAGTATGACATAGCACAGCAACACAACATCCTCACAGCCTAAGTCCAAACTGGCTAGTGAATAATGATATGCAATTAACTATGGAACCTTTAAACCCTTCTTTTAAAATTCAGAATCCGTGTGGGAAGGCTTACAAAAAGGATCATCTTGCAGGAGCTGACTCTGTCATTGAAGCCAGTCCAGCTCTGGTAGTCCGGGTACTCGCCTCTGGTCAGGACATACTGGTAACCAGAGAAGTTCGGTCTCTCGTAGATCACCCAGGTCCCGCTCTCCACGCGGACCGAGTTGCAGCAGCTCAGGTAGGAGTGGAAGTCAGTGCAGTCGCCGTCGCACTCATAGCTGCGACCCTGGTAGTTCTTGTCCTCGAAAAAGACGATCTGGAGGATGGAAGGTGTATGATGATCTGATATTGAATCACGCCAAAAGGTGTGTTTGAAAAAAAGTGTTTACGCCTGTAATCTGTTTTTTAAGCTTGTACATTGAAGTTTGTAGCTGTGCAGACATTTTGTGCATTCAGTTTCATACTTGTAAACTTAAATAATGTCTCTAAGGAGGCTGGTAAAAAAAGAAAAAAGGGAAGAAACAGTTGATTTTTCTCACTGACTAGCTGATATCCCATTTATAAAAACTCCAAAAGGTCAACTGCTGTACCTTATGTTATAGTTCAATCATAAACCTTAGTCAAGCCCAGTTCTTAGCTGTCATTTCACATTCCAAATCTGGATCTTGTTTCTACTCACCCTGCCCATCTTGGGACTAGCTGTTCTCCACCGTGCAGTCTCCCTTGAATGTGTGTTATGCAATGTAAATACTCCGTATGTGTGTGTATGTGTGGGCTCATATGTGCCCTCGCTCTCTTTTATACCTCCCGAGCCCTCTGTAATCGGGACAATTGCTTTGTCATGAGAATGAGATCCAAAATTTGAGTCAGTGGTTCCATTGCTAGTCATGTTTTCCAGAAAGAGGCTGTGGGATTACACTGAATAAAGACCTCAACCACTGACCAGCTGTAAACACACTACACACAAATCACACTCTGAAATAAGTACAAACATTATGGGACTGTATTTGATGATTATATAAATGTTTAACCCAGTTAAGACTGTAGCACAAAACCATACTAAACTTTCTGCCTTTTTTGTGAACTGAGAGAGCAAAACAGCATCTCATTTCTCTTTGTGCACCAACACAAGATCATCAACAGCAGCACCAAGCTTGGAAAACAATTGATTCAAACAGTAGATCCAGGTTTCCTACCTGGAAACACTGTTTAGCTCAGCTTTCCGCTCGTAAATGCATGCATGTATTCACTATAGGAACCACAAGCTGAAGTCAGTCTAAGCAATCTTTAGCTGCAGTTGCTGTAATGGCCACAAGATGCCAGTGCTGATTCCCCATCGGTCCCCTCATCTTATCTTGAACTCAACGTAAAAGCTATGCATCTCTGCAACGGCTAACCTGGAACTCAACTAAATTCTGACCCCAGCCACGTAGGGCAATGCTACAGTAAACACATGGGGAAACAACGCTCGAAGGCTTAATCATATTCAGCACCAGACAGCAAAAAAAAAAAAAGAAAGAAAGAAAGCTGGGTAATGGTGCTTTTTCTGCCAAAACTCTCTTACTGGCCTCTGGCTGTTTTATTTCTGTAAACTCCCCATTCTCAGGACACCTCACTTTGATTGAAAGTCAGTGATAATGCCTAAAGAAGTAATTTGTCTAAATGTCTAAATGTCTAATCCCATTAAAGCAATAACAGTATGGGGAGGAATGTAGAATAATGCATGACTGTGTATAAATTCTGTATGATAATAGTAACACCTTTATGCAAATAGTGAAGACATACTTTGCGATGATAAAAATAATTAGTGAAAAAAATGAAAATAAAGTCAATTAAGGTCTCATCACCACAAACAGGTCTGTTGTTCTTATTGCTACTTCAGTTCAGTTCTATATGTACTAGATGATTTTGTATCATCACAACTAGTCATGGTCCAATATGCAACTTACCTGTGATAGTGTGTGATACGGAAGCCTGCAATGCAAAACGCGGTTGGACTTCTCATTGACGCAGGGGACTGGTCTGGCGTGCAGCAGTCCAACCTTCAAAATTAACCTTTAAAATTAATAGAATCTGCTTATTAGTATATTCAGGGGTTTTCAATGAGAGAGGAGGACGACATGTACGTTTTAACGTGGTAATTGAACTTTTTTTGGGGGGGGTACCATAAAATTTAAAGCGGAGCATTATTACTGGTCTTAAACCATGTCTAGTTGGGTTCTTTGAATAATTAAGCTGCTGCGGTGATGCGATTATTCCAGGCACCACAGGGGGGAAGCATTGTCCCAGTGAAAAGACGCCAACAAGCTCTACAGTCTCAGGTGATCACAGCTGAGTGGGATGAACTTATACAGTTTACAAAAATATCCATGGAGCAAAAGAAAAGAAATTCATTTTATCAAAAAATTAGAAGTCAAGTCGATATAATTTGAAATCCTTTAATACAAATGTGGAGTCCCCCGAATAAAGACTCGATATTGTGTAAAACAATTATATCCTCTGCTTTAAAAATAACTTTTGCTCGCCAGGGTCCACCACCTGTAAAACCACACCACTGCAAACTTTGCAAATAAATCTATCAAAAAAGTTTGACTGAGTACATATAAAGCCCCATGTGTGTAGATATAGCCCTTAAATACATGCAGAACATCAGGGTTTGCTGTTACAGGTAATGAGAGCTGGCTTGTTTTCATTGGAGCCCCGTGAAAGCACTCTTTAATTGCAATGCATACTATCACCCCCCCCCCCCCCCCCCCACACACACACACACACACACACACACAATTTTTACTCATGTTGAGCGACTTGTGGTGAGCTGTCAAAGATACTTAAGATGATGTAGGACAGACAAGTGTTGGCAGTGTGCGCACATGTGCGCACACACACACACACGGACACACACACACACACACACACGGACACACACACGGACACACACACGGACACACACACGGACACACACACACAAACCACAGAGGAGGAGCGACAGTAAGGCAGACAGGCTGAGGAGTAATGATAGGTGACTATTCTTCCATCTAGAATAAATCAGGGAATGCTGACCACTGCGGGTGAAATCCCGGCTCGCTATTTTGACAGACACGCAACTACACACATATGTAAGTGATGGATGGATGGAATCTATATGAGATAAATTCTCAGGAAACGCAAAGCTTTTATCTCCCATTTAAAGAAAGACTGTTTTTTTTTGTCATTTCAGTTCACTGCTCATAAGGACAAGGAGAACAGACTCTACTATAATGCAACATTACAGTTTTATTGTACAGTAAGTGAGTAAAATGAAATGGAAAACTCCTCTTTTCATTCAGAGGAAAAAAAATTAGCCTCTGATAATCTGTCTCACTGATTGACACCACATTAAAAACAGCCAGACTTTTTGAGTTTTATCAGATAGTTATGAGATTACAGTCAGATTTAGTTTCTCAAATCCAGATTTCTTTCCCTTTTCCTTCCCTTTTCCTTATACGTTTAACTTCTTCTGAATTGACCTGTGAGAACAAGGACACTAAATTCTCTAAGTGAGTCCAAATTTAATCCTATCTTTTATCTTTTTTAAAAAGTAACAAAAAACAAACAAAATTACATAATACCTACATTTTTTCATGTCTAAATCAAAATTTTATTATTTTATTAATGTACATTTCCTTATTTTTTGTCCATTTGTGAAAAATAACAGCTGTTGATTATATCTTATATAACAATAAACCACAAACTGCAGAGGCATATTTTAAATACATACAAAACATGGACGGGCAAAACCGTAAAAGTATAAAGGGCAAAAAAAAAATCCAGCAATACATAAGTTACGACAGCAGAGATAAAGGCCTAGTTAACCTTATAGATTAACGATATATACTCACTTAGATCTGACCACAAGTGCTGTACATATATGATCAAAGTTGACGCTTTAAAAACAGGTGATCCAGTTTCAAACTCTACTGCAATTCAACCCATTTAAGTTGAACAAAACATTCAGAGGCTGTTTTACCGAGCTCAGTCTCGAAGCCCCTGATGACCTGTAAGCGCAGTGATTTACCTATAACACCAGTTAGGCTCCGTTAAGGTAAAGCTGAGGTGAATCTTTAGGTGGTGGTGGTGGTGGTGGGGCTTTTATGTTTGTATGGAAGGTTCAAATTGGGGGCAAAAAATTCCCCCGAGGCATATTTTTGTCCGGTTCAGTCCTTTAATTTGCGTGTTTTATTGATTTATTTATTTATTTTTATTTTTTTTACCACTAGGCGGCAGACAATAAGCTTCTCTATGACGTCCCTTTTTTGAGAATCCCATTCTGATAATATATAACTTTGAACATTTGCTGTGTATCGCCTCAGTGCAGAGTCTATGATCCCAATAGATATTTAATCATTTGTATCTGCTTCTATTTCGGTAGAACTGTGACATTGATATCACGATGACAATTAATCAGCCTTTTCACACTCTTTCCTCGTCTTCTTCTCCTCCTCCTCCTGTTCTCTGCTATCACAGCATCTGGATAATCAATTATTCTTTCTAAATTTGTGATCACATTATTCATTTGGCTTTCTAGAAAAAAGGAGCCTTTTAACCACATAATCTACAACTTCTACTACTTTGTAGTTTTATTGATCTGAGACATTTATATTCTACCTGAGGGCTTTATAAGAGTTAAAGGTTATATTTTGAATAAACTGTCTTTTTTATGTGTCATTCTGTCTCTAGGTTTCCCTCCCAAACCTCATCTCCCCCTCCCTCTTTCTCCATCCATCCCTCCCTCCCTCCCTCCCTCGCTCTACATGTGTCATTTTACTGCTCTTTACTCTGCCGGCAGCAGCAGTCTGTCCTCATCACTCCTTGTCTTTATATCTCCTTGCCTGGTCTCCTCGTCTTGTCTTCTGTGTGTTTTTTTTGGGGGGGGGGAGTTTTGTGCTTTTTTTTTTTTTTTTTTTAAACGAAGGGAAACGTTGGAAAATTCATATTCTCTCAGGCTGGATTCACTCGTTTTCACCAATGGATGGAGTTTATTCCCCAGCAAGTACAGTGACTTCTTAAAACGTGAGTGAGCTTTTTACTTAAAAGTTCTTCACCTCCATGCATATAGGATTAAAACTTGGCAAACTTCAACAAAATGTGAAAATAAATGAGTTAAAATGACAGGTAATGATGCAAATATCCAGACATGACTTGCAATGGCATTACCGTATCAAGTTTTATTAGCAGTTTTGACTTATATTACCTACAGTTTAGGGCAATAAAAGACTAATTTCATGAGGCAATGCATACATGTGTATGTAAGTAAATGCCATGCTAGAAAAGTAGATATGACTATTAGTGGCTCTACTAGACTTAAACGGGCTGATTTAATTCCATCGTAAATGTAAACAAATGTAACCTTAGGATATGATATATTAATCATCTTGTAAAAAAACAGTTAATCATGAAAATAAATAATTTGTTGCATATTTAAACATTCAGTAAACTAACACTTAATGTAGAGTATTTACGTAGCGCTAAATATGGCGATTTAAGTTTTTCTTAATTCTGTTTCAAGTTTGAATGGAGTCATTTCTTAATTCCATCTCCAGATCCATGTCAGTAATTCCTTCCAAACATGTTTGTTTTCTTTAGTCCTAATGAAATAAAAACCCATCTCTTTCTCCCAGAGCTCAGAATAAAACCAAGCGTGGATGTTTTGTTTAGACACTATAAAACACTTAACTGGTAAACGATCTTTCACATCCCTGGTTTTTTCTCATGGACCTTGGGTTGACACTAGGGGTCACTGGTAATTTGAAACAAATCCAATTTTCCAATTAGCTCTCAAATTTTGTGATGGAAAATCAGGTCCTTTATAGTATATGGTGGCTGTGTGTTGTTTTCGAAGCCACCGAACACAAAAACTCAATGAAATGGACAATTAGTAAAGTTTAATAGGAGGAAAACTGGCTAATGATCGATTCAAATTTGTTTCCTATACAAATTAAGAAGTTTCTACTGTATATTTAAAAAAAGCTACTCCAAACACGCACAACGACTTTTAAAAAACACGCCGTAATTATCACATTATTAGGAAAACGAACAAACCACTTTTGGTGCACGTTTTTCATCGGCCCCCGAGGCGCTACCTGCACCTGGGGCGAAAGTGGGCGAAAAAAAGAACGGAGTTTGGTGGAAACCCGGCTCCGACTAGCCGCTAGCTCGCAGCGCCTTGGCTCCCTCGGAGCGGGCATGATTCATCGTTCAAGCATCATTCGTTTTAATAACCACCGGTTTAACTTACCCCCTTTTCGCAGACGAGTCATTGGCTAAACACAGCTGCGGCTAATAAAATTAATAACGAGCAGGGCCACGTTTGATATAGTGAGTCACCGGGCTTTAACAATAGGAGTCTGTTTTGTCGCCGCCGCTTTTCCGCGTCTGCGCCTCGGTGGCGTTTCGCTGTGTACACCTGGATCAAAACGGCGCCGTTATTAGCCCGGTTTTATTAGCCGCACCTGTGGGTGTGCGTCCGCTTGGCGGTGACTAGTCCGCGGCCTCCCGCCACCGGCCGCTCGGTGATCACCTGTAGGTGTCGGCCGAATTCACCGCAGTGCCACGGAGATTTACCTGGTGCTCAATACGTGTGTTTATATACACGAAACGAGGGATAGAATAATGAACAAATGATGATTTTAGATTTATTTGAATGAAATTCGTCCCGTGTTGATGCCAGACCAAGAAGGGCTTTATCTCTGTTGAAACAGGCTGGAAACTATCCGCATCACCACGATTTAACCCATTTAATTAGAAAGAATATGTAATATGACATTATGAGCATTTCAGGAACAAAATGACTTAATAATTTTATGTTATAGCTTAATATGTCACCAAAAATAGAAGAATGGCCTCTTTTGGCTGAATTTAAGGTTATTATATTGCTCTTTTGTGGCCAAGTGAATTGATAAGAATGATGAATGAAAGTACTATGTCCAGAATCCGATAGGTGACTTAAATGTACTTTTTTTTACAGGTGGAAAAGCAAAAAAAATCCCTCAAAAATAAAGACTTTATAGAGAATGCATATGGCTTTTCGCTCACCAGATTAAATTAATCTGAAAATTGGACATTTTAAAAGATACTGTAGGATATAAAAAGTTTTCTGTTCTGAGAATGACAGAGGATGTTTTCCTTTCACATTTTTCCCTGTCCCATAGTCTGATTATTTCCTTATTCAATGAGACAAAAGTAGGGTTTTGACAAAGGTTCTCATTCACGTTTGAGGACAAAGAGAAATGGACGTCCTGAGGCAGTACATAAGCGAACTGTAAGCGAACAATCGATCATTTTAACCAGAACTTTGAGGGATTGCATTATGTTTTTGGTTTTTGTTTTTTTTATTATTATTGACGAAAAAAACTTTTGGACCAGCATAAATATTTCAGATTTAGATGGAGTTTTCCAGTATGATGCATGGTGTGGTCTCATTACTGTTGTGTTATCAGTATTTTCTTATACTTTTCTTTGATTTAAAAGTTAATCAGCTTCTAACTGAAGCAGTTTAGTATAAGTGTTGGGCCTCACTGTGCAAGAAGAGCTCACTGTGAGGCTTTAACACAGTGAACAGGAATGTCAACAAAGCACAGACGTTGCCATGTTTTTATGGGTCATCAATTAGGCTGCAGACCCAGATTTCACTTGATCGGGCTGAGATTTTTATCTCTTGTCTGTCTTGATGCTCATGTGATGCCCTTGAATCCCACCATGAGTTTCCCCTGAATCAAACTACAGTCAGAACTAAGCGAGTCCTGACTGTATCTGAGATGCCCTGGAACCTTCTCAAGGACCCCATGGGGACTTGGGTGTCATCAAATTCCAATTTAGTATCCCTATGTAGAGTATGCACGTTTAACTCAATTGTACTTAGCCCCTAATATGCAGTTAAAGGCCCACAAATCACCCTTAAACACTTCAAGAGACCCTCCCGAATTAGACCCTGCCTAAATTAATCTGCTATTTTGCAGCCAGCTGAGGTTTTCTGTGTGTTTCTATGTGATTTGTCAGCTGGAGGCTACAGAGTGTGACTGTACATTTGGCCTCCATGTGTGCTGGTAAAGTGAACGGGAGTCTGTGCTAGGAGTGTGTGGTCTCTTGGCTGTACCACCCCCCCTGAACGTCTTGCTTGAAGCGGTTTTGTGAGTGAGTGAGTGAGTGAAAGACACTTTTGATAAATCGAGGCCAAAGTGTGGCAAGGTCTTACTCCTTTTTTCACCTGTATTTTTACTGTATTAATGATACGAAAGTATCTATAAAAGTGCAGTAAATGACTGTTTTCTGTTTCTGTTATAAATGAAAAACACACTTTGTTTTGATTCCTTAAGCCCTTATTAGAGTTTGGAGTCAAATTATGAAGAAGTTCAAAGGAAAAGTCCAAAATATGAACCAAAAAACCATAAATAAATTGCTAATATCTCATCGTAGCTGCATTTCGGCTATCAATGAAAGGACTTTTATTGTGTAATTGTAGACTTTGAGGTGATATGAAACTTTAATTTTCGAATAAGAGACTAAGGGCCAGTGTGGAGAACCCGGGTTAATCTAGATTCAACCTGACAACTTTGCAGAGTAAATATAATGCCTTTTGTGTGCATAGTATCTGTATTCTCGCACACTAATTTTAAGATAAAACTGTAATTATGAGAAAGGACCGACTTTCAGCTTGAATTTGAGGGACTTTCCATCCACATCAGATAAACAGCGTAGGAAGTGTCACCCTTTAAATACACAGACCCCATTGAGTTTTAAGAGACCAATCTTCTGTAGGAGTCATTATATTTAATATGGGGCTACAAATCATGTTGCAGACCCACTGAACCCTGCAGCAACTTGGTATCTCCCTTGGTGATGCAGCTGCCTTCATTTTCCTGTTGTATTGATCAAAAATTGGAAGACTAAAGGGGGCTATAAACCCTCTGCCAGGCAGTGCATCCCAACCTGGGTCCTCAAAGGGAGTCCTGGGATAAACCTCAGGGGTACAGAAATTGTTGACAGGATAGGAAAGCAGAAGAAAACAAATGACACTGTTACAATAATGCTACAAAGATGCTTTTTTCCCTCATGAATATGATTCGCATGTGGGTGAGTTGAAGCAATTAGTCAATCAACAGAAAATGAACCAGAGCCTTTTTGAATGATTAAAATAATCGGTAATTTTTCCAGTATTAATAACAAGCATGGCTCTTTCTTTTTCATGCACAATTGTAGACTGACCGTCTTTGCTTTTTCACGATCAATCAGACGCTGTATTTCCCCGAAAATAATCCCCCGGGTAAAACACTAACAAACTTCTCAGGCTTCCCAAAGCAGCCCTGCTCAGTATTGTCAGTTTGTCCTCCACTGTCTGTATATGCACAGATTGCTCTGTTTGTTTCATTCAAACACCACAAGCATCACCCCCCCCCCCCCCTGCATTTTATGTCTCCTCATTAATGACTTAAATATTGCTCTGGTTAGAGGAGAAAATATGAAGGAGAGAAGGGCGCTGATTATAATCCATTGCCCCAGATATTCCCGAAATGTGTTTATTAAAAGCAGACCAAACGCACACTGAAGGAAAGAGAGGGAGAGAGAGAGAGAGAGAGAGCTTTATGTTTAGAAAGTTGACATGCAATCTAATCATTATACACTTTGATTTTTCCGGTGATGCGCCTCGCATTCCTTTTTCTCAGCTGTTTATGATTTGCTGCAGTATGTCAGCTGTCCGAACCGCTGTTGTGCTAAAATGAATGTGAAAACAGTTTCATTAGCATTGTGTCCTTGTTTTGTTTGTGCTGATTTGAGAGAAGGACTGAGGGGAATAAAGTACTAAGTTATTTTCCTCCCTGGAGTGAAATTGAGCCCCACCAGGGGGAAACAGATTTCTCAGGGAAGAGGAGAGCATTTTGGAGGTTTGTGGTTTTAGTGGATCGGAGAATGCTGAGTAATGATTAAATCTCCTTTATGGTAATAGATTGATGGGGGAAATTAGCAGAGACAGTGTGGGATGGACAGCTGTACCCAGAGGGACAGCGATCAGCAGCAGGGTCGAATACACGCTGGCGGATAAAGGTTTCTGAGGGGATGTCATGGAGCTTGGAGTTCGCGTTAACTGCTTGACACCATCATTGTCAGTCACAGGAGCCAGAAAATCTGAATTTGGTCCAAGGAGAAAAAGCCTGGGTGGAGATGAGGCAAGCAGCAGCCACCACGTCTGACAGCAATTGGGTGGCGTGACATTGGTTAATCAACCCAAAACATTGCATCCACGCAAAATTCTAACTCATCTAGAACTTTATCTGCCATGACTTGTGCAAAACAATCGGTCCTTAATAATGCTGTACAGCAACACAAGTCGAGTGGGGGTCAGCTTGAGACCGTGGTCTTAACTCCTGGCTGTAGCCAGCTCGGGTTTACCTTTCCGGGAACGGAGTTGGTAGAACACCGTAGGTGTGGAACGTCATGTTCTCGGCGTGAAGAGTCCTAGTCCTCGTCGCTGCATTAGAGCACTGCTGCAGAGGAAGTATTAGTGCTACAATAATGCCTGGTTCATGACCCGTGGGATGAAAGGCAGCGATTGGGAAGGACTCCATGTTTATGAAATGCGAGTGTTCCCATCCTGATTGTTTTATGATTGATGCTAGAGGATTCTGTTTACAAAATTTGTATTTAAATGCCATGAATCACAGATTCCAGTTTTTTCAGTAACTTTTTTCTATTATTAAGGACCAAGTCAGGTATATCAGAGCTTTCAGATAAGCTGAGTCGTAGGTGTTGGCCTGGTTCTCGTTGTTTGTTTTGAAATCGTAAATTGTCACCATCATGAAGAACAGAAGTTAGCGATGCTTTGGCGTAGTTTGTGCTAAGCTAGGCTAAACCTACCCAAATTCTCGACATGTCTACTTATGCAACGATGAAGTTTCAAGGGACGTTCATGACAAAATGTCATCAAACGCGGGGAAACTGTGGCAGACAAACCGAAAAGTTGAATGACAGTTTTCCAAATTTGATTGAAGCCGTTATGAAATCAACTGCAGGACCTTCTCTGCTTTCGATGCTCCTTCTGCTTGTTGCTTTTACCCAGTCGTATGTCATCACACAGCATCAACATAGCCTGGAGTGCATATTTGAAATTCAGTTACATAAAGCCATTCCCATGTAGCAAAGAGAGACAGGCGGCAACGGTGTGTTCAAGTGAGGATGGACCTCATCATGCTCCATACTGACAGATATTTATTTATTTATTTATTTATTTATTTATTTATTCTTGTTTGTGTTGGACGGGCCCCTTTATAGGCAGCAATTAATTTTGCATGTGTGTCTTTTATTATAATCATGTGTCGCTCTTGGGTTTGGATTCGTGTGGCATTGCCGGCTTTACAGCCATACCAGTGGAAAACCACACAGTGTGAGGAAAAACACAAAGCACGGAGACCAGACGGCTTTTCCAGAAAAACTACATGAGACCAGAGCCAGCAGCCAGTTAGGTTAGCGTAGCACAAAGACAGGACGGCAACCAGAACCTCCAAAGCTCACATGTTACATGTTATATTCATTTTTTTATTTAACCAATAAAAAAACAGGGATTTGAAAATTACAAATTCGTTTTTTTTCAAGCGGGGGGTCCCATGCTGGAACCCGGGACCAGCAACTTCCTGTAGTTTCAGCCAGAAACGCCAGCGCGATGACAGGACTCTAGTTCTGTAGTCCTGCTCCTGTTGAGTTGTGTCTCGTCATGTCCTGTCATGTCACACAGTGTTATGAAATTCCATGTAATATTGTGACGTGCAGGGTCATGTACTGTCATGTCTGGTGATGTTCTCCGTCCTTTCCCGGTTCGTTCAGTCACGTTGTTCAAAGTCCTGTAACACTGTCTTGTCATTCTTTGCCACGTCCTTACATATCATCTCATGTCCTGTTATGATGCTGGATAAAAACTTGTACGGGCAAATATAAAAAGTCAAAGCTTAAATCACATCCATTGTACGTCAAGGTTGTCTACTCCCTTTAAATCATGGTGAAAGGTCGCTGACAGGAACATCACACTTACACCACAGGTTCCCCATGTAAATGAGATTAGTTCCCTGTGTATACTGAAGCACCTTGCTGCATATATTAGCATATTAATGGTGGAAAAACAGATTCTTCTTCATTCAAAATCTTCATATTTCGAATACATAGTTGATACTAATATGACAAAAAGAAACACAACAGAAATCTCTAATCTTGAGCAAATTCTGCTACAGTACACACTGCTTTAATTAGCATATGTAATGACCTCATTAGCATACACTGATATATAATAATTGGTGACTGTGGTGGAACATAATGCAGTTGAAGCGCAGAAGTCCATAAGCTTCGGAAAATTCATAGTTCATCATCATGCACCGTTTTTACACAATGAATTTTATCATTTTATTGTGTTTTCTTACCTACAGTATACAGAGTCTTCGACACCCATCACACACACCTTCACATCTGTCATAATAATGTGTTGTGTACTTCTCTACGTCTAAACAAAGGGCAACTTGTCATTGTTTAGTCCGAGAGTGACCGCCACTCGTCGGGCCGTGATTCGTCCCAGATGACCCCGGCCGTCTGTCTGTCTCTCGTGGTCGCCCCTGCCTCTCTCGCACGTACACGGCAGAGGGGCGCGTTGGCTGCACGGGTCCGGGAGGGAACTTAACAAAGCGAGCAGTTGTTGATGGAACAGTCTGTAATGGTTCTACACTGTCAGCGAAGTATGAAAGATGCTTGATAGAGAATCTTTAGGAGGACTGTTTCAACTTGCTTGGTCTATTTCGCCAGTTCCGAGTTCTGAGATAAACTGTGCGCTCATCATGTTTTTGCCACTCTGTAAATCAAAGATTTGAAATCATAAACCTAACTGATACTAAATTTGTGGATTTAAGTCGAAGCCGTTGCGGTATTCAATATCTTTGAAGAAAAAAATGGTAGTATAGGCTACTCTTGCATAAATCAAACTATAGCATTAGAATTGGGCTCAAGGTTAAAGGCTTTTCATGGACTAACAGGCTACTAGTGATCAGGTCAGGTAATTAAACTTCTAGATCACATCAGATGTTTTCATTCCACTGGAGCCTCCTTATCACTGTAGCTTGAATGTGACCAGATTGTACTAAAGTTCCTCTGCTGCCTCCCAGCTTCACACACTGTGCTGGGCGCTCCTCCTGAAGTATTCATCGGGATGGAGCAGCGTGGAGGCTCAGGAGGGGGAATGGAGAACCCGTGCCTCCGCGACAGCGCCAGCCCGGAGGAGAGGGGGGAGAGCCCCGCGTCCAGCGGCCCCCCGCCGTGCAAGTCGGGCCGCCAGGAAGTCAACGGCAGCCCGGGAAACCCACAGACCCGACAGAACGGCACGCCGCTGAGACCGCTGGGAGGTGAGGTGTCAAGACACGCATGTGCTTCTGGGAGAGAGAGACACATGCTTGCTCAAATGCAAGATCGTATATGTAGATGAAACAAGCACTAAACCTCTTATTAAAACACAAAACATTACCTTAAACAGTAAAGTATACAAATTCTCCATGAAAATATCTTAGCAACACTTTAGCAGTTGCAGGTAAAGTAGGGGTATTAGCATTTATCCTTCAAAATAAGTCTCTACCTAACCACACAAGATTTTACAGGAATTAGCAGTAAAATGCCCTGTTGCTAATTTAGCACAATTTACACACTACCACACAATTACACAGATTGATCTAGCAGAGATACAGTATGAGTACAGAGTTAAGTGGGAGAGCAGGACCTGAATACTTAAAGGCCTGGATTCACTTAGATGTTGGAAATTTTCCTCAGATGTCCGTCCATTCTGACACAATACTGTTACTCTCCTCTTGTTTTGTTTTTTTCTGTTTTTTTTCACCCTTTATCCCAGAGGCCTCTGTGGGCTTTCAATCTGTTGTTCATTTATTTTTTGGACTGTTTGAAAATGTACCCATCACAGTTTCCCAGAGCCCAAGGTGAGTCTTAATATTTCTTTGTTTGTCTGATAAACAGGGCCAAAATCCAAAGATACTGTTATCAATTTGCAATGATGTGAAACAGAGAAAATCAACAACCCTTAATTTTGAGAAACCAGATGCAGGGAATGTTTGGCTCGATTAGTGACTAATACAGTGACGTTGATTGTTAAAATTGTTGTTGGGGGGCGGAGGAGGAGGAGAAGGAGGAGGAGCAGGGGGAGGAGGAGGAGAAGGGGAGGATGTCATGCAAGAAAGCTCCACACCAGAATCGAACTGGGGGACATTGCCGTTATACAGTAACCACTTGGCAACCTGACCATTGTATAACCTTTACATATGTCCTGGGTTTATCCCTGTTAGCTCATGCTCCAGAAGAATATGTCATCTATTTACAACAGCTGGATGATAGTAACTGTATTTAGAATAAAAGGAACATTGTGTTTTTATTACGTGACCTGTAAGTTAAATTCACAAATCCCTAACTTTTGATTTGAGGTGTAGGGGTGAGTATGTGCTCCCTTTCTGTCCTATCATGTCCCATTATGCTAGTATAAAGACTTAAAAGACTTAAGTCCCTCAGTATATGGATGCTACACTGTTAGCTCCATACGACAGTCTACGAGGGACATGTGTCACACACACACGCACACACACACACACACATACACAAGTACGCAGGTAGCACACATTATGTGTTGGTATGGCACGCACACTCGAAAGTACCTAACATAGGAAACAATCACGCACAGATGCCCATTATTCTCTCATGCAGTTGAAAACATCATCATGCATCATCACACAAACATTGTGACAGTATACACAGACACACACACATACACACACAAACACACACACACACACACACAAACACACACGCACACACAGACTTTCTGCTGTGTTGCCTCACTCCACCCTTCCACTGAGTGGTTGGGTTATTGGCTGATAGCGTGCCTGATGCTGCTGCGGCTTGGCTCTGGCTGATCTGTCACAGCCTTGTCAGGGGGAGGATTGATAACTCGTTAATTGGCAGTTCCTGTGGGACCCAGCACTGGACTGGATGGGTGTGAATGGTTCCAGGCCTGGAGGAGCTCTCGGTGCTTGGTAACAAGTGGAGGCCAACGTCTCTCCCCGCTGGAGCCGTGGCAGCGCTCCTGAGTCCTAGATGATATAGATGTTTTACCCAGCAGCGCTCTTAGAGCGGTTCTGGATACGGATCTTATTCCTTGTGGGTTGTTAAACACAAATACAGTTGTATAAATCTCACCCTGACTTACATGTGCGTTAACACTGGCAGCTGCCCATTTTAACCAGAGTCGACTGACACCACCAAGTAGCTATCCTGCAGCAACGCTGGTGCGCTAAAGAGACAGAAAATTCATTCGGAAAAGTTTGGCTGTGCAGATCAGTCCGTGTAGGGATCCTTTTCCCGCAGTATCTGTTCACAATGTTGAAATATGGATGACAAAAAAGGAAGATTAAAAATCCTCGGTCGTTTTTTTTGTATTACAATTTATCGACAACTGAATAACAACTTATAATGGAAAAAAATACCAAAAAGTGAAGAATGGAAAAAAAAAAAGAAACATGGAGAATGTGGATTTTGGAAAACATTAAGCAGCTTTCTTGTGCTGCGCGACAGTGGCAGGACCTGGGCCACATGATCTCCTCTCCACCACCACCTGGAAAACCTTGACACATACACAGCCCTCCTCTCCTATAACTGTCCGTACATCTCTCCATCCTGTCTGCCAGGCCTGATGATCCCAGTCTACTGCGTGGTGGAGCACGCGGACGTGGGCGCGGCCGGCGACTGCGAGGGGCGCAGCGACCGCCACGCCGAGTTCGTGCTGGTCCGTAAGGACGTCCTCTTCACGCAGCTGGTGGAGACGGCACTGGCGGCCCTCGGATACTCGCACAGCTCAGCTGTACAGGCACGTGGTAGGTACTGTGTGGGCGTGAGTGTGTGCAGGTGCATGTTCAAAATCCATATAATCATGCGTATGTGATGAGTGGTTCTAACTTCAAAGATATTTGTTTCATCTCGTGTCAACCACTCCTGACAACTTTCTTAGTGGAACTTAACAGGAACATAAATATATGATAAACATATTGCACTTATTAGCCAAAGTCGTAATGCTCATGTCTGACATGATGCTGCTATTATTGCCACACTAGCAGCTGAGGAAGAAAAGCAGGAAAGAAATAGCAAGAAAAACCCACTTCCTCATGTCTGCATTGTCAATCAATTTGATAATCATTATCAGAGCAAGTGTAATATTTTCACTTACATATCTATAAACAATCTATTTAGCATGTTTATCCATTATTTTATTAACTCGTTTCTTTTGTGTGGAGTCTTCAAATGCAGTTCAGAAAACTCAAAAGGAAAAAGCGATCAGAAAAAAAAATGACAACGACTTTCAGGCAGACGAAATCGCGTCCAATAATCAAAATATACAAGTTTTATGTATCTTGTTGACAACTTTTGAGATTCGTCGCAACATTAAAAAGATATTATGGCTTCAAGAGAGCTGTGTGTTGAGGCATGTTTTCTTGATTGACTCTCAGGGTGGTCTCAGCCGCCTCCTCAGCTCCACCCAGGCCTCCAATATTTGCAAAGTTTGGCTTGTTTGGTGCCGAGATGAGGCTGAGCACTGAACTCAAATTTTAAACAAAAATTAAAAATATCATCCACCCCCGTTTCTGAAGAAAATGGCTCAGTCTATGTTGGTCTATGTTCCAACATCATATGTTGGAAATTAACGTGTCTAAATTCTCCTTTATTACACGCTAATAGGAAACATCTCATGTTTGTAATTCATGAGTAATTAATTATTTCCAGCAGCAGCTGAATAACGCAAAACTGGTTTCCAGATGGTTGGGTTTTGCTACATGGGTACAATGAGTACTGAAAAGGTTCAGGCAATCACAGGAAAGGTATTTACCAAGAAGGTATTTTAAAGATAAATCCGTTTGCTTTCTCACACACTTATCTGTTGATTCAGTTCACCCACCTGGCAGCATGGAAGTTAAACCAGAAGTTTGTATCTGTGCATCTCAGGCAAGCACCAAAACTTTTTTCTCTCATCATTTCAAGATCAAAACAAGAGGGCAGACAGCCTCCAGTCAACCGTGAAACAGCAGCTTGCAGACGCGCACACACACACAAAGAGGGCAAGAGAGAGCGAGTGTATGGCAGTTTGACATTCCTGGTGTGTCCCCATAAACACAGGGCACTGTAACCAAGTGGCCGACGCCCTGCGACCCCCCTCGCCTCTCCCAAATAGCTAGGTTTTGTCCTGAGAAATAAGCCTTTTCTTTTCAAATAAATAATTCTTGGCTGGAGTCGTGCATTTTTCCCCCAGTGTGGTCACAACCAAAATTATACAGAGTCTCTGCTATTTTCTTCTGCGATTGAATTGCATCTTGCATAACTTTGGCTGGACGTGTATTTTTAAGCTCTTAACTGGCACAGGGGGATTTTCTTTAATTAACTTGCACATTATGGCTAATTAAAAAGAAGCTATTTCTTATTTGGCGTAGTTGGATAAGTTTCTGAATCGGGGTTTAACACGGGCTTAGGTGAATTGCTGTGCAAAATAAATAAATAAATAAATTTTTTTAAAAATTACTAAATTTAATTTAAGGCCATGTTTTGTGAAACATTCACTGATTACTCACTTAAAAATAGACATTTACCGTATTTTAAGGCTTGTAAACCACAAGTGGAGCCCAGAAACAAACCAAATGTTACTTTTCAAAACAGACTGCCCTTCAGACAATTTATCTATTTCTAACATGAATAAATGCACTCCTCTAGTTTACAGCATCTAACAGCACCTTTGAAATCCCCCACATTTCCCAACAATCACAGAAATAAATAGTTTCAGTAATAACATGTTGCTTCAAAGCGCAGCACTAGATGGAGTGAAATATTTGAAAACAGTCTCTGGGACAATGAGTAGCCTGATAGTCAGACTAAATTACTATTTCGTTTCACCTAATTATCAAAGTCTGACATCATGTTCATGTTTGCTGAGTTTTGTCTGGATATGGTAAATAATTTTGCCCTTAACCAGTCTGAAATGACTTATCTCTCTATGCCAACATCATTTTTAGTCATAATAGAAACTTTGGTAGCAGTTGCTACGAGCAGTAAATAATTGAAAGAAATATGTCAGATTAAGAGTTTCTGCAAGTTGATTTACAACAACCTGTAGAGCTCTGTCAGTCTTATCCTCGTTTTTTGCCATTTCATTTTCATAGCACTTCTTCAATTTTTCTGGCCTTGCCAGATATTTTTGTATCCTCAGTCTAATCCCATGTACAAAGCTCTGATAAGCTTGGTTTGTCTCTCAACCAGGGAGGCAGCTGTCGGCGAGCACAACACCAGACTTAGAAAGACTTAGAAATTAAAGATGTGAGCAGCAATTAAAAGACCTGAAACCAGATTAATATTTGATTATCAATATTTGTTAAAGGCTTTTTTTTATTCCAAGATAAGACTAGAGGTCTATATGATATGTACAGTATGACCCTGTTAATATAAGAAAATAAAAGCATATGAGTGAAAGGAACCAAACTTCTTATGTATTTTAGATATTGATATTTGATTTTTTTAATGTAACTCATCGACATTTTTGATAAAAATACATACATTTTTTCCATCAAATAAATTTCTAGAATATAGATAGCATGTGGGACACTAAGGTTTGTCTTAGGGCAAACAATGTAATCGAGACACTACCTTGGCGGACATGTAAACACTTAAAACACACATTTTGATGAGCTTGAAATTAAACAATGATATCATCCATTTTGATACAGTATTTGGGTTCTAGTCTTTAGGCTTGGTTGGCTGGTTTAACAACGCTCCTTTGAATCTAAAATATATATCCGTATTTTGCAAATTTTATTTAGCTCTGTTTATTTAAATTATTTTAGGCCAGGAAGAGTTTAAAATGTTAAAGAGTGAAATTCCCATCAGTAACCAGCTGATGACATGTCAAAATTTAACAATCATTGCTAAAGCAAAGGCAGCTGTAGGACACATAATAATTGCCAGTTATAAGAAGAAATATCCTGCTGTCAGACAGGAGAACAATGACCTCACAGTGTTTATTCAGTGCATCGACATCAAAATGCCGCTCTCCTTCACAGCCTGCTCTGGCCTTTAATGTTAAGCTGATTTTATATTTCTCCTCTGATTAATCAGCTGTAGAGTCCAAAGAGAACAGCCTTTGTTCTTTTGCCCTTATCACCACCATCCTCATGCAATGAAGACGCGCGCACACACATACACACACACAGACACACACACACACACACACACACACACACACACACACACACACACACACACACACACACACACACACACACACACACACACACACACACACACAAACACACACAGGCGATTGAGGCTGGCAGGCCAAGGCCAGGCAGGGTCTGTGTTTGATTTAGCAGGTCCTAACGCGATTAGGCCTGTTTAGATTTGCACTTCCAGTCACGGTCGTAGGCCAGGGGAATGTTCAACCCAGGCTGATGCTCCAAGACCCAGAGACTCTAACAGACAGGTCACACAGCACAAGCCGGTTAGATTTGCTCTGATAAGAAAAGAACAGGTAATGGAAACTGACTTTCAAACAGCCGATATAGGAAATTTACACTTTCAACAGACAATTAGTGCATGATTTAATTGTGTTGTGTTTGTTGGTGTGCGTTTGTGTGTGTGTGTGTGTGTATGTGTGTGTGTGTTCTCCAGGCATCATTAAAGTGGGCCGGTGGAAGCCAATGCCCATCCACTACCTAACTGATGCACCAGAGGCAACAGTGGCTGACATGCTGCTGGACGTTTACCACATGGTCACTCTGCGGATCCTATTGCACAGGTCAGCCGTGTGTGTGTGTGTGTGTGTGTGTGTGTGTGTGTGTGTTCATATTGTTCAATAGGTTCAAATGATGGGATTTGAGCAATATAGATATTTCTGGATTCAGCTGAAAGTTGTCTAATTTTGTCTTGACCTTTTTTCTATTTCCCCACTTTAAAAAAAACACTGACATATATATTTTTACCCTTGTAAGGGTGAACAATAAAAATATGTTCTCAACAAGACATCAGCGTGATCGATGGAAACTTGGATGTGACTGCTAGTAAACACAAACCACACAGAGCAAGACTTGGGGGAGTATGGGGCCCCAAAAATACATTTTTACCCCAAGGCCCCTAAGCTGATTAAAGTAACCCATCTATCACCATCGCTGGATCAAAGCAATGTCAGTTCTGACTTATTACTTTTCAAACTGGATCATATCCAATGTATCAGCGAAGGACATTTATGAAGCAAGTTTAACCTACTATATGTATGATTATGGGCAGACGCAAGAGGAAAGGGGAAGTGAATAAAAGGGAAAAGATGAGAAGCTCAAAAGACTTGAGAGTGACAATGAATTTCTTGTTTCTCTTGGACATTTAACAGGCGGAATAACCCTCAATATATAATAAACCTAAATAAAACAACAGCGCCATAAACTGGGCAACAAAGAACCTTCAGGGAAAATTTCATTGTGTTTCTTTAAATCAATACAATAAAGACTATTTTAATGATTATTGCAGGTTTCTGCCTATTTGATTAGGTTTGTCCTTTTGTTGTTTTCACCACTTGGCAAATATGACCAGCGGATGAGTCTCAGTCAATAAAAGAGAGCTTGGTTCGGTGTGTTCTAACAAAGCCCTCCGTCACGCAGCTTTGCCCGGCTGGAGGAGCTGCCGTCAGAGCAGTGGACCCACGCCACGGTGAGGAACGCCCTCAAAGAGCTGCTCAGAGAGACCAACCAGAGCGCTCTGGCCAAGGAGTGTCCTCTCTCCCAGGTAACGGCTCGATAAGAGCGTGACACAGCACGGTGGCTACCAGTCGCATCCAAGGTGTCTGAAAGGTCTTGTCCAGGAAGAGGCCTGGCACCGCAAAGTTTCAGGGTTTTCTGGAAAGTACCTGGAGCCACGAGAAAAAAAGAAAGGGAAAAAAAAAAAAAACACTCAACAAATGTGCTACCACAAAAATCTAAAGTGCCTGGTGTGTCTGGCAGAGCATCTGTGGCTGCACCTCTCGCTGTAGCAACCAATTATTTTCACTGTTATTTTGAATAATTTGGTGATAAAGCTAATAAGAAATTTTTATTTCAAATAGTTAGATCCAAACATTTTTTTAATTTGACATTTTTACAAAAAAACAAGGTTTTTGTTGTTTGAGTAAAAAGTTAATTCAAGTTTAGCCCTGGAAAAATATGTAGCTAGAAAAAAAATCATTATTGTCATTATTGATTAATAAGATGATAATTTTCTCAATGTCTATAAAAAGTTTTAAAAAAAGTTGTTGAAAGTATAATATCCTTGTTTTATCTGAACATGGAGGCAAAACCAAAGGTTATTCAGTTTGCTTTCATGCAATATTTGACAAGTAGCAAATCTTCACATCTGAGAGGATGAGATCAGAAATTATTTGGCATTTTTCATTTTGAGAAATGACTGAAATGATGAACTTTCTGTCAGTGACTAAATTATTGTCTTTTCTAAACTGAGAAAATACACACACACACACACACACACACACACACACACATGCACACACACACCACGTATTTTCTATAAACATATGGTTTCATCATCAGTTCACCACACACTTGGTGTGATGTATAATCTTTGTCTAGCTCGCACACACAGACAGACAGACACACACACACACACACACACAGACACACACACACACACACACACACAAACGCACACGCATGCACACCCACACACATACACACACACACACACACACACACACACACACACACACACACACACACACAAACATAAATATTGATACCATCCCATGGGAAAAGATGCAAATACACATACCTCAATTATCCTCCTCACACACACCCTGCAGTCATTAGACCCCAGAGTGTGTCATTTCAACTTGTGATTTATACACAGGACTTAGCCATGATGTAATTAGTGATTAGGGGAAGCGTGTGGGTGGTGTATGTTTGCAGCCTGACTCATGTGAGTTTTAATCCTCAGCATTTCCCATGTAGAGCTTTCGCTACTCACGTAGAGTTTGCGCGTCTCCTGCTCTGAAGGACTGACCAAAGCGAGTGTTGGGAAAGGGAGTGGGGCCTAGGAGTTTTATAAATCAGCAGCGAGTCGGTCAGCAGCTGAAATTTTCTCACTTTCTGTGACAAAATCTCATCACTCAGTCTCAAGGCGCAGCCCCTCCCAAGACCTCAGGTTTTCATGAACTCACTTTTCTGAGAATAAACCTTGACTTTTGAGTATAAAGTCCTAATTCTCAGATGAATAATTCAGACTTTTTCCTCAAACTCTGACTTGAGAGCTTTTTTATTTTCCATATGGTCCCGATCCTCTTCGAAAAACATCCCATAGAATAATGAAATCGGTGGCAGACAGCTACAATATCATGGCCACTTTTGTCCGGCTAATTGAATTTTGATCCTTTTCCTCCCTCCTGTCTGTCTCTCTCTGACAGAGTATGATCTCAGCAATAGTGAACAGTTCCTACTACGCCAACGTCTCCACCTCAAAATGCCAAGAGTTTGGACGATGGTATAAGAGGTACAAACGCATTAAAGGTAACTCTCACATCTCACTCTCATCCATTTTTAAAGCTGTGTCACTGTTTGAAATCACCTTAAGAGAAAAACAGGCCCGGTCTGGTTCGCTTCATGACACAAATTGATTCAAAAGTGCTTCCCCTTCTATCAAAAACTACCCGTGGGCACGGAAATGCTCAGCGGCAAACAAGTCGGCCTCTGATGATGGGTGTGATGATGGAACGGGGGTTTTTGACCGGATGGTTCTGTAACAGATGTCCTGGTCAAACCTGTCCGGGAAAACGGCAGGGACTGATCCCACCAAACCGTAACTCATCAGCTGCAATGTGGACGGAGAGATTAGGAGCAAGACGGACATCCCAAAGCCTCAGCAGATAAAACTCAAAAACTACCAAGATACCACTGGAGAGTCGGGGAAAAAAAGTGGAAAAAACAGGAGGTTTTTATAGTTTCAGTGAGACGCCCCTCCTAAATCAAATCTTATATTGATCTTTTTGGCATGAAGTGAAAAGTGAAATAAATTGATGTAATCTGTAAACACGTAAATGCATGTAAACACGATTTTTTTTTTTTTCCGCAGCCATCCAACTCCTTGCGTGCACATAAACGCACTTCAGTGGGGGTTTTTTTTTTTTCTTCTTCTTTTTTTTTCAGCCTGTGGGTTTATGGTGCTCAGTAACTCCCCAGTTAAGTGTCCCTCTCCTGCCTTGTTAAAAAACTTTACAGTCCCTGTGACCAACTCTCCGGCACCCGAACCATCAACTGTTCCGCTGTTTATACTTTATTTGCCTCATGTTGCTTCGAGAACTCGTGAAGGTAGAGACTGTCACAGCTCCTTTAAGACCGACACTCAGTGCTAATCACAACTCCATTTAATGTGACTCACCTGCCTCGCTGCCTTTTGTTTTTGTGATTTAGTTGCTTCAAATGTGGTCATTTTTAATGAAGTTTTTCCATTCTTCTGTCCACCCCCTGTACGCGTACGAGCCTGCTTCAGCCTGTATGTGTCTAATCTGCAGCATGAGACGTCCGTCAGTGACAGCTCTCAGTAGGAAGGAACTGTCACACATGGTTCACATTAATGTCACCCTTAATACACATGACAAAACTAAAGGCTCTTAACTCCTAATGGAAAACAGCAGCAGCCACCCTCAACATACACACACACACACACACACAAACAGCACCACAGCCCGAGAATAGAAGCTCCTCTTACACTTTTTCAACTCACACACACCCAAGCACATGCACATGCACATGAACAGGGAAGGTAAAAATCTGACCCCCTGCCAAACCTCACTCCAACTTTTATTCCCTTAATAACCGAAAATGTGACTCTGAACCAAACCCAGTAGAAGCATAATAAGAAGCAGACTTATGCGGAGAAGAGCAGAGAGGCTGTTAAAATCCAGGAGAACAGAAAAAGACCGAGTTCAATGCAGTGATAAAGAGGAAACATTCTTCACTTATTTGATAATCTTATCTGGAGGACTTGGAGCCAGTAAGTGAAAATAGACTCTGCGGTTATGAGATCACCTCTCCGACCACTACGCCAGCCCATCACTCGGAGATGAACACAGGAAGGGTTTTACTGAAGGAGAGCTGAGATTTCCGTTTCCAGAACGTCCACAAATGAGCACCCTCCTTAACACGGTTCCTCTACATAGGCGCTATAAAGAACCCAGGGCCGATTATCTGGGATTTTTTTTAAATCAAAGATGACGACAGTAATGTAGTTGCTGCAGTTGATAAAATGCACTGTGACTTTTATAGACACTGGATGATGTGAAATGCAAGTTGAGAAATTAAATATGACGATTTCAAATTAAGTATCAATGGACCAGATAGAACATAGAATACTTTTGTGTTGATGTTCAAAAATAAAATTTTATCAGATGGAGGGAATCCTTAATCCTCTAGCCTGTTGTGTGTTTCTATAACAAATGAGACGTGTAACTGATTTTATAATGGGCTAATACAGAACCCAAGAACTTTCCTGAGATGGGAGACGATGTGAGCACAGAGTGGCTGAATGCATCTATGCAGGAATAACTGACAGACTCACTGCTCTGATATCTTCCCCTCAGGTGAATACACTGAGAAGATGTGGTCAGCACAGGACAAATCGGATATAAAAGGTTCGCTCCGCTCGTCTTTTTTCTTTTCTTTTGGTGACATAATGCACCTAGTAGTAAATCAAACAGCCTTGCAAGGAAATAACATGACATTTTGTGTGTGTGTGTGTTGACACAGTTGAGAGGGATCTAGACCTGAGCGTCATCAGCCAGCGTCCTCCCTCGCTCTTACCCTCCCCCACCCATTTGGGCACCATTGCCGGCCCTGGAGGTCTTCCCATCAAGAGCGGCCTCGGGGACGCCCAGACCCCCACCCAGCCGCACTGCCTGCCCCACCCGGCCGGCCAGCACCACCCCAGTCCTCCGCTGCGTCCCCAGGCCCCGCCTCTCCTAGGACACGGCGGCCTCCTGTCCCCCCAGCTCTCCCCTCAGCTCGTCCGTCAGCAGCTCGCCATGGCCCACCTCATCAACCAGCAGCTGGCCGTCAGTCGCCTGCTCGCCCACCAGCACCCACAGGGAGTCAACCAGCAGTTCCTCAACCACCCGCCCATCTCGAGGACCTGCAAGGGCTCCGGGGCCGCCGCTGAGCTCGGCCTCAACTGCTCAGGGGCTGAAGTTTCCTCCGACATTTACCAGCAGGTCAGGAACGAGCTGAAGAGGGCCAGCGTTTCGCAGGCAGTGTTTGCCCGCGTGGCTTTTAACCGCACACAGGTACACTGAAATAAAATGAGCTCACTGTTTACCAGAGATGATGTCATGCTTTTCCCTTTTTTTTTCTATGTAAGTAACTCTGTATGTGTGTGTGTGTGTGTGTGTGTGTGTGTGTGTGCATGCACGCGCTGCAGGGCCTGCTGTCTGAGATCCTTCGTAAGGAGGAGGACCCTCGCTCCGCCTCTCAGTCGCTGCTGGTCAACCTGAAGGCCATGCAGAACTTCCTCAACCTGCCAGAGGGCGAGCGGGACCGCATCTACCAGGAGGAGAGGGAGAGGAGCACCAGCACCAACCACAACCACTCCACCAACCACATCTCCAGCACCAACACACACAGACACACACAGGTACACAAACACCCTCACAGGACTGCACAATAATACCTTTATAATACCAGCTCAGTGTAGTTTATGAACAAAAACGCTGACAAATACTTAAACTAAAATATATAAATAACAGACTTGACAGTCTGCAGTACAAAAATTTATTTTCATACAGTATAACAATTCAAAGTACTGTACATTAAAATTGGCGGAAAATTTATTTATTTTTACTGGTCTTATAAGTGCTGCATACAATTTGTTAAGAATCTGAACTGGGGTGGACAAAATAACAGGAACAACAGTAATACTGGATTTCTAGCTGAGAATAAAACATGAGCTCAGTGATAATTTCAGCCCCCTCACTAGCTACTTAACAGACTACTTAACAGACAGTGGCTTTAAAACGGTTTTCTATGAAAGACAGTGACTAATAGCACATACAGATTTTACAGTCATGATATTCCACTTTTTTCATAACATTTTTTTTGTTCTTCTACTGTTATTTTTCCATTAATGTTGCAGCTCACTTTTGCAATGAATATAAATAATGATAGAGTATTGTCACAAAGTAGATAAATAATATGTTATTGCAGAGATCACCAAACATCTTAAATATAAATCACACACTAGTGAAACTGCGATGAATGAACAGTGAAATTGGCCACGTGCAAATGTGGAATAAATACGATATAATCCGTTTTATTTTCTATGGCACCAGTGAGGCCTCTTTTGAGTTTTCCAACCCCAGTTTCAGCCTCATCTCAGTTTCCGTTTCCCAATCCACGTGTAGACAAAGTGCAGCCTGTCAGGCCCAGAGCTGCCGCTGAAGCTGGACTCGCTGGTGAACATCACGTCAGGGATCTACGAGGAGATCCAGCAGGAGATGAAGAGGGCGAAGGTCTCCCAGGCACTGTTTGCCAA
Source organism: Istiophorus platypterus (assembly GCA_016859345.1). NCBI lineage: Eukaryota > Metazoa > Chordata > Actinopteri > Istiophoriformes > Istiophoridae > Istiophorus > Istiophorus platypterus. The sequence continues at coordinate 8,028,567 of CM029131.1, read as the reverse complement.
GGTGGCCGCCAATAAAAGTCAGGTCAGTTCACACAAAACAACTATTTTATAAAAGCTTACGGGCTCACGATTTGATTATATTAAATTACCATAACTACAGGACAGTCTGTGGAAAAACTCCAACCTGAATGTGCATCCAGATAAGACTGAGATGAAAATGTTTCCACCTGAGATGGGAACAAATAACGCAACTGAAGAAAATAGAATAACCAAACATTTTATTTATATACTTATTTACTCAAACAGGGTCTTGTTGCCGTGTTGAACAGTGCTTTTAAAACGTTTACATACAGAAGTATCCTGTAATACACGTACACAGTTTCCAGCTGAGTTTCCGATGTTTGAAAGAGCTGATGAGGGAGCATCAGGGAGGTGTGTGACTGCGTGTGTGGGCGTGTGGAGTATCTGATTACCCGCTGTGGCATACCATCATGTCTCCATCCTCTGATAAACAATGCGGGCGACCGAGGGCGAGATCAAAGCAGAGTCTGCACTGGAGGGAGAGAGGGAGTGGGGGAAGACAAAAAGGAAGATGACGGTTTTTAAAACCAGTTAAAATGTCCTCGCGTTATTTTACAAACTTCATGCGACTGATTTATTACCAACCCGAGCAGAGGAAGTCGGAGAGGAGGTGTGTATCAACGTACGAGAGTCACTGAGAGAGATGCCGAAGCGATAAAACAGCAAATGGACAGAAAATTGAGCGAGGGAGGAACAGAAGGATGCAAGAAGATAGACAAGATGACGGAGGGATGATCACATTATTACCATTAATTTCCAGGCTGAAGGCTGCGCATAAACAACAGCTGGTGGCAGATCCTGGGTCAGCCTAGCAGATATAATCCAATCTTCACACACACACACACACACACACACACACACACACACACACACACACAAGCGGTTGCAGACACTCGCTGCTCCCCTCAGACTTTTTCCTTCTGGTTTTTGTTTTTTTTGTTTTTTTGGGAGGGGGGGTTGGTTTTTTTCATCTCCTAAGGAACAAATATTTCCTGAACTGGCCACAACACAGTGGTGTTTAGGAGTCAACCCTTAGGAATCAAACGAGCACCAGTTCTCGATCAGCACCTCAGAGACGAATGTGACCAGTTTCGACTCTGTCAGCTCCGTTTAAACCAAGGTGTGAGATCGTATCCACCGAAACGTGCAAATGTGTCACATTAAACACATAAACATGTGAATCACAGCATTTGGTGCAGCCACTAACACTTTGCTTATTTTTTACAAGGACATATTGTCAGAAACAGTGACGGAAACTACAGCCACACGCAGCCTGGCTGTCTGCTCCGAACACACACAGAACAAGTAAATCATCACATTCATCAGTGGAGTCTAAGCGTTTCAGATACCTACTGCTGACAGGACAAAACAGCAAATGGTTACGCCGTCATCTAAGTAAACAGAAATACATTAAGAGCCAACTTAGCTATGTCATTCTGGGTTTTTCTGTACTAACGGTGGGGCCTGACGATGTCACTTTTTCCATATAATCTATCAAAGATGTTTCCAGAGGATGATGATGAAATGAAGATTCGCAGACTTGATTTTTTTTTTAATTTCTTATAAATAAATCAAAAGTTACCATTATGCTTAAAGCAGACACTTCAGGGAGCTTTCAGCACCAAGGTTCTTTCTCTTTTTAAGTAATACAGGCCAGGTGCAGCTTGTCAACATTATTTGCGGTTATATAAGAATTGATAACCCTTTTGTCATCTTGTGACTTTTTGTCCAAGATGAGTCAGTTTGAGTGTCAGTAATTTGATTTATTGTGTCATTGCACAAACAAGCAACCAATCCAAATGGACTTATAAGACACCAAAACTACTGCTGCGCTTGTGAAACATTTTTCAGACCATATAGTACCTAACTTCTCCCATGTGACATTACAGTTATATAACAAAGAACTTTCTCTTCTGTCCCATAACACGTGTTACAAAAAAAAAATTGAAGTTACAATCTTCCGTTCAGAAGAACTTGTAAGAAATGGGCATTTTATTTAAAAAAGTGTAGCCCTTAAATCATCATATAATGAGCAACCAAACATGAAATGGACTTTGTCTTCACTCTCCAAAATACATAACAATCAAAGGGTTTTTTTTCTTCAGGGAGATCATTAAACTGACCTGCTTTTAATAACCTGCAGTTAATGGTTGTGTAATTGAATGTAGCAGAGAACACAGAGATCTTTGACTTTTGGTTAAATTCTGCTTCACCAAAGCTTCTACTCTGCGGTTGTTTTTCACGAGACAATATGTTTGCAATTTTGGTTTTGTACCAAACATGAACAAACCATTTCTCCTTATTAATGAGGAACAATTGGTGCTGAGTGTCATGATCTTTTCACAGTAACCTGTTTTGAGAAATCAAAAATTAAATCAGTCATTTTACCCTGTTTCTAATCCAGGGATTTCTATGCAAAATGTTCAAAAAAAAAAAAAAGAGTTTTATACTGAGCCGCGTTTCAGGGATATTCACAAGTCTCCTGTTTATATTTCACGCTTGGGGGTCCATATGGTCATCCCGTATCACCACTGTGACATATGGCCAAAACTCCCAGACACAAGAATAGCTCTGTAATGGACAACGTTACACAGTAGTTTAGCAGCTTTAGTGGATCCTCTCTTCATCCTGAATCAAGTCTCTTTTTACAAGGTACACGTCAGTCTTCTTGCTGGTTTTTCTTCCTGATGGGTCAAACCTATTTTTCCTCCATGTGTGCGACAGGGTTGGCTATGTGAGCTGCTCAGGTGGAAGGAGAACCCCAGCCCTGATAACCGCACGCTGTGGGACAACCTGTGCACCATCAGGAGGTTCCTGGCGTTACCGCAGGCCGACCGAGACCAGGTGTACGAAGAGGAGTCGAGGCAGCAGCACAGCGAAAGGCTTCACACCGTCCTCCACATCCCGGACCAGCAGGTACAGTCATGCAGCTCATAGATGGGGTTCGGTTTGATGGTCGTTTTTGTCCCACTATTACATTAAAGTTAGTTGTTAGTTATTATTTTAGTTTCTATTTTGAAAAAAACAAATCAGGGAGGTCATCTGTGAATTTGAAGATTAAAAGAAGTGGGGGAAACGTCTGTGTGAAATCCATGATTTAAAAATACCTCTCTCGACCACAGTGAGGCCATGTGCAAGGAAAAGACACAAATGAGTGTTTTGTTCTTTTTTAAGTGTGAAGAGCAGCACGTGATTGTCGGTGCTCGGAAAAGTTTTCCTCTGTCTCCCTCTGCCCGTGTGATTCCACCACCTGCTCCTCGCAGCAGCCTGCCTCTTTGTAATGTTTGTGCCCCATAAGTCAATGAAAATAGAAGTGGTAAATGACCAGCCCACACATTTCCTGCTCAACACTCCTCCATCCCACCCTCTCCCCAAAACCAAACTGCTCTCCGGTCTGGCCCTGACCTCAATATTATTCAGAACATAGCCTGTAATTATTGAAGCAGAGAAAAAGGAATTGCCATTATCTTTATTTAGGTCCTTTAATTTTGATGGACCACAGATTTATGGTGTTGGATTCCTGTGTTTGGGTGTGCTGGCCACCCCGCCCTGTTAATAAGCTCTAGTAGTGTGGTTGTTTGCATGATGAATTTGGGACTTTAGTGTGGATGTTGGCGGGTGGTAGGAGCCGGTCAATCACACTTCCGCTTGTACTACATTTCCTACATTTAATGACTCTGCAGAGGGGCATTCAAAGAGGAGCTGAGTGGTTCACTTATTGCTGTGCTGATGAGGACTTTGAGGTCTGTATTGTGATCACACAGCATGAGTCAAGTTCACACAGATGGTGATGGAAATGCCGGATCGGGCAGATGTTTCCTTACATCCACTTGTTGTCCCGGAGCCTCACTGCAGCGTAGGGTGTGCTGGTTCTTACACAGCGCCAAAAGCCTGGAAGCCAAATTTGCTCCATTTTCCCCCCATATATACTATTTTTGACTGGAAAAAGAGATGAGTAAACTTGACTTCAACCAGACTTTAAGAAACATAAGACTTCACTAGAACTAGTTTTTCATAGAGTCTAGTTTCTACACTGATTCCTATGTGATCACTGATTATATTATTGCAGTGTACCACTAATAATTTAGACATTAAAAATGTTATTTAACAAAAAAATAAAAATTCCTCAGGGTCCACTCTCTTGTTTCTCTGATGCCTTCAACAATATCTCATGGTCTTCATCAGCAATTCATCCTTTTTCCACTTTTTTTCAATCAAGGTGATGAAAATCTTTATACATAACAAATGTGTATATTCTTTAAGTTATTCTTTGATTTTCTTAGCAGGCACTCCACAGACAGCCCCTGCCCCCTCTGACATCCCCATCTCCAGTTCACGAAGACCCACAGCCCATTCTGCTGCCAGTGTTACATGGCTCAGAAGATGGGCCCCAGCGTGGGATGAGCCCTGGCCTTGGAGGCGGAGGAACGAAGAAAGCTCGTTCGCGGACACGGATTTCCCTGGAGGCCCTGGGAATCCTGCAGAGCTTCATTGGCGACGTGGGCCTCTACCCTGACCAGGAGGCCATCCACACCCTGTCAGCTCAGCTGGACCTGCCCAAGCACACCATTGTCAAGTTCTTCCAGAACCAGCGCTACAATGTCAAGCACCACAGCCAGGCCAGAGAGTCCGTCCCCGAGGAGGACGACAGGGAGAGCTCAAGTCCCAGCGAGGGAGGCAACGGTACGGTGGGGAGCCGAGGGGAGGAGGGGTTCTCTGCATCCGAGGAGTCAAGTGAGGACGGGAGAGGATCAGTGGAGGTGTTCAGAACAGAGGAAGGAGACAAAGGAGAGGAAAGAGAGGTAGATATGGAGGTAGAGAAGGAGGAGGTGGATGATGGGAAAGCCTCAGGGCCAGCAACTTCCTCCCTGTCCCCCTACAGTAGCCTGGACAGCCCCCACTCTGCAGAGCAGCAGAGATAACAGCAGAGAGACGAGACAGACAGACCGAAAGGGAAACACTGATGGAAACAGAGGACACCATCAAACTGTGAAGACCACACACAGGAAACCTGTGAATAAACACACACATTTCATCACCTTTACCACAGCCGATGATCAAAGCTCGTTGATAACTGAAGAACTATGGGAAAATGTTGATGTACGGTTTGACTGGAAAGGGCTCTGAAGGTACTGCCACTACCTTCAGGTTCTACCAGCATTTTTGTTATGCTGCTGTCTGGAGACAGTGTTTTTTGGACAATTCTAAATACCACTTAAAGAAAACCCGTATTTCCTCCTCAATGTTCAGTGTTTCACCGAGTTGTGTTTTCTGGCGAGGATGGAAAAAGCATCTCGAACAGCATTAGATTATCACTACACTCCACTGAAACACAGATTACACATTAACACGTGACAATCTTTGACATGATTTATCCTTTGTTTTAAAGTGATACTCGCCAACATCTAAAAGAATCTGCAGGCTACAAATATGACTGTAAAAAGACTAGTACATAAACCCACTCCTGCAGCACAATCCACCTCGTTCCTTTCAAATATTTTCTGTCAAAGTACGACTCGATACACAGCTTCCTCAGCAGTTATCATCAGACATGGAAGCCGTGTATTTAGCTATACAAGATTTTGACTTGAGGATACATATATATGAATTTACATATAGACAGAGAAGAGGATTGTGCGGCAAGAATGGTTTGAAAAGTTTCAATAATTTGTTTCCATCCTAAAGTGTTTGAGTATCTTTAAAGACTTCAGGCTTTATGTTTGTTTATTATGTTTAGCGGTTGAGGGCTTGATACTAAAAAGATTTCCTTGGCAGGCTTCACTTTAGGCATTAGGCTGGCAGTGCTCAGACGGTGACTTGTATACAGAAGAATATTATTCAGCATGTCAACCAGGCTCCATACAGCAACATAGCTGATGCATAGAAAACTGTGCATTTTTGACCAGAAACACTGTAAGCGAAGCGTTTGGCTTCAATCTCCGGGCCATGTGGCTTCTTTTGGGCTTCATTTTGATCCTCACATACATATATAGAGATATTAGGAAAAAAAAAAAAAAGAATAAATACACATTGAGCGGCTGCATCCGGAAACGAGCTTCCATCAGGTCAGAGGGGGAAACACGTGGCTCAAGTCTTTTATCCTTTTAGGCTGAGATGTCATTACATTGAAACCAAGGATAAACGGACTGACGCTGCGCAGCGGTACCTCATGTGAAGGGCATTCACCTGTGGGAGATGGAGACATGCAGGACAAACACACCAAATCATCCATCCAAAATGAAGCCAATTTTTTATTCTACTTGTTTTTTGTTTTTCACACACACACACGGACACACACACACACACACACATATATATATATATATATATATATATATATATATATATATAATTTATTGCCCAAGTGTCTATCCCATGATGTTTTAAGAGGTCCCCACATCGACTGAGCTGTGCGTCACACTTCAGCCTTTACCGACAATAAATCAGCTGCACCCCACCCCCACACTGATATTCTGATATTTATTACTGACTTTATATTTACAAAAATCAGACTATTATTGTAGTAATTATGGTTTTGCTATGATTTTCTTTGATATGACTTCAGATGTCTTTGTAAATGTGACAAAAAAGTGGTCGAGCAAGTCTGAAGAAGTTTCAGCTCAGTGTTACACAGTTTAAGTTTTAAAATTACGATCCTTTTATTTACTATTTCTAAAACAGACTAAGCAGTTTTCTAGTGGACGTCTATGTACATTATACAATGTAAATGTTGCCAGTCCACCTTCAGAGTGTATATCTGTCATCATACAGTATGTGAGATGCAACCACTGTCACTTTACACTGTTTTGTGTATTTTGTGCCACAGTCGAACAGGGTACGACAGCAGATGATTTGCATTTACAGTCTGTTTCAGTTTGACAATCACCTATGTCCCGGATGGCGCGCACAAGTTTTCTGATTTGTTCCACTTTGATGTTTAACCATTGTTTGTTTTATTCTGTTGTGGGCAGGACATGAAAATCTGATAAAACTTTTACAAAGTATTCTCTGTGTGGAACGTTTGCCCTCTTTTGCCTTTTGAAAATATCTGAAATGCCAGCGTGCAGAAGCACTGTGCTAAGACTAATGGCTAAAGCAGTCTACACAAACCACAGAGGGTCTCAAACTGCAATCTGCTTCCAAAGGAGGTGATGGTACCCAATGAGTCACATATTTTCCTGGGGCTTTGCTGTTGTATTTTTCACTGTCGGGTATGCACTCTGTGGGGAAATCCAGAATCATATCAACCATATAAGGGAGGACAATCTACAAAACAAAGTCATCGTGGTTTCATGCCATGTTATGACTGCACAGATAAAAGTTATCATGTAAAAGTAGGCAACAAAATAGCTGTCATTCCACTCCTTGCCCTTAACCCTCATATACCTAAACTCTAACCACAAACACTATAAAGAGAACAAATACAAAGTGCGTAGTCCTCACCAACCAAACCACAGACATATGAATATAAAAACAGCTGTAAAATACAAATACAATGTGTACAGTAGAATTAGATGGGGCAGGCTTTCTTTTTAAATCTTTTTAAATCCTCTAGGAACATGTTCACTCTGTATGATAAATTTCTGGTCAAATTACCTCTTCTCAGTTATACACTATATAATAATATCTGCTGCTAAGTGTGCAGAGATCTGTTTAGATTTCTCATCTCTGCTCTGGGAATCATTAGAAACAGATTAATTTACGAGTCGCGCTAACTGTGTGCAGTTTCACGTCTTCTCTGCTCGCCAGGGCACCTGATAACAATTTGAATAATTGCAATTTAACAACTGCCATGTGTGAAAAGCCAGAAATTGTGCCTCTTCTTGTTCATATCTCCATCAACCAACCTCTCCTCTGTTAAATGTTTGGCTTTAAGGGAACACTTGCTGATTCTCTTATGCGTAAAAGGTTGAGAAACAATTCTGGGTGAGCATCCACACTGAAGGTCCAGCATGTCGCTGTGCTGGTGTGTGAAAGGGCAGTAGGCTTTAAAGACCAGCCGAATGGCCATAAATAACTGGGCCAATGGTGCTTTTCTTGCAGACTTTTTCATTGAATTTCACATCAGGATGCCGGTGGGGACCCTGAAACATCTTGAAAATTTAAGTGTTCATAATCCTGTGTTTCGAGAAAAACAGCTAAAGTATATAATGCCCTGCCTGGTGTGTGTGTGTGTGTGTTAGTGTGTGTGTGGGTTTACTCTGTGTTCATCGGGTATTTGAAGTGTGAGGAAAACTAATTGGAGATCATAGTTAACTCGCATCTAATATTACAACTGCATCAGTGAGTGTTGGTACGGTCCACCGGATTTCTGCTCACACAGCTGGCTATTAGAGCTGTATGGCAGGCTGATACAGGGCCATTAGAGGTGTGTGTGTGTGTGTTTGTGTGTCTGTGTGCGTGTGTCTGTGTGTGTTGTGTGTGTTGTGGGATAGGGACGCAGGTGCTCTGTTGGCTGATATTACCCAGGATGCTTGGGGTAGGGGCGTAGGGGTTATTGGGGGGAAGGAGGCTCTCTATGGAGCTCACAAACACACCTGTGATCCCTTGCTAGCACGCTCACACACACTCATGCACATAAACTCACTCACACACATTCACTCCCTGCTCCCCCCCCACCACCACCCCGGCCTCTGCGCTGCAGCACGTTAATACACACTCTGATAAACAGGCTAATACTCGCAGCGACAGCACTTTACACAACACTGAACACAACACACTGAAATCAGTGAAGCCGGCACGTGGCAGTGTGTGTGTGTGAGAGGTTTTCGAGACTTCTGTGTGTGTTTATGCATCATATTGCATGTATGCAACAAATAGGCATTGCAGCCTCGTTAGGCAAAGTTATGTGTGTGTGTGTGTGGGTGTGGGTGTGGGTGGGTTCAACAAAGGGCAGACCTAAGCATTTTTATGTATTTATGATTATATCTTTGTGTGTGTGTGTGTGTGTGTGTGTGTGTGTGTGTGTGTGTGTGTGTGTGTGCGTGTGAGTGAAAGTTTCAAAGTGTGCGTTTGGTGCATGTGCCATCCTCGTACTTAATGGAGAAATTCAGTTTTTTCAAATCTGGGTTTTATTTTCATAATTCTGGCCACAGTTTGGAAATCATTTAAATCACCAGCTTTGCTGCTAAGATCTGGGAACACAACAGTTCTGTTGATCACAACTTTACAACACACTGCACAGCACAACACACAAGCCGTCAGGCACGTTAGAAACATTTTACACATATTTTCTAAACCACTGATTTAGAAATGTAAATCAAGGTGAATTTTAAAGTTACTGTCCAAACTTAGGGATGACACCTTTCCTGTTTTATGCATTTGTTGAATTTAATGAGCTATGCTCTTGGATTATCCATTGCAAAACTTAAAGTTGCTCCTTTGTAGACCCGTGTTCCATTACTAACATCACACCTACCTATGCTAAGCTATGACATAGTGAGTAATTTCATTTCAGTTTCATTCAAGGTATTTGAGCCTAATTGTGCTTGAGATATTAGAGGTGTCTCATATTATGATCGGCTGCACATGGTACCACTAAACATCTTAACTTTTGGTCTATGACACACACACACTCACACACACTCACACAGATGGTGAAAACACCCCTCAAACACCCAAAGATGAAACAAGTCAGAAAAACAACCACATCACATCTCCTTCAAAAACAAACATTTAATTATGGCGGCCCTGCTGCATTAGTGGCAGACCAGCGGGTTTTGATGTGCGCCTCTAAATAGCGTTACAATGAGCCAGTAACATTTTTACACTCACAAAAAACATTCAAAGCAAATCCCTTTAAAAGGAAAATGAAAAACAAAGACTAATAGTGCTTAAACTTCTTTAAGTCTGGAATTTGATAATTTAATGTTCTATTTATTTCATGTTGTAAAAAGCTGTATTTGTTGTAAATATAAAGAACTTGCCATCAAATAAATTTAAAGCTAGATTAGAGAGCTCAGTCTCTGTTTTGGAGCAGCCCTTAGAATGGGTAAATTATTTCCGGGTCGCTCATTGATGAACCTTTTCATTTTATCTATAAACTCTCTGGGAATCACATTTAATAGAATCTTGTCTTGTACTAAAAAGACTAGACTGTAGATAAACATTTTGACCAAAGCTGGAAAATCAGGCGGAATGATTCTCATTAATCTACAGAAAGAATGTGATACTGTCGACCACAGTCTCCTAATTAAGAAGCTGTGAGTGGCGGGTTTATGTTCTGGACTGAAATGGTTTACTTTATATGTGACATATAGATTCCAGAGTATTGAAGATTAAAGTTATTTATTCGGAATTTACCCTGTAACACATGGAGTCCCACAGGGCAGAGTCACATTCCCCCTGTTTTGTTTTATGGGAATGAATTAGAAACAGCTTAAAGTAGATTTTTAAATGCTGCTGATTCTATAACTTAGGTGTTATCTCCCAGAAAAAAAAGATGAATGTCTGCTCAGTTTACATGAAAAGGTTTTTCTGGTTCCCCAGCATTCAACACACCATCTTGGCAAGGTTACCGGCAGATTTGAGAAAATAAGGGTAGGGTCTGTTGTAGAAGAAGTAGATGGGGAGACACCCTGTGGAGGAAACTCTTTTTAGTTTCCTGTGTTCTCTGCTTGTGGAGCAAATATAGACAGGCAGCAGTGTAAGGTTTTTTATAGAGCAAGAAAAATGAGACCAGTGTGTTGAAGTCAGGGTTTGAGTCTTGTTTCCTTACAGGAGTCTGTCAGTCTTCTTTAAAGCAAGACTGTAAGTTTATTGAAAGATGAAATAACTGGTTCTTTGTCTTACAAATGCAAACTTGAACTCACAATTGGTAAAATGCTTTTTTTTGTTGTTTGTTTTTTTCAGTTTACTACTCGAGTTTTAATGCCACAGCCTTAGTTCTGGTTGTTTAATGCTGATATCTTTAAAGCAACAAGCTTGTCAATCCATCCCTGAGCTTCGACCACAGCACCGGCCTAACTGATAAGAGCAAAAAGTAAAAGTAAATGAGCTATTTAGGCATTTGGTAGTTACGTAAGGTAGCAGTGGCTTAATTCACGCTCTGTAAATAATTGTGTCATTGCACAGCGAACGCGCTTCACCACCCTACATTTCACACCATATCCACCAATTCCAACTTTGGTGACTTTAAAAAAAAAAGGAAAAAAACAAAACAAAACACAAACACAGAAACAATTCACAGGCTAGGATGAAACCATATTACGTAAGGAGTCCACTTCAGTAACAACTTTTCAACTCATGGAGTATACAGGTAATGTATTTCAATCTTTTGCATTATAAAGACTACTCTATTAGTATGCTTTAAATAAAAGAAAATCATAAACCAAGTAAGCTCAAATCTTTTCTGAACTTCCAAACCTCTTTCTCCTCTGTCACAGACCACTAAAATTTGTTGCATTTTACAGGGATGTTAGCTAACCTACAAGCTTGTACCAAGCTTTGCTATGTATAGGTTTGATTATAGTGGTTATAAGTGCAAATACATAAACATATTTAGCATAGATCCTGAAACGTTGTAATTTTCAGAGTGGTAAAGCCTTGTTTAGGCTTCAGAACACAAAAACTTTCCAGAATGGAGATGATTCATAACTGTTTAGTATCTAAAAGGAAGAGACAAATTTATATATACAGTAATTGTGCAGTTGTGGTGTAGACTTTCCAAAAGGAAATTTATACTCTATTTTTTTAAGTTTACTGCTATAGGAGTATTCTTCAAACTATTTTTAAAATCTTTTTTTCTTTAATCACAGTAAGTTTTAAAGTAGATTTTAAATGAATTTTAATTCTAATTCACATGTAGCTATGCACTGTCAAGACTCATTATACTTTATGTAAGCTGCACACCTGGGATTTTATCATCAATATTTTGTTTTATTTTTATCTAACTTTGATACTCTCTTTTGTACATTTTTTCTCACTTATTGTCTGAATGAGTATGTAATATGGAAGGAATGATGATAAACAATAATCCCGACCTTGTTGCCAGTTGGCACAACTAAATGATTAACTTAACCATTTAAGGAGGAAAAAAATTCTTTCAACTTACAAGAATTGTATGTTTCCTAAAGAGTTGTCTTTTTTCAGTGTAAAAACGCTGAAATAAATCAAGCACTAATGGGAAACTTAAAGACTCCACCAAAAACTGTACACGGCACATATCATTTCTACAACTCGTAGTCACACAGACTGCAGCATATCCATGACTGTAAAAGGTGGATAACAATGTCTGGGCCACAGCTGGATTCTTTAACACTTGAAGCAGGCTAATATCAGCCCATGCAACCTCAGTGTAAGCCAGTGGAGTTGCTAGGAAGCACAGCTGGCTGGGTGGCTGTGGGCTCTTGACACCAGCTGCAGACTCTTGTGCAGAGAGAGCCACCAGGTGTCGGGGATTTCATGCTCCTTCCCTCCTCCGCTGGTTCTAACTGCAGCCTGCTGAACCGTTGCCGGGTTGGATTAACACCGGCTGTTCCTCCACGGTGCCGCCACGGGCCCACAGCTCAGCACGCTTTGCTGCTTGTTGACTCGTGCTACGTCTCCTTCGCACAGGGCAGAACAGGCTGTGTTTGGATTCAAGTTTACTTTGAGTCACTATTTTGTAACCTTTCCCTGTTGAAGGCTGTGAGTTGTTTGCCGAGCAGCCAATCACAGCTGTTTCCCCTCTTTAGGTACTGTTGTCAAGTAATTGAAAATTCCTCCAATAACATTGATTAAACCCAGGAAACTGAAGGATAATATCTAGATGATGAATTTGAGAATAAGATGGGGGATAAGAGACTGTCAGCTTAAAGGTTCAGTTCACCCAAATTTTCTCATTCCTTTTTTTTTCCATTTTCCATGCAGATATTTTTGGCCTTCACTTGTTTGAAAGATCTGTCACCGAGGGATATGTGATACAACCTTATTGTTGAGATGACATTCTTTGCAATATGACTGGCTGATGTGGCAACAGAGAAATTGTGATGCAAGTCCCTTCTGCCGTCTACTATTTTTCCTTCCTTCTTTTTTCCTAAGTATTTTATTCCCCAATCCTTCCTTCATTATTTCCTTCTTCCTTCCTCTCCTCTTTCCACCCTTCTTTCCCTCCTTCCCTCTCCTTTATCTAATCAAGAGTGTTTGAAGCTTAACTGGGGTATAAACATAGAGAGGAAGTCTTTAGAGTCGTCACACACGTACAAACACACACACAAAGACGCACACACACACACATGCATGCATTCTGATGCATGCACACAATTCATTACAAACAAACGGATACACACGCGCATGCACACATAGTGGGGGTGTTTATTACATTCAAGGAAACATATAAAGTGACATAAATATGCACACACACACACAGATATATGAATCATCAGACCAGGCAGTCCATATCTGCAGCCCCGACAACTGCTAACAATTACAACAATTAGTGGTCCGGCATTGCCAGCCAGCCACACTGCCTGTTTACAATGTGATTGAACACAAATGTCATAACAGTGAAGTTTTGAGACAAACAAGATGAATTATCAAAATGATGCCTGAAATTCAGCTCTGCACTAAGATATAGGAAAGAAAGTGCTGGTAGGGCAGATGCACAATCACCGTACATCTGTCTCATCAAAGGGGTGTTTATGATATAAAGCTTCTGCACTCGTGCTAACATGTTAACTCCCCTGTCTTGCCTTTCCTCCGTTCCCCTCTAGGCTCTGCCATTTCTCCAGTTCATTCTCCAGTCGTTCCTCATAAGTTGCCCGCTCCTGTCAGTCACCTCCCCCTTCTGCAATCTGCACACATGTCCCTTATACCTCTCTTGAGCCACACCTGTAACTTGTTCCTTCAACACCAGCGTAGAAATTCGAGCCACCTCCCAGTCGCCAGATCATCAAGTTGCTAAACTACAAGTCTGTTTATTTGCATAGTTTCAGGTAAATTACCTTTATCTCAACCTGCTCTGTCTGAGTGTATACATTTGGTTCCAGTTCCCTGGTGTCAAGTACCTGAACCTTTACATTGTCCTTTATTTTGTCTTTAAATTTAATCCATCGTGCACTTTTCCAACTGTTATCCACCATGATCATGGCGCAGGAAACGTCCAGAGGTCAACAAGAACATTCAGCTTCATTCACCAATATTCACCAAAATATTCACGTAAACTTGACTTTGTAGAGCAAAAACCGGCTCGGAGAAATATGATGTTGCCGCAGTATCATGACACATTCAGGTAGATGGAGGCTTCGGCTGCATCGGGACACAGCAGGAGAGCATTAACAGTTGCTGCTGGATTGGGCAGCTCTAACTGGATTAACTGGGGGAGGAGAACTCGCAAGTGACTAAAATAAGGTTAGTGGGCATGAATAGGAGTGTGTGCGTGTGTGTGTGTGTGTGTGTGTGTGTGTGTGTGTGTGTGTGTGTGTGTGTGCGCGTGCACCATTATCTGTGGTCAAAACTGGCCTCACTTGTGCAATATTCTTTCAGAGATATTGAAACACACACACACACAAAGACGCACACACACACACATGCATGCATTCTGATGCATGCACACAATTCATTACAAACAAACGGATACACACGCGCATGCACACATAGTGGGGGTGTTTATTACATTCAAGGAAACATATAAAGTGACATAAATATGCACACACACACACAGATATATGAATCATCAGACCAGGCAGTCCATATCTGCAGCCCCGACAACTGCTAACAATTACAACAATTAGTGGTCCGGCATTGCCAGCCAGCCACACTGCCTGTTTACAATGTGATTGAACACAAATGTCATAACAGTGAAGTTTTGAGACAAACAAGATGAATTATCAAAATGATGCCTGAAAGTCAGCTCTGCACTAAGATATAGGAAAGAAAGTGCTGGTAGGGCAGATGCACAATCACCGTACATCTGTCTCATCAAAGGGGTGTTTATGATATAAAGCTTCTGCACTCGTGCTAACATGTTAACTCCCCTGTCTTGCCTTTCCTCCGTTCCCCTCTAGGCTCTGCCATTTCTCCAGTTCATTCTCCAGTCGTTCCTCTTAAGTTGCCCGCTCCTGTCAGTCACCTCCCCCTTCTGCAATCTGCACACATGTCCCTTATACCTCTCTTGAGCCACACCTGTAACTTGTTCCTTCAACACCAGCGTAGAAATTCGAGCCACCTTCCAGTCGCCAGATCATCAAGTTGCTAAACTACAAGTCTGTTTATTTGCATAGTTTCAGGTAAATTACCTTTATCTCAACCTGCTCTGTCTGAGTGTATACATTTGGTTCCAGTTCCCTGGTGTCAAGTACCTGAACCTTTACATTGTCCTTTATTTTGTCTTTAAATTTAATCCATTGTGCACTTTTCCACCAACTGTTATCCACCATGATCATGGCGCAGGAAACGTCCAGAGGTCAACAAGAACATTCAGCTTCATTCACCAATATTCACCAAAATATTCACGTAAACTTGACTTTGTAGAGCAAAAACCGGCTCGGAGAAATATGATGTTGCCGCAGTATCATGACACATTCAGGTAGATGGAGGCTTCGGCTGCATCGGGACACAGCAGGAGAGCATTAACAGTTGCTGCTGGATTGGGCAGCTCTAACTGGATTAACTGGGGGAGGAGAACTCGCAAGTGACTAAAATAAGGTTAGTGGGCATGAATAGGAGTGTGTGCGTGTGTGTGTGTGTGTGTGTGTGTGTGTGTGTGTGTGTGTGTGTGCGCGTGCACCATTATCTGTGGTCAAAAACTGGCCTCACTTGTGCAATATTCTTTCAGAGATATTGAAACACACACACACCTCTGTATCTTTATTTCTAGAAAACAAACGCAATAAGCCTTTTTCACAGAGGACATTTTGACATGTCACAGTAGAAAGAGCACAGGTGTAAATGATAGAATTAATGACGTTTGAGTTCTGTTTAGCTGCTTCACTTTCAGGGTCCTGGTATTGTTCATGCTGGCTCACTGTCATTTCATACTTGAAAAGAACGAAACCACCGTTAAGGACATTAGTAACACGTACTTTTCCTACTCTGACGAGTCAAAATCGCCTGCTGTGAAAGAGGCCTATGGCTGAGCTGTGGCTACACTCTCTTATTATTCGTTTTCTCCCATTCTCACATCTTCTCTGTTTCGGATTAGTGACTCTGGCCATTACTTTTACAGTAGCATCTAACCTATCTGTCACGTGTCAAGTAGTCTGCGAAAAACATTGCATTTTTAATCAAAACCAAACCAGATAATTAAGCACAGACTTGAAATTTGATATGCATTTGTATTTGCATAGCATGAAAATTGAATCTTATATAGCAATCCATGGGCTATTAGTGTGTTTTCCTTCACTGGAATAAATAGTTATGCTGCTTACTACTTTTTAAGGGTTAAAGGAAAAAACTGCTGTGTTTCTGTGGATTTCCAGAAAAGCATGTGACTGGATTAATAGAGACATTTCCAATAATAAACTGATTTTTTTTTTTTTTTTTTGTATGTGGTTAAGCAACGTCTTTAAGTTCGGAAATGAGTCTCCCTCCCATACCCAGCAGTTATTTTTCCATGTCGGCCAGGGTCAGGGTGGCACGTAGCATTGGAGCGGCTAGCATTAGCCGCTCGCAAGTCCTCGTGTGGATTTTTATTGTTTTTCCGCCGAGTTTGTCCAGAAGGTGACTTTTTTTTTTTTTTTTTTATGAGGTCAACTTTTCCATCTCAGATAAACAGTTGTCTGGCCCGCTTGATAAACTAGCTAACCACTAACACACGAGCTGGCCGGGAACATATTAGCACTAGCTAACGGTCGGTCGTCTTGTTAGGTCAGTCGATGGATGGTGACACACAGCTGATAAGGTATGATAGCATCATGAAGGAATATGCTTCATTAGTTCGGGTTTGTGCCTCTAAGTGCAAACACATATTTGTTAACCTGCGAGTGCATGTCTTTAAATTTTAAATATGATTTAACATCCTTTTTAAACACAAGTTTAAGCCCATTGTACCCGTTGCTCGTAGAACTTTCACGCTGTTTCCGTACACCAACAATTATTTCTAGGTATTATTTGAGATCCAACTTTTAATAGAAGATAGATATAACATTCAAACTGTTATAATTAAAATACTGATAATAAAGATGAAGATCCTCAATGTGTTCAGCAAACCACCATGGCCTTACAGGGGATCGATGATGATCCGGCTACATCTGTCTGTCTCTGTCTGTCCTCTTCGATCTCTCCAGTCGTCTGTCTTCCTGGCAGGCAGCAGTCTATCCTACACTGGGACCGAAGCCTCCTCGGCAGACAGCGGCCCTAATTTCATTAATTATAAACCAATATGCTGCTGGCAGCCCCTCTGGAGAGGACTTTACCCAGCGCTGGCATCTGTTCAGCACAAACACAGTGAGGGATGAAGGGATGGAGGGAGGAGAAAACAAGGACATCTCCGACTCCCGCCATGGGTGAAGCATGGTGCTGTGCAGGGGTATGGATGGGGGGGCGAAGGAAGGGGTTTTAAAAAGTTCATGCTTCCAACATGCAAGTTTAAAGGAGCTACCTAAGATGGTTTCATCCAGATGGAGAAAGTTTGTGTGGTAGCTGTTGTTGCAAGTTTAAAATGGAGAAAACACTGCTTGTCAATTCAATTTTTATATTCTCTCTCTCTCTCTCTCTCTCTCTTTTTTAAATTTTTTTTTTACTGGAGATAGCCCTTTACCACAATCCTTTACTGAGAAGGAAATCTTACAGACATGGTGTCAAAGAATAGATTTCCCTGACTGGAACTTATAAACCTCTGACCTGAGCCTTCCCATAAACCTGTGAGGCTTAAGCTGGAGGTTTTTCTTTGGATTTCTATTGTCTTTAGAAAAACCAGCCAGTCATTGCTCCAAACTAACATCCAGTTTTGTGGTTTGCTCTGCTGAAGAAACTGCGGTCCTTGTTTCGTCTTCGTTTTTGGCCCAGCATCGTTTTACCTTTTACCTTTCAATTATTCACCACTGATTCCACCTATTTCTGAATGATATATTTCCCCTAAATACTTCTCAGTGCTTCCTGTATGGCTGTGGGATGCCACAGGCACTTTCCATTGCTTTCATTTGTCAAAATAGCTGCTGACGTTGCATGATGAGTAGTAAAAGGGCAGTTATTGTTTGTTGAAATAGTCCTTGTTGTGATGTGACGACACATTATGAGGTGAGAAGGTTTGGTTGGTCAGCACTTTGGTCTGTGTGTTGTCCACAATGTTCACATGGATAATGGGGTTTGATTAGAACAGACGTTGCAGATCCAAGCTACAACATAGCATATTATGTCAAAACTCAACATATGGTAGGTTTTTAATGAGCTTTCTTCTAATACCACCAACAGACCAACGAAATAAAAAAAGAAAGAGGTAAAGAAAGAATAAAACAAAGAAACAGAAGACATATAAATAGGCTGTTAATTCATCCACACCAGAACCGCACAAATACACACACAAACACACACACACGCATGCATTCAAAGTGCAAAAACATGTTACCAAAGCGAAGCTGTTTACTCCCTCATCATTCATAAATTATACATACAAACACACAAGTTCACACACAAAGGATGCAAAGTGCAATAGATTTGTTTTATTTCTGTGGTCCCTTCTGCAACAGTGTCAGATAGTACAGCAAATCCAGTCACATAAGACAACAAAAAATGATCAGTAATGATCAGTAGCGATATTGTTTCTTAGAATTAAACTGAAGCGGCAATTTTGCAATTTTAATAGAAAGAAAAAATTCAAGTACAAAAAAATTAATTATTTGCATTAGAGGCCAGATAATATTTAGTAATGTATATGGAATATTTTGACAAAAAAAAAAAAACTACAGAAACAAAGTCAGTAATGATAATTGTTATCATGATGAAATAAAGCATATACATATTTGATTTGCCAAGACTATAACTTCTACTGTGTTATTCGTTTGTTATTGTTTGCAATCTGTTTACTGTGACTTTCTGACCCATGATTTGTAATTATTTTTAACCCATTATAGTCATATATAGCATTTGATAGTTTAGCTGCAAGGGGCCCAAAAATCAACCACGATGGGGAAAGGTGAGCGAACTTCCTGTATCACAGAGCAGCTTTAATGTGATTTTCAGCTCTAATTAGAGTTAAGTCACTTAGTGTGTTGTAATGATGTTTGGCTCACAGAGCAGCAGACGCCGTCCATCAGCCAAATGAAATATTAAACTGACCTACCGCTGGATTACACGTGCGTGTGTGCGTGCTTGTGTGTGTGTGTGTGAGTGTTTGTGTGCGTGTGCATGTGGATTCATATTTGTAGTTGTGTCAGGAGACCTCCATAGCACACTGTGCGTCCATTGCTGCCACATACACTAAGCACACACACACATGCACACACACACACACACACACACACACACACACACACACACACACATACATACACAAATTCCTGACCTACATTCACTATACACAAACAACAGGGTGTCAGGAGGGGCAGGGCAACAAATGGGCATGTGTGTATGTGTGTTGGGGGGTGAAACTCTGCAGGTGCACTGGGCTGTGAATCTAATGCAAAATTAGTGTTATCTTCCTGCCAAATAATTCATGATCCCGCATCCGAAATGATAGCAGAATGACTCGACTTGTCATCCCCTCGGTCTTTGTCATTCTCCCCCATGAACGATGTTTTATTCAAAATGTCACATGGAGCATAAACTAGTAAATAAGTACAGCTACAATTGGCAATTCTCTGGTTAGATCCCAAATGACTTTTAGACCTGATTCGAGCTATAGACCGCGGGAGATGAGCTCAGCTTGACTCTCAGAATATATACCCTTTATGAAAAGTACTAAATATATGGCAATAATATACAGATATGGTAATGTAAAAAAAAAAAAATACTTAATTCATCTGTCATTGAAACAGCTCTGAAACACATTTGTATATTGAAAAATGTTTGTTAAAGGTTTTTGTTTTAAGCTGTCCAAAACTGTTCTAGAAGTAAGGTCCATCATTTTCCGTTTATAATCACATCATGTATCATTGTCACTGTAGCAGGATGTTGGGATGACATTTAAGTCTCATTGCGTTGATATACATTATCAGATTCTAAGTCACACAGTCTCTTGAAAGTAGCTTAACATCCCCTCAAAATCCTGATTTTGCTGAACTCTGGTGCTTTAACCTCTCACCCTGCTGCAGTGTTGTAGGAGTGTACACGAGGGTGTGTCAATGAATTGTGAAATCACAGACCACACTCATCCATCACTGATGCAGGACGTTGTCAACACATTGGCAACACTGAACCATAGCAGGCAGAAACACAGTTTTTCAACCTGGTCTTCACTTGCTCTATAAAGAGCAACTTAACGCCTCATTTTAGCTTCAGATCCTGTCTTTTTTGTTTCTGCTCTTGTTTTTCTGCCAGAGCTCCCCTCGTCAGCACCCCTGCTGCCTGAACAGCGGTCTGAATGAAATGAGGGAGGGGGCTGCCATCTCTGACACACTGCTAATCTGAAAATAGTCTTACCTGCACCCTCTTTAAACCTTCAATCAGAAGTACAGCAATTCATCCCTGTGCCACATAGGGTGACAGTCATTGTCTGATTGTGGGTAATGACAAAGTCTGCTTGTCAATAAGGGGGTATCATTAGTTTGATGGTGCATTCTGAACTATTAGGAAGGAACAACCAGGAACCCCACCTATGGAAATAACTGTGACAAATCACGTTCCCAAATTACCTAATCCAGAAGTGTACCGAAGGTCAGGAAAATGACAATTTTGTACCTGCTATGTTCAATAAATGAACTATAAGAGGTCAAATCAAACAGCAGGGTGAGTTGGCTTTACTTTTAGTTCACTGGCCAGAGCCCATTTGAGTGTGTTTACTTTATTATAGGTCAGTGTGTGCACACCCACTAACTATAGCCAGGGCCCCAGCGTATAAAACCCTAAATAATATGTCTACATTTAGAGAAATCATCGGGTGTTGCTGTGGAATGCAACACCATTGTGGTGAAACATTTTCACAAAAGAACAAACAACCACTGGAGAAAGCCAGAGATGGGACAATATACCGTAGTTATGTTGATATGGTACAATGTGACCGACACATGTATTTTTTTATGGGCGCAACCAATAATAGTCTTGTTGTCTGTGAGAATGCCTATAATCTGTATCATGCACAATATACTTTGGACCTTGATTTTGGTTAAGAGGCCTGAAAAAGAGGAAAAAAATTGTGTATACAGTAGTTTAATGTTCTTAGACTTCTCTTGGACTGAGACTGTAAAAGCTGTCCTTTTGATCAGTGCAATGACAGCTGAGGCAGTGTCATTATAGCTCTGTTAGCATAATTTAGCATAATATGCTAAATAAAGCTGTGTGCTTTGCTCCAGGCCTCAGAGGAAGCTTCAATGAACTTTAGAGAAAGATTCAGAACATAATTTTCCCGATTTTCATCCTGATGGGCTTTTTTTTTACGGTTGACATTTTGGCATGTCATGGAAGAAAAGTACAGGTGTAGATAATAAAATCATTGATGGCTGGAGTCCAATTAACTGCTTCAATGTCAGGGCCCTGGTATTGTGCACGTTGGCTCATTAATGTGATTAATAACACCTGCTTTTGCTGAGTAAAATTTCAAAATTTTGCAAATTCAGAGTGTCTGCTGTGAAAAAAATGGCCTATTATATCATCACCACTCTCTTTACTCTCTTACACCTGTGAAGCAAAGTCACATTCTGGTCTGCAGTGCAGTTTTTTTTTACCTTTACATAAAAGGTAGTGACCCTCAAAAGGCACCGTATCCCAGCCATGTTACACTGCCATCTGTCAGGCACTGAGAACATAGCAGATTGTCTTAAACAGCGGCACAAAACTATAAACCAGACAGAGAATGTGTCATTGGGGGAAGCAAAAACATCTGATGAGTCAAGAGTAATAGACTGATTAAACTAGACTCATATAATGAAGGCAGCTCAGCCTTTGGTTATCTCTTTATATGAGCTCTGTACCCACATTGACATGAGTTACAGAACATAGGGCCAGTCTCAGACTTTCTGTTCAAATACCCAATACCACTGTCTACATGGCATAGGTAGGTAAACCTTTTTTTAATTAGTCAAAATACTACTTAAAAAATAATAACAAATAATTCGTTGGAAATAAAGAAGAGCATATTATCTTTCTTTCCACCTTCCAGCAACGCTAAAGCTCACTAATTAGAAAACAAACAAGATATAATCTGATCATTGGATGCCTTTAGAGGTCCTCGGTCTGCCAGTTAGTTCATAGCTATACAGCAAGATAAGAACACTTTCAGTAAACAGTGAAGCAGACATAATTAATATAATTTTCACCCAATACATTGGAAGAGAGTCACAGAGCACTGATGAATCACATGGTTTTATATCTGCAAATCAAATTGGATGAGTCAGTTTTACCGTTCTATCAACCACAGAAGACTGAAAAGGTTTTCAAAATAAGATCTGCCGAGCCAAAACACCTCTGAAGGTTTCATATAATACTGACAAAAAGATTGATCGTATTACTCAAAAAAGTACCATATCTTAAATTAGGTAGTTAACCAGGTCGTTAGTGTAAGAATAAAAGGGTGTACAATCATTTTTCCAGTGCAGCATAGAATGAATACTGGTTGAAGGGGGCTGAATATAAAGAACGGACACTACGCAGGCTACATATGATCTTTGTTTTGTCTTCAATAGAAAAGCCCTCCTTCTCTCATATCTTAAACACGCTGTCATGCAAAGATACACACAAATGATTGCATATACACATATTCACACTCAAAGCCGCACGTCTCGGTTGATCATATTTGCCAGGGAAGTCCTATGATTGTAACGTAAACAAAATGAAGCACAAGGAGGGATGTTTGAGTCCCGTTGCCACCTGAGTATCCCCAGACATGAAGGTGTTTGTTTACGAACGTATGTGTTTATTCTTTTTCCCAAACCCTTACATGCAAAAAGAAAAAAAAAAGCTGGTCTTGCTGTGCTTTGCCCTACTACAAAGTGATTTCATCCCAGTTCATACATGCTATTTTGTTGAACCATCACATCTTACTCGCCACCACCCCCACACCTCCCCAGTAAAACCCACTGCCATTTAGAATAACAGATGAATAAATGGATGAGGGGGAAAAAACAGTAGACTGAAACCACAGTGGAACTCAGTAATGGTCAGCCAGGCCCACCACGCCTCAGCAAATGTTTGTCCAAACCTGTTATTTCTGGCATTGTACTGTCTCAAAGAGATCATTTTATTCTCCAAGAGGAATGCAGCTGCTATAAATAGTCTGGAGATGAAGGAGGGGAAATCAGAGATTTGTAGAGTAATTACAGAGCCAGAGTCGAACCCTTCTGTTATGGCTCATTTTTCATCAACCTCTGTCTCCACGACTGTCTGAGTGACTGACCGACTGAGGTAAAATGGCCATTCTCAATGGGACATGCACGTCTGACCTGATATTTGACCTTGAATTCTTCTATATCTGTTTTATTTTCACTGAATGTCTCAAGACTTAAAGTAACATTTACATTTTTAGGAAAATACACTTGTTTGTCATCGAATTCACGAGAAGGTGTTGCAATATATTCTCCGGGAAATAGGTCCGTGTCAGAGCTTTCACGAGAAATAACAGAATTTTTTATTCTTTATGTTAAGAGTAGTTTTACAAAAACGGATGAAAAATGCCGTTATTTCAAATTTTCGCATCATTATTTACTTGACTTTTCTTATATGACATCCTGCTGGTTGGGGGATCAGATCACAAAACACACGTCAACTTGGGAGAAGACGACCTGTTGTCCTCTGGGTATTTAGCTTAACAAGCAGACTGGAAACACACACAATTCATCAAATCCAAAACCCTAGATGTTATTCATAGGTTCAGGATGAAAACCCTAACTGGCTTCCCGAGTAAGAACGTGGTTGTGTTTGTCCGAATGTGGCGGTGCAACCCTTTTCACCTGAGTGTTAAATTAGATGGTGGGGATGTCAAATGTGAAACTGTAGGTGATGCTAAACCTCACAATTGTCAGTAAGGATGTGATGGCACTGTCATCAGCTGCGATAGTACATCCCGATCCCCTTCAAGCCATCTACAATAGATTCATTTTTCATTTATCATTCTCACATGAATCTGACAGAACAGACACACATCAGTTTTAATCAGTGCAGCTGTCTGAACTGGCAGCGTGACAGCTCAGCTCACACTTCACTTGCACTTTAGCTGCAACCCTGTTTTGTTTTTTTTTTTCCAACATTTTATGTGTATTTTGTTCCAACTTACCAAACCTAATGGGTGGCAGTTCAGGAAAACATCAGAAATTAAATGCTGTTTGCCTTTCTGTGTCTTGGCGGAGTGTATTGTAATGGATTATTTGGGTTTTCTTCAGTGTCACAGTTGTGTCGAACAGTCCAGATGTTCACCACTGCCAGCCTCTGGAGACACTGAGGCTGATTGGGATTTACCTGGGTCCATATTCTGAAGACATCCAAAGCACTGTTGCTCTGTGCTTTTACATGGTTGCTCTGGTGCTTTACCTCCAGCACAAAGCTCAACTCAGAGCCACATTACTCTCATCCAGACATTTATGATGAACTGGGCAGTTGATGGAATGAATGACTGGAAATAAAATGTTGTATTGGAATATTAATAAAAAGTCAAACGATTGTGTCAAATCAGCTGACAAAATCCACTGAAAAAATTTGCGATTCCATACTAATCTGTGGTCGTTTTGTTTGATTTAAGAAAATTAAAATTTGAAATGATCATGAAATAGAGAAATACAGAGGCTTTAAACACATACACATACACACACACAAACAGAACTTTGCATGTGATCACACAAGAAAGCAATAATACAATACAACAAGAACGTAATGTTACAGGAGATCAAGCTACAAACCAGTAACAAACCAGTCAGTAAAAAAAGAGAACTAAAACTGCCAAAAAAACCAAAATCCCCACTCACAGCCTTAATCTCCTCTTTTGTTTTCAGTGAAAACTCAAACATCCAGGCAAGTTGCCCTGACAGCGCTTGTGTCTTAAATGATCTTTGTGGAGTATAAAAGGACTTTTAGCTGGTAAATTGCTGTAATTATCAAACATGCCCTTCTCATTTTGCACAGTCAGACCTTGTTGGCAAATTCACCCGGCAATTAAGAAAAGCTGGAAATGAATGACAAGTAATGGTGTGGCCCACATTACTCAGATGAGTACAAACAATCCAGGGAAAGGAGGCTGTAATGATGGGAAATGTGCAAAGCAGGCAGAGAGGAATTGCACTCTGAGAATGTCATAAGCTTTTTGTTTAGAGGAAGGGAGCGCAATTTTTTTTCCACGGTAGTATGGATGTGCTCTAGGAAAACCTTAAACAAACTAATTTAAAATCCCATTTTCCCCTGTTTTGTGTGGTTCAGCCGTTATTGGCATTACCGGCTATGAATCTGGTGCTTTTCTTTCAGGGCGAGACCCTTTGCAGGCTTTGTACTGCCGCTTTGTTGTGGTCTGAGGGAGGGAGGAGGACTAGGCTGGGGCGGGGGGCATAACATGCAAATGACAGCGTTTCACAGCACTTTCTCGTCAATCACAGAGAAATTTTAGCTCCGTGGGTATCCGAAGTGGCTCCTAGATGACTCAGGGTGGAAAAATAGACTGCTAAATATTTAGACGGCTGTGGTTAATATTTGTAGGTCAATTACTCATGTAAAAACTGGTGGAGCAGTACCACATGTTTGTCATTTAAGAATAAAACAGGGCATGAAAACGAATAAACATGCTGAGTCTGTTTTTGAAAAGATTTATTTATTTATTTTTTTTTATTTATTTGGTAGTCGTTGGCACTTTGACACCACCAGTTGTGTCAGATCAATCCCGTGTCGAGTCTAAAAGGGTGAAACTACCCCGACAGAGAGAAGCTGAAGAGCCGGTGAGAACTTCCAGGGGCCTCGGTCCCATCACCGGCGGCGACGTGATGGACGTGCGACACGGACGTGACACGTCTATTCGCGGGGAAACGGCGCCCCCGTGCGGACAGTATGCATTATTGCGCCGGTCTGGCTCGGAGCGGACAGGAGCCGAATATTTAAAGTTCTGTTTACCGCGATTGAAAATTAAAATAAACACATTATTTATTTATTTGTTTATTTATTTATTTATTTATTTTGCAAGTGAGGTGCCAGCGTGGAGAAACCATTGTTGTTTCCAGGTGTTTTCATCTTCTCACGCAGTTTCTATGTAAAGTATTCACCCTTTTTTTTCCTGGAAAATTGAATTAAATAATAATAATAATAATAATAATACTAATAATGATAATAAATAAAATTAAAATAACGAGAGAAATGGCTCGAGGGCCGTCGCGTGCGAGGCGATGAGGTCACAAGATGAATCCGGGGGGCGCGAGAGCGAGCGGCGCCGGGGGGAGACGTTCAAAAGCGCCAGAAAACGTCGGGGACCTCGGGGGGGCCCTCAGGAACCGGAGGGGCCCAAAACCGGATTTGTGCCACCCGGGCCATGGTTAATCTGAGATTATAACCCGCGTTAATCTTCCAGGGGGCAGGATTTAAACCGGGAGGACGTGACTATGGAAACGGAGAACCAGCACGCGGTGAGCGAACCGCCCTCACCGCCTTGCTAGCTAACCCTTTAGCTAGCGGCGCTAACTCGGTTAAATGACGGTGAAAAGTAACTAAACGCGTTTATTAAAGTAATTTTCCCGAGTAGAATATCGTTATTTTTTAAAATTTTTTCTTTTTATCTCCGTTTTCTGACTAACTTCATGCGCTCGTCAGCTGCATTTGAGAGGGAAACGTTGTATGTTTCGCTGAGCCAATTTGCTTTTATCCGACAGCTAGATAACGTTGTAAACTCAGACTGTTATCAACAAATATATCCGACCGATAAAACGTGATTTATTATTAGTTCAAGATCAGACTTTCTCGACCCAAGTGTGAAAGTTAAGCGGCAGAATATAAAGTAGCAAATTTTGTTGCCTTTGGGGGCTGCGACATTTAAGTAATTTTGAGATTACTGCATCAGTAATAATGATCAAGTAATAATAATCAACTCATGATGTACAGTCTTGTGATATGAGGTTATTCTGCATAATTACTGTCACTCACCTTTGTTAAGTTATACTTTGAGGATAATAGTTTCGTTCTTGTACTCACGTAAAATTTTGATTGCAGGACTTTGACTAGTAACAGAGTATTTCTAAACGTTGTTTTACTACTTTTATTGCAGTAAGAGATGCAAATACTTCATCCAACCCTGACGTTATGAATGTAGCACTTCACTGCTGCAGGTGCATCAGCGTTGTCTGACTTAAAAGACTCCAGGACCTGCTGTTTATTATTTAGTTTGATGGTTGTAAGTGAGTGACAAAGGAGCTGTTAATAGTTTTTATTTTTCTCACCATTTCTAGGGGGAAAAAAAAAAACACAAATGCATTTTCAAAGACACTTTTTTCCTTTGGTTTGCTGTTGCCTTGTGGTTTTCTAGCCAGACAAACCCAAGATTTAAGATTTTGCAAGTACTCGTTGTCTGGTATGAATAGAAAATGCTGCAGTGCTGCTAATTTTCTTTTAATCTGGTAATATATAATACCAGAGCAAAGTTACCTTTTATCCAAACCCAGTCTCAAGTCTCTTTTTTCATAAAAATGAGTAATGATAATGTAAGGCACCTTTTTTTTTATCAAGTTCACATCCAGCTGTCCATCCCAGGACGACTGCAGCTCCTCCTTCACTGATGTGTTACCCCCAGAAATCCTCGATGGCAGCCTGAGCCACCACACCTCTCGCCTCGGCACTGTTATCCCCAACCGGATTTTTGTTGGAGGGATTGACTACAAGGTGAGAGCTGCGAATTTGGCTCAGCAAAGTGTATGTTTCAGCTACACTGTGTTCTTTTGTAGAAAAATAGACACTAGTGAGCTTCAAAGCATGTAAACAGGCTAAGGTCAACGAACCACACCGATTCAGCAACCACTGTAGCGCCTTTCAAAAGTGTGTGTGTGTTTGTGTGTGTGTGTGTGTGTGTGTGTGTGTGTGTGTGTGAAGGTTAATGAAAGCGACCTTCGACATTTCTTCTCTCAACATGGTGCAGTAAAAGAGGTGAAGATTGTGATAGATCGTTCAGGAATGTCAAAAGGGTGAGCTGATAGCTTTATTCCTGTCCAATTACCTTTTATCTGTTGACTCTGAGCATTATCCACAGAATTAGTTTAAGCCAGTTTACATTTAGTTTGTTTTTATTCCGTCTCTCTGGACAGGTATGGGTTTGTTACATTTGAGACCCAAGATGATGCACTGAAAATCCTTAACGATGTAAGTAAAACAGGCCATTAAAGTATCTTGCATCTAAACGTAAGGTGCATATGAAAATGTTGTTTATTCACCAGACTTTGGCATTTAATGTGGCTCCTGGTCTCTCAAATACTTGTATTAAAGGCTAATGGAATCTGTTTCAAAGACAAGAAGCTCAGCATCGGTCAGGCTGTCCGCAAGCAGCAAGCTTCAGGACAAAGTAAGTCAACCACCTCTGACAAATGGCTGAGTTACTTAATTTCACTTACGTTTCTAGCCATCGGATCTCACAGTGGCACTACCAAGCTACAACATGGTTCGATAACGAAATTTGTTATTTATGAAGGTACATTTTTACAGATGTAAAACAAAAGATAAGAGAAATATTTCTACACCAGAGCCAAAATAGTAACCCAGAACTGAATAAGCAAAAGGCTATTTCTAAAGGTCACCAGGTACTGTTTTCTCTCATTATTACCAACCAACAAGATTATACATTTGTTTTTGGATTGTGTAGTATATGACTTAGGTTTAAGTTTATGTTGTGTTGTTTCCTTCTTTTCCCAGTTAGAAGTGTCCACATGGTCCACCCTGACCCTGCCACGCCTCTGCCAGTGTCCTGTGGGACCCTGTACCTGACCACATCCACAGGCTATCCATACATCTACGACAACGAAGTTGCCTACTTCCCCTGCCCCAATATGAACCCTCCTGCCCACCACTGGCCTGTCAGTTCTCCCTGATATCACATCCATTAACACTAGACTCTATTAGCAATATTAAAGGACCAGTCGTTTAAAAAACGTGGGGTATTTGAATACATCATCATACCCTGCCCCACTCTGCAAGTTGTGACTGAATTCAATATTCATTGCTTTAATTTCAAGGCACTGGTAAGGTTACTTGAATATATTTAAAAAATAAAACAAGTAGATTGTGATAAACATAGTTAAACTCATTATTTGTATCAGTTATTTAAAAAAAACAACAATTTACTGCAGACTATTAGACTATTAGACATTAGAGCATGGAGGTTTAACACACCACAGACATTTGTGAGTGATGTGAGCACTGAGATGACCCAGAGACCACCTTTGGATGGGATGATGGGCTGTGACAGCCGTCAACATATCGACATTCTGACTAATAAGTTCTCTGTAGTTGTGACTAGATTATTACATGAACACACGGTACTCATGGAACCGACAGCACCCATCCTTGAAGTCGGCCTTCATTTTTATCTAAGCCAAATAACCTGCCAGAGTTACTCACAACCGCCTCTGTCGTAGTTCCCTACAGTAGGTTTCTCCAGGAAAACATTTTTACCATGATGACACTCACTCACACAGACTTTGAGGGTTAAAACAATACCAGCAACGCGTCATGGCTCGTATTAACTATGTATTGTGTGATGAAAGGATGCCTCTTCTCTTGCAGACTGCTCCTCCAGTGATACTTCCTCAGTCTCATCAGCCCGTCTACCAGCAAACAGCCTGTCACCCCTACCAGGTCAGTTCAGCCCTTTAGTGATCCATTGATTTCTCACCATATCACCATTTAACAAGAACAGCAGGGATTTGAACTTAAATTAGCAGTCTGCTTTATTTCTCCCTCCCCAGTGTGTCCCTGGCCAGTATCAGTGGACTGTCCTCCAGGTAGACAAAATAAATCCATACCTTCTCTTTAGCTCAGGAAAATTTGGCCCATTGTTCATCTGTTGTTAATGTCTTGCTGTCCAGTCACCGATGCCCTCTAGTCCAGTTGTGTACCCACAGCCAGCAGAATATCTGTACCAGCCCACTGATGGAGGTTCTTTCCCGCCTCCTCTTCCAGTCATGGAGGACACCACACCAGAGGTACATCACCAAGAAAAATCAAAACACAAGTACAGCCATGAAAGTACATTTGCTTAACTGTGAATCTGTTTCCAGGGTTAATCGTTTTGGTAAAGGTTTTGCTCTTTTAACTGGTTGGATGATAGAGGGTTTGTTGAATCTGCAAGTTTACTGGTCAAGAGATATCTTTTGAGCTCATAATTAAATGTTAAGTTGTAAGATTTGTAAGTTTTTAACAAGGTAGGTGCTGCTAAGATTTTTCAGATGTGAAATGGTGAACATTTTAATAAAAAATAAGGTGTTTAATTGTGATTCCGCAGGTTTTATGAATGTTTAGTAAACTCATTCTGAACTAGAGCTGACTTTGGCTTGTTCTCATACTTTTGCAGTATGAGGAGCCCACAGTGCAACAGGTTTATCCGGTGTATCCACAGAGGACAGAGGGAATGGCACCCCTTCTTCTACCACCCGACCCAGGAAAGGTAAAGGCCCTATTTTTATATCACCAAGCAGTCCATAGAGGGGAAACTTGGCAAAACCTGTTTGTGATTATCAGCGTCATTGTTTGAATTCTATTTTAAGAATGATATTTTTCTGCTATCAGTTAAGTTTGCTTTCATGACAGTGACAGTATCACCAAGCCTAGCCAGACTGACAAATTCCATGTTCTGAAGAAGCTCCCTGAAATTGGGTTCTGTGTGTTTTGGACTTGGCCACTTCTTCTCTTCTAGTTCTGTCATGTTTGTGTACTTTTCACCATTTCTGCAAACCCTCATGAGGTCTTAATGTCACCTTTTTTCTCGACAGAATCTGATGTTTCGACACTCAAGGGTCCATCTGAAGCGTCAGTATCGCCGGTAAATCCACCACAAGGACTATCACTACCTGCCAGAAGCAGCAGAGCCACCAGTTGCCTCTGTGTTTCACACCACCAAACCCTCTCATGTAGGCTAAACCCACCCACAGATTCTCAAGGCAGAGATCCCACACAAAGCACCACATCGTTTAATGTCACACTCTCTTCCTTCTCCATGGATTTGACGAATATATCATCTTTAACAGTGCCTTACAACACAATGCAGTATGTTGCATGACATGTGATTTCATAGCCTCCTTGTTGAGATGATTGTTTTTTCTGTTGCACTTGTTCCAACCATGTTACAGGAGCTCAGGTTGCAAACTGTACTTTACAATATATACAGTGTTGCACTTAATTTCTTCTTAGTTTACACATAAACATAGCAATGATACAGTTTTTCAGTAAATCGAACATTTTGTTGCAATAACACAATAACTTGGTGATGACTGTCTTGAGTTTCAAAAAATTGATCAATCCTAACAGTATTAGGATGCTTTGAATGAGCCTTTGCTCAGATTTATCGGCGTTGGGACATCTCAGGATCCTTTGATCCACTGTCCGATAGTTTCCTCGGCCAGTTCATTTAGGAGCAGTGATTAAAAACAATATTTTCCACCATTTTTCAGTGTGATGATGTGAAGAAATTTGTCTGCCACTGAACTGCCACCTGTATCTATTTAAAACCAACTCGGACTGGTTTAATTTTAAATTTAAAACCAGGAGTACTCATTTGTATCGCTGAAACAATACAGACATAAAAGAAACCTGACAATTTAGTATATTCTATATAAAGCAGGCTGATTATTATTATTATTCGTAGTAGTAGTAGTAGTAATTTTATATTTGAGGAATCATAATTATTAATTCTTTTTTGAAATGAATATGGAAGTTTGCTAAAGACAAAACTATGTAAGGAGCATTAAACAAATTAAAGCAAGAATAAATCTGCAGGTCCTGATTTTTAAGCTTGCAGAGACAGACCTGTAAGCACAGAAAACGTTGAGAGTGAGTTTGCCTCAAGCGGAGTATTGTCTTTGCATTTGAGTGAGAAGTAGGATTTCACTTGCATCTTGCTTTCAAAGCTGCTCGCGAGATGTTGTTGTTATGTCAACATGTGAAATCCACTGGATTTGACCGGGAAGTGAATTGTCATCCTGTTATATCAGGTGACATCCTACAGTGTTCCCATTGGCTTTTTTCTTTTGATGGTGTAAAAAGAGATTAAACCTGTTGAAATCTGTAAGACAAAAATTGTTTTCAAGCAACTTAAATAAATTGTTTCAAGAGCAGATAAGGACCCAACATGCAGCAAATGGTTTGTCCCTGCGCTGTCTCAGAACTTGACTAGAGATTGATTAAAATTTTTGTTGCGCTCACTCTGTTCTTTTATTATTGATAAAGTAGTGATAGAGATATGTCATTGAAAAAACTTGTTGGAACAAGTGACTTGAAAATGCTTTCATTTATGTTGTTCTCTCCTAAATAACATGATCAATATAATTCGTGTAAATTAGTTTGCCACTTTTACATTCTCATAAAAGTTCATATTGTTCTCATGTTCAGGATTCTCAGGTTATGTCGTTGAGTTCAAATGGACTTTTTCCAAATGTTAAACAACCCTGCCTTGGAATTAGATTTAAATTATATTAAAAATTAGGTGACGGATACCCATTTTAGTATAAAATATTTTTCCCACTTGCAAAATTCACTCCTAATACTCTGATTCCCCTGTTGATTTGATTTTTCTATTTTTTATAATTCAGGTAAAATGTACCTTAAAGGCTTCTAATATCTGCAGAAATACACTTTCAGCATGTTTTTATGACATTACTACTCATCACATTGACTTTTCAACTCCATATACTACTTCTTAGGGTAAGACTGTAGGTTTTTTCTGCTATCAACAGCAGACGGCTTATTGTATAACCAAATCAAATTTTTGTTGGGGGGGGGGTTGTTTACATATAAATATCTAATTAGTACTTATTTAACTCTGTAATCATATGACAATCAATCACTTGTATGGTTTTAATGACACTATTTTTAGTTCATGTCTCCAGTTCTTGAATGGAAATAAATGTTTCTCTCAGCGTTATGGCTGGGCATTCGTACCTGTGATCTGTTTCTGTAGGGATGGGGGACCCACAGGAAATAGATTTAAACTGAATACTGCATTTTACATAATGCAACTTGATTTCATCTTTTGAGGAAACACCCCATGCCTTTTACAATAAATGTCCACATCTTGCCAAAGCCAAAATATCCCTGATGACATAACTATGACATCCTCAGGGTAATATTGCTAGACTTGATAAAATGTAAAATCTGCAACGTTACCCTTCAATGCTGATCAATGGTGCTGCTATCAAGTCGGATACTGACTGCAGCACTGTTAGGTCACCATGCTCTGCCATTTTTTACCATCTTGTGATGCAAATATATGTGTTAATAGGCTAATGTTCAACCCTTATAGCAGTGACCTGAATCATTTTAAAAACATTAAAATGTATTTTTTGGCAGGCATCCAGTGGCAAAACAAGAGTGGAGGGCAATATTGTGCCAGGCCATTGGCATTGATGAGTCAGGGGTTTTTTTTCTGTATGAAGGGGGTTTAGATCTTGGCAGGGCGGCAAAAGCACCACATTCCTGCTCATTAGAATGACAAAAGACTGGATCTTATGATCTTGGAGCGAGGTTTATAAAATAGCAGTGTCTCTCTGACAGCTGTACGTGCACAATGAGCTTGATACTGTTTATAGCAACTTTTCATATTTTAAGGAGTTCATTTTCTGAAACCTACTTTAAAGCAGAGGTAGTGTTAAGAAAAATTTGAGGGTAACCTTTCATGTTTGTAATAATGGACTGCAATGCACAGCATTATTCCAAAGCCTCTTATATATCAAGAGCCTGTATCTCAAAAACTAATCAAAATTTGAATTAGGCTGTGGATTGATATGTAAATACATTTTAAAAAAATTGATTCCGATTGTGCAAATGTGCTTCATGTAGCTTTCAGCAATCTGTGGCAGATATTACAGATGCTGATCATGCAAAAACAAACAACAAAAAAAAACAAACAAAAAAGATTTTCCATATGTCGTCAGTAGACTCTGGGGTCCCTGAAAACACCTCATATGAGCGGGTTCACCATCATAGTTTAGCATCTGACTGTTAAGTTAGTGATAAATAGCATGTTAACATTGCTATTTATCGCTAACCGGAACGCACAGCTGAGGCTGATGGAAATGTCATTAATTTTGCAGGTGTTTGGTAATTAACCATAATTCTACCTACTGAATGAGCTATATGTATATATAGTAAGAGGATCAGCAAACTTCTGACAAATCTTCCTTAGGGAACCACAAATTTCTACTACATATATTGACAGTCCAACCGGTGGTTGCAGTGACATTTAGTCTGCCCCAAAATGGTTGACTGGTGCTGTTAAGCTGCTAGCATAACCTTTTCATGTAATCAACAGTACAACACATTATTTTCCTAAGTTCATTGTGGAAAATATGGAGAGAAAAAAAAGCTCACAAAGCACAACCATGAGTTCCTGTATTGTTTTTTTTTACATTATTTGTTTCATGTTGCGCTTGTTTTTTAATCTGAACAAAACCTGTATAATGATAGTTGAGTTTTTGCGTACAGTTAATAATTTCGTGGTATGTATGTATGTATGTGACATTGTGGTAGGGGTAGAGGTGTGTTCTGGCCTTAGCATATAATGTTGGAAATCTTTTTTTTCCTGTTGCGTTGCGGACGATGTGAGTGGGGTCCCTAGCACACTGGTGTTTTTAATCAATAGCGATGACCATGAGAAAACTGGATAACAGTGACGCATAACCAGATATGTGTTATGAAACCTATTTGGAAAAAAATACTTTATGCTTTGCCATCACGCAGCAATTTTATATAAAGGGACAGTGGTGCAGAGAGTGTCTGTTGAGCGATAGCCCCCCCTCGCCCCCCACACTAAAATAACAAGGGGCAAGGTAAGCCTATTATGTGTTGCTACTGAAATTACAAATTTTTTTTCATCAGAATAGGAATTAATGACTAATAAGTGCTTTGATTAATATTCATAGATCATATTCTACAAGGACAGAAATTTCCAAGGTCGGCAGCATGAGTGCATGAGCTACTGTGCCGAGCTTCGCCCCTACTTCGGCAGCTGCAACTCCATTCGGGTGGAGAGCGGCTGCTTCATGGTGTATGAGAGACCCAACTACCTGGGCGTCCAGTATTTCCCTCTGCATGGGGGGAATACTCTGAAAACCAGCGTATGATTGGCATCGGCAACTGCATCCGCTCCTGCCGCTTGATTCCCGTGGTAAGCCTCATTCAGCTGGTACGGATAAAAGGATCTATTTAAGTGCAGAAGCAAAAGGTCAAGGAAAGAAATCCTGTAAAACACGAGTTCAAATTAAAAGTAAAATCAAGGAATGAACGAAAAGAAAGAAGAAAAGTAAAACAACAGCAATAAAAACAGAATCTTCACATTTGATCCTACAACTACCTGTTTTTGCAGTATGCAGGGATATGCAATTACATTGTACATTTAAAGGAAACGGTTGTGAACAGATTAGATACAAATAAATATATCATGCCAACACACTGTATAAGTTGTACCAATATTTATCATGTCAGACAGGTCACATAAATTTTGCATAAAAGAAAAAAAAACTCATTAATAGATTTATTTAATGAAACTGAACAGTAGTTTCCTTCTTTCCTTGAAGATTGTGAAAACCCAGGCTTGTCTTAAGACTAGTTTGAAAGACTTTTTGGAACATAAATCTCTGACAACTCATGTCTGATAGAAATTCCCCAAAGCAAAAATATCCTCAGCAGTGGTAGAAGATCAGATTTAGCACATCAGCATGACTGGGGCACCGCTGGTTAAACTCTTCCCATCTGGTACAATGTGCGGCTTAAAGCATCTGGTAAAGACTACATTTGCAAATGATTCTTAAAATAATCATATGTTTAAACCTTTGAATAGTATTAGCTAGTTGGGTATTAAAACTTATTCATGAGCTGTTTAGTATGTCCACAGTCACCAAAAAGTACCGCCATGAAGCACAATAATGAGGCAAAAACAAAAACAGTCTGACTCGTACATTTTGTTATTCCTGTGGCATCGTGGCTCCTACAAAACAAGATTATACGAGCATCCAGATATGAGCGGCCAAATGCATGGGGTGAGCGAGGATTGCCCGAAAGTCCAGGACTGCCTCCGTATGTCCGACCTTAACTCGTGGCCGCCGGCTGCTGTGCGACCAGTCCGCAGATACAGTGACTGGGGCGGCACCAGTCACCTGGAAGTCTTCTGAACCTTTCCTCCTTTCTGTTCCGTAACAAACATGCTGAGCTGTTTGTGTGTGTGTATGTGTGTGTGTCTTGCTTTATTTCCACATCCCTTTCCCATAATGTTTGATCTACTCGTGAAACTATAGTCCTGTAATAATTGCCTGGGAAATTGTGATTTGCACCATTAGTCTAAACCTTTGTGTACTGATTTTCCATGTGAAACAAAAACCCCAAGCAAACCTTTCATCCACCTGAACCTTAAGAAAACAATAGTAGTTGACAGAACAGTAATTATTAGATGTATTTATTGACAGTTATTGACTGTACTTCACATAAACGGTGTCGCCGACGTCAGCTTTCTCACACAGTGATGCGTCTGATGGATCCCACCCTGGGACTCGTGCTTCCCCACTCGTTAAACCTCCTGTATTCACCGGGGTGCATCAGGTACTGGCGTCCCCTGTAATGGGGATGCTCGTAGAAGATCCAGTAGCCCTCCATCACGTTGCAGGAGTAGATGTCATTGAGATGGAAGCGTTCGAACAGGGAGGGGCAGTCATCGGTCAGCTCGATCATCTGGCCTCCGAACTCCGGGCGCTCGTAGATCATCATTTTGTGAGAGCCTTGTTGCTACAGAAAAGATGAGGGGTGACTTATTTGCGTCTAAGTGATGAAAAGTACCAAAAGGAACGCTCAAAAGGCCCAACTGAGGCTTACCACTGGGATCATACGGCAGGATCGCACACAGTCGTTGAATCCCATCCAACGCTGGTAGTCTGGATACTCGCCCTTCCTCAGGAAGTACTGGTAGCCCATGTAGTTTGGTCTCTCATAGACCATCCAGTCACCGCTGTCCACTCTGATGGAGTTGCAGCGGCTGAAGTGGGAGTGCAGGTCGGAGCATTCGCTGCTGCACTCATAGGAGCGGCCCTGGAAGTTCCTGTCCTCATAGAATATAATCTGGAAGCACACCAGCCAAGGGGTTTTTCAAATTTCAGATGATTGTTGGCTCCAAATTTAGGAAAATTTACACGCCGTACCACCTGAGAAAAAACCTCGCCAGCTCGCTTTGGCTGAACAATTGCAGGTGTTCTGAAGCACAAAAAGCACAGAGCAAAAAAAAAAAAAAAAAAAAAAAGCTGCCTTACCTTACCCATTGTGTCGGCTAACCTTGGTCACTCTGTAGCCACAGCCCTGGGCTCCGGGCTGCCTTTATAACCCATGGATGACCTATGTCATTGTGATTCAGAACAATGACTGGGCTCGTCAGCTCTTCTGGCAGGACAACTTTCTTTGTTTTGTGTGGTCAACAAAGCCAATCAGCTATTTTCCTTTCAGCAGAGGTTACCCTTTGAATTTGCTCTGGTTGTGTATGGAACCAAACTAAAAAATATAAAATAGCATCAAAACTTGTGTATTGACTGCAACTGACTCTAATGGAGGCACACGTGTATGACTTTAAAGGTTGACTTTGGGCATGGTAAATAAGAGAGAAACGTTTTTGGTTTTTTTTACAAAGTTTATTTCTCCATTTCCAGTTAACATATATCTTTAGTATCTTTGTACAACAAAACACATAACATTTTACA
This sequence comes from Istiophorus platypterus, assembly GCA_016859345.1. NCBI lineage: Eukaryota > Metazoa > Chordata > Actinopteri > Istiophoriformes > Istiophoridae > Istiophorus > Istiophorus platypterus. The sequence continues at coordinate 7,990,648 of CM029131.1, read as the reverse complement.
ACATGTGAAATCCCACATGTTGGTTCTATTATAACCGATGGTTCTATTATAAAGTCACAACACAACCAAGATTCTGGCCTTGATTTTGCATCCTTTTTCTAATTCATTTTAAAGATCCACATTTCATATTATAGAAATACGACATTTTCACTTGAACATTGTAAATGTTCTTGTGAACATGCGTCGTTCTGAAACCCTGCGAGGTGAACGCCACCACTGCCTCTCCACTGCACACAGCAGCGCCTTTTATAAGATGTACAGTTCAGAGCACATAGGTTTTCTTCATGTCAGCAACAACTTGTGTTATACACACCTTCTCGTTCTGTCAGTTTTGCTTTTGTTTGGCCTCAGGCCCCCATATTGTGGTATTCTCTATAGACTAATCTCTAGCATGTTTTTTCACTACAGTCTGCACATGACTCCATTTTAAACTGTAGAACTGCTCAACTGACAATAGTGACAGAGTCATGTGTAAGCAGCTGTTGAAAACACACGTAATAAGATATTTAATTGAAGTCTGAGTCTGATTATTTCTTGACAGTTTTAACATTTTAAGTATTATATGGATTCTGTACATATAGAAATGCAGAGGTTTTAAATAGCCAGTAATCATTTATCAGTGTAGTATCTGTTCTGCAGTACATCTGGAAATAACTGGTGCCATCACATGCTTAAAAGCAGTATTGTTTAATGTACAGTATAGGCTGTTCCATGGGATTTAGACAGTGCACACTTAAAGTAGACTACCTAGTTTGAATGCCTATAGAACCTTTATATTGTATAATATATTACAGAAAAACCCATATCTCTCATAGATGCGTGATGTCATTCTTAATTTAATTGGTCTCGTTCATATACAGTAGTTTGTGTAATGCAATTTTCATCAGTTAGGGTTTAACAGTCTTATAGCTCATTGAAATAATCTAAGTGCAACACATCGTACTGTAGTTAATGTTAAAGATAAGTGTTATTGCTGGTAATCAGTACAATGAAAACAATGGAGGACATGGCTTTTCTCAATGTAATTACAACAGTCGCTTTGTTGCATTATTTGTCTGCAAATACAAACAACCGAATGTAGCATTTTTAATCGCTTTAACCAAACTACTGCAATCAGCCACAATACTAAAATATAACTAGTTTTAAACCTGAGTTGTGAGACATTTGTCGCCCCCTTCTGGCAATAAGATTAATTACACAAACACTCACAGCATCACAGAGAAATTTCCCACAGTTCCAACAGAATAATTGATTATTTAGGTAGAGTAAATGTATTAACTACAAAGCCCAGTCCAAACATTTTACAAATGCCAACCTGTCCAAGGGAAGTAACATGACATCCGTGTCTTCTTCTTTCAGTGGTAATCCACGTTTGTCCTCAACACCGAGTGTTATCCTTCCTCTGAAGGCAGAGTTTCATTTTTGTCTGGAGCATCAGAAACTTTTCTTGGACCCTTCCTAAGTTTGCCCACCGTAGGCTCCACCATGCTCGCAATTGCTGTGGCCTACGGCATCTCCGTTGCTACGAATGTTCCCCCCCTGCAGCTCTGGCAAACCAATCATTGCTGGTTGACCTAAAACGCAGCGCTACCTCTTGTGCAGAGCCACTCTGTCGCCACAGGCACCAGATTTAATACTATACTTTGAAATACAGAGAGATTTACCTGGCACTGATAGGATCAGTCAGCATTGTGTGAACTTGTTTGGCACGACCATGAATGTAACAGACATTCATTTATATGCAAAGGTCCCACACCCCAGCTCTAAGTTGTGTGTGTAGAAAAAAACCCATACATTAGGATATTTTTAGTGTCACCTGAAATGTAAATTAATCTTGTCTTGGTGCTATATAGCTGTATTTGTTATGTCATGTATTCATATTTGGGTTGCTGTAAATGGACTGTGTACACTTTCATCCTATCTTTGTGTTTGTAATTGAGCCAAGTTGCGGGAAAATAACCTTATTTTTAGTATTTGACGTGTGTAATCAGAAGTTCAGACCCAAGTATACAGTACGTATGTTTAACTGTTTAAGTACCACTTACTGGGCAGGACAGGACATTGAAATTGAAATTGTATGCCGAAATGACAGAGGTATGCTGCAATTCATTTTATTGTGTGCATCTCACAGTAAAAGAGGTAAATACATTGTGGCTGGATTCCACAGTACAACTGGGACTACATGCAAACAATGCACAAATCACAGTTTCAGAATAAAAGGCTTTTTCTTTTTGCCTCTCACTTCAACAATTTCTTATTATTAATGAAACAAAGCATCTGCATAACTTCTTATCTAAATACGGGTCATTAGACAGTTATGACTCTATGATGCGTCTGATTGACCTGAACCTCATATTATCACTGGTCATTTCTCTGAGGTTCCTGTACTCTCCTGGCTTCAGGTAAAACATTCTGCCCTTGTAGTTTGGCTGCTCGAACATCAGCCAGTACCCGTCGATCACGTTGCAGGACTGCATATCCGACATGTGATAACGATCCTGGATGGAGTCACAGTCGTTGGTCAGTTCGTGCATCTGGCCTTCAAAGTTGGGTCTCTCGTAGATCCTCACCTTAAAGGGCCCCTTGTGCTGTGAGGGTACATGTAACAAACAGAATGGTATAGATGCATAAAAATGAGTCACATTGCTTGTAACTGCTGAGATGCTGAAACGAAAACGAAATTGCAACTTCTGCTCTAGTCTTTGCAAAACCCTTAGATACGTTGCTAGCTGGCTTTCTAGCTCACAAGGCAGAAAAATGAAATCCACTCTAGTATGAATTAAGGTTGTTTTGTCAAGATTTACGCTGCTTTGGTTTGCGCTTCTAATGAGCTGAGCAAGGCTGAACAGGTCCTGGACAAATCTCTTCTCATCTTATTCTGGTAAGTCAAACCAAACATATTTCTACCTGTGCTACACTACATACTTTCTATATTCAGGTTGGTAATCTCATAAACATATTTACCACAGGGACAATGTGGCAGGACTGAATACAGTCATCGAAGCCGATGGTATTCTGATACTCGGGATACTCTCCCCTGGTCAGGAGGTACTGCTGCCCCGTGAAGTTGGGCCGGTCGTAGACCATGAAGGTCCCGCTCTCCACCCTACAGGAGCTGCATCGACTCAGGTGAGAGGCGATCTCAGAGCAGTCGCTGCTGCACTCAAATGAGCGACCCTTGAAGTTTAACTCCTCGAAGAAGATGATCTAGAGAGAAAGACAGATTTGTGTGTGGGTCCAACATTAGAAAATCCCCAGAGCTAAACATACATGTGAGTTGTGTTTATCATAATGGTAACAGAAATCACATCATGTTGTGTGGGAGAGGTTATCTGCTACGGTAATTTGGATAAACTAAATTAAAAGTATAAAATTGAGCTTGAGGCAGTATACATATCAGTTTCTCTGGTGGAGAGATCTATTCCCTTCATTACCTTTCCGCTCATGGTCAAGCTATTTGATTTCTGTTGTTCTTCACACTGGTGCACTGCCTTTTATGTATCATGTGACATGAAAAGAATCTGCCCCTCAATTGTATGAAATAACTGAGTCAGCTCACCAACATGGAGGTCCCTAATGTATTGTATATCAAAGCTGTGAACAGTGCAGTGACTCAGATTGAACAGTAGTTGTGTGGATTTTATGATAACAAAACACACCCTAGTTAATGCATTACTTTTGTATTTTTGCACCATTTTCATATAGAACACATTTGTTTATATAACAGTATATAACATTAACATTGAGACATATGCGTGAGTGAATGAAATACCTTGACTGAAAGCTAAAATATGCAACTTTTGAAAGATCAAATAATACAACCCTCCTCTTACTAATGAAAAGTTGAAGCAATGAAATGCACCCTTGCCTGGTTGCTTGCACTCAGGACACTACTCTGACATTACTTAATCCTTTCTCTAACTTTGTCACTCTTCCATACTTACTCCATCCTCCCATACCTTGTAAGTGCAACCAAATAAATGTTGCTTTGCTTTGAGCTTCTGTACACAAAGATCAATATTGATGGTGTTCTCTAAGTCTGCTTGAATATGCCCCTTGCCCTATATTTTAGTGCCCCTTGATGTTTTGACCAAAATTTCCTTTTGTACAAAATCCAATGAGCAGGTTCTTATGGTATCTTCTGAGGACATTCATGCTCCTCAGTGCATGAACCCTTTCTAATGGTAATACTCGTGAGCTTCCCTCTGGAATAAATGTTCACTTGGTACACAAGTTATCTCATGATCAAACATGCAGAGTGCACGGAAAACAGCAGAGTCTGTTTATGCTCTGAAGCAGATTGGAGCTTGTGATTTTAAAAACCACATCAACTTTCCTATAACACTTCTCCTCCTTTAGCGCTCCTCTCGACAGTCTTCACATTTTTAGCTCCACTACATTCCCAGAAATCATCAGTGCGTTGTTAAGACCTTTACTGGTGGTTCCAGTGAAGGCCTATCCAACTCCGGTGCCATTACACATTGATTAAGTATCAGTATTCAGTCTGGAGACTGAACCTGAACCCCAGCATGATACGGAATAATAACATTGACTCAGTAATATTGACTAATGTAATATTGTACCAACAATGGATATTAAAAACAACAAGCAGTATCATGTGAATTCTTTTCTTTTCAGTTTTGACAAGGGTATTAAACACACAAAATATCCATTATTATGATATAATTATGTTATGTTATGTTTTACTGCCAACTATGCACAAAATGATAATGTAGTGTTGTAATGTAATGGCCTATAATGGATGTTTACAGTTGACAGTTGACAGCTAATACCCTCATGATTTTTTTGTGTTCACTACACTGCTGGCTACTAAGATACCACAACCAACATAGCATCAGTACCATCAGTAACATTGAATTAGGAGCAGATTTGTTGACTCTTGGGGAAATCAACACAAAATTATATCAGTGTTATTGCAAAGATTTTATAGTTTTGAAGAATGACGGAGCTTTTCCTAAAGAATTTTCCATTGAATGTAAACTTGTAAATGCAAAGCAGGACGTTTCAATCAAAGAAACATCAACTGCGTAAGTTGTTCACCTCTATATGTACAATTTACTGGATGCAGTAGCATACCAGGCTTTATTTAGGAATTAAAATGGGGATTAAAATGGGAATTTTACCATCCTAGAGAAAATGGTGGTTTCCATCTTAGTTCTTCTATTACCGGGAGAAAGATGGCCCTTACGCCCATGTTCAACTGTAAAGAATGTAGTTTTTCTCCACACAAAGACAAAAGATAGCAAAAGAGATACTTCAAAATTTGGTTTATTTTGATCCAAAGTTTCTTAAAATGAATGAAAATCAGCACACGTCGATGATGCGTCTGATGGAGCTGATTCTCATCATGTTGGTCAATCCCATCTCGCGGAGGTTCTTGTACTCTCCTGGCTTCACGTAGACCATGCGGCCTCTGAAGTTGGGCTGCTCAAACAGCAGAAAGTGGCCCTCCAGCACGTTGCAGGACTGGCAGTCAGACATGAACAGGCGATCCTGGAGAGACTCGCAGTCTTCCAGCAGCTCGTGCATCTGGCCAGTGAGGTTCTCCCTCTCGTAGATCCTCATCCTGAACTGGCCCCGGTGCTGTTGGAGGAAGATGAGCCATGATAGTGCTTTTAATTTTCTAAACCACCTCTTATGGAACGTCAATGGTTTGGCTGAAAGCAGGGTCCATTAGGCAATTTAAGAGTTCTCAAATGTGACTAACAAAAATGCCTTTGGTTGAGATTTTGTACCCACAAGAATCCAGAGAGGCCCCAAATTTCCAGTTCAAACCCAATGATTTGGTCAAAGGAGACTAATAACAAACCAGACTCTGATATCAAGTTGTACACAAATAATCATTTACAATGAACTATCCAAATAACTTACCATTGGGACCATGCGACAGGAGCGAATGGTATCCAACATGGCCATACCCATCATGCCCATCATGCTTCCCATGCACTGAAAATCGGAGTACTCCCCTCTCTTAAGGAAGACCTGGTTACCCACGAAGTTGGGGCGGTCATACACCACAAAGCACCCGTTGTCAACCCTGCAGGAGTTGCAGCGGGTCAGGTGCATTTGGATGTCGGAGCAATCGCTGTTGCACTCATAGGAACGACCCTGGAGGTTCCTCTCCTCGTAGAAAATGATCTGCAGCAGAAAAAAAACAAAAACAGGAAATATACAGTTGTTAGATGCCAATACGCCACAGTGGGAAGAATTATTACTTGGAAGTAAAAGACTCTGTTACAACAATTTGCATTATATTATATCTCTAAACTATTAATTAAAGAATGAAGAACTAGCTTTAAAGCTATGGATTTTTTAAAACTACACAAACACATGAGACCCTGAGTATTACCCTGGCCATGTTGACGGTTTGAATGTTTGTAGGTGATGCCGCACAGCGTCGCTTTTATATAGGCCACCTTGCATAGCTTTGTATGAAACATCATGACTCATCATGAGGTTCACGTGGGCCTGCATTCATACAGCACACGTCAATAGCTACTATTGTATGTTGAATGTAGTTTAGAGAGTTCATGTCAGGTAAAAAAAAAAAGCAAAATATTCTTCAAATGACTTATTACCAGTGGCTTTTTGTATTCTTAAGTGATATGAAGTCAAAACATTGTTCTGTGGAATCTGTGTTTCTTAAAACATAAAACCCAATATTCAGCCCTCAATAACTATTGCAGATTCTGACATACAGTTAAGTCTGCCACCCTATACTGCTGCTCTGTGTCACAATATAGAGTGATGACTCAAAGGTTTCAGCACAAGCCATGTGGAAATACTATGGCTGTGAAATGTATAAAAGGCAAACACGGTACTGTTGAAGAGGTACATCTGCCATTAGCTCACTAATAACACGACCATGGGGAGGGTAAGTGAAACCTTCAAAAAATTTAAAGCAAAGTGTTATTAAAAAAAAAAATATTTAACCAAAAATTCACTGCTTAATTTCGTGAACTTAACAAAAATTTAAAATATTAAAAAAAACATTGAGATATTTTGTTGTGGTACAATTACCTTTTCTTTTTTTTTTTGCAGATCATCTTCTACGAGGACAAGAACTTTCAGGGTCGCTCTTATGAGACCAGCAGCGACTGCCCCGAGCTCACCACCTACCTGAGCAGGTGTAACTCCTGCAGGGTGGAGAGCGGCCTCTTCATGGTCTACGAGAAGCCCAACTTCATGGGCCAACAGATGCTGGCTAGGAGGGGCGAGTACCCAGACAACCAGCGCCTGATGGGAACAACCGTAAGCGACTGCATCCGATCCTGCCGCATGATCCCCATGGTAGGTGGACAAGTTGAATACGCACGGTCGCATTAAGGCCCAGTCACCCTAAAAAAAAACTGACATAAGAGCAATGTCCTTACTGAGTAGTACAGTATTGAACTTCAGTGATACGTACACATTGACTTCCATTTACTGAAGAAGGCCGTAAGATTCTGCTGAAAGCTCCTGGAAGACCCTATACCTAGCTAGCTCTTAAACCCTAAAATTTGGAAAAACTTTTCCACAAAGTTTAGTTTGGATTTCAATGATACATTGAGTCTGCTCAAAATTTGGCGCAAATATTGCTGTTATTAATGGTATTTGTGCTCGGCCGCTGACGGCTTGGAAAAGGAGAGTGAAAATACACCTCTTGTAAATACTGTAGAGTTATTAAAAAACCTCACAAAATATTTTAAATATTCACTGGTTGGTGATACTTTCTAGAGTAGTTTAGAACAGTGCTGAGTCCAGCTTTCTCTGGATAGAGCATTTCTTTACTGCAGCATCTCAGGGTCACTTGCTTTTCTAAACGCACTTGTAATTAAAAGTTAAAAAGTTGGTCTAGATTTATAATATAAATATTGTAACAACTTTTACGGTCAACTATACAGAGGCCGATAATGTTTGCGATTGGCATATACTTTTAGTAACTTATCTCAAGGTCACCAGGTAATTGTCCTATAGTCATAACAGTTGTTTTCTCTTGATAATGGAGTAATTATCTTGAAACAACAAAGTTTGCTTGGTAAGATTATTAACTTGTAATCTCAAGCCTAATACCCAAGTGCTTACGTGTTGAGCTTCCATACACCAGTCACACTACACAGTTGTTAAACTAAAGCTGTAATGCGTTGATCTAAAGGTGGAGTTGGCTTTTCATTTTCGGTTCATACCAGAATCCCCAGTAATTTCCCTGATGCATTTTCATCCACAGCACAGGGGACCCTTCCGCATGAGGATCTATGAGAAGGAGAACTTCGGAGGCCAGATGCACGAGCTGATGGAAGACTGCGACAACATGATGGATCGCTTCCGCATGCCCGACTGCCAGTCCTGCAACGTGATGGACGGCCACTGGCTGATGTTCGAGCAGCCCAACTTCAGGGGCAAGATGCTGTACCTCAAGCCAGGAGAGCACAGGAACCTCAAAGAGCTGGGGCTGAGCAACATGACCAAGATCAGCTCCATCAGACGTATCATTGACTCTTGTTAATTCAGACTCCAAATTTACTATGTGAAAAAATAAAGCAAGGCTGAAATCCAGTGGTTCTGATGTCCTCATGTCATTTAAGTTTAATATAACACACATTCAAAAGCAAATAGAGACTCCTACTGGTTGACAGTGTGCAGCCATTCACAACTTGAAAATACAGCAGTAACCCATAGGTGAACTATGTTGAAACTTTTTCCATGCTGGTGTGTCTATGGAAGCCCTGACATTCAGTATTTGAGAGTGAGGTATGAAAAGCTTTGCAATTAGAAAATCAAACCCACGGGAGAAACTATACATAAACAGGGAGGTTGTGAAAGGGATCGTTGCATCATATCTCCCATGATAAAGTTTCCACAACTGACTCATGAGTTTCCCACAAGCACTTGAACTCACCAGTAAGTCTTAAAAACAGTCACTGATGGCGACTCCATAACATAAACCAAGTGTGTGCAAGCTGATTTTCACAATTAAAATTTTAATTAGCGGCCTGGATGGTGAACAATTACTGTGGAATGTGAAGGGGTAAAACAGCCAAAAACAACAGAGGAGGCCTGAGCATTGATGGCATTGGAAAGTGAATATGTTTCAGGCTGACACCAAACCTGAAAACCAAAGAGGAAGAATCAGAAGTGGGGGGATAAAATGTTTAGTAGTGTTCATAGTGTTGTGTTTTGTTCATAAAGATATGACTTAAACATCCGTAAGAACAAGTTTTATCTAAATCAAACACCTAATCTCCATTTAAAAACTTCACATACTTTATTCTAAAAACTTTACCAGTGGACAGAACTGTTTGACTTGGATGTTTGGCACACTGATGACATCAGAATGCATTTTATTGTACTTTTGCTTCCACGCTCATTTTCACATTAAAGCTATAAACATTTGGAGAATCAAAATAGCTGATTAGCTATTACAAGCATGGTAAGATGCTTCAGTTGTTATGGATCAACTCTGTCGAAGAAGAGAAAAGGTTTTTGGCAAAACTAAGACAACAGGCAGAACCCTTGAGTTACAGTTGTCCAGGGCTGTGTTTACCAAAGGAATTTGAGGGAAAATTGATTGTTGTTACTACATTAAAACTGTTTAGGTGCTTCAGGCCAATTTGCGCTGAACTATTCAGTAAATACAGATCACCTGCTTTCGTTAACTGACCCTTTCTTAACACATTGAAAATAATGAAAGAAAGGCTGAACAAAATGCCAAAGGATAAATACAGTGTGTTGTACATATGTGACTTGGTCTTCTGGGAGTTTGTTCAATTGCTCATCTGCATCATTCCATTCCTGAAACTAATAAATAAGCTTTTGCCAAATCCATGTGAGCTGATTTCACTATACTCTTCTTATTTCTAGAAATTCTTTCCATATGAAACAACTGTAGTATATTCATAAAGAAAATTCCCATTAACTCAGCAAGGAACGATGCCAGATTCCATTAGATGTAAACATTTAAAACGGTTTAAATGAATCCATAGGATATATTTTTTTGTTGTTGTTTTGCCAATTCATTTTCTTTCCATCACAGTCTGACACCGACTGTCTGCCTACACTGTTCCAGCATGTGTTTGATACAGAGTCATCATCAGACTGGAACAAAAGCAAATCAAACAGCACCAAGCCATTTTGCTGATATGTAAATCTACCTCATTTGGGTATCAAAGACTTGCCACACTCTGCACATTTTGTTTATCGATAAATACTTTGATGGGGCTGCAGCAAAGAATGAGGATTACAGTGCATCCAAATGGGGAAGGTAAGAACAAAAGCTATTACAACCAGTATACTTTTAAAGACATTTGTTAATTTAGCAAAGGATCAGTTTAATAATATTTAATTATTATGTTTAATGTAACGTGCATTTAATGCAGAAAATGCCTGCATTTCTTGCCTCTTCCACAGATCACATTTTTTGAGGAGAAAAAATTCCAGGGTCGCTGCTACAACTGCAGCAGCGACTGTGCCGACCTGCACACGTACTTCAACCGCTGCAACTCCATCCGGGTGGAGAGCGGTGTGTGGGTGATCTATGAGAGACCAAACTACAAGGGCTTCCAGTACATCCTCTGCCCCGGGGAGTACGCCGACAACCAGCAGTGGATGGCCTTCAGCGACAGCGTCAAATCCTGTCGAGCCATAAAGAATGTAAGAGTCCACAATCAGGTTTCTCTGGGCACTTATGTCAAATACAACAGAGTATTTCCGGTTACTAAATAGATCCATATGGCACATATGTTTGGACATTGAACAGAAGGACATGAATGCACAATGGCATAAGACTGAGCTTTGTGAACGTTACGAAGCCAGTAGACTAAACGAGCAGACAATATATATATATATATATATATAGCAAGCATAGCTGGCAGCAAACTGCAGCCAGGAAATTAATAAAGGGGAATATACAAGCTCAAAAGGATGCCAAAACCAGCTAGTGAAAATAGTGAAGCATTTACGAGTTAAAGAGCCAAATACGTTTCTCGGGTTTTGGTGGAGACCAAAACGGAGCTAAAAAAAGAGGGTGAGTATTGGACTCACGCTCACCAGTTGGCCAGAAACACAACTCCAGAATGAATGCTTCTGTTGCTACGTGTCTGTTGGTTGTCAACGGCCAGCTGTAGCTGGCTAACACGTTAGTTGTGCCAGTTGTCTGATCAGATTTGTAGTCTTGTCAACTTACTCTTTGATGAGTTCATGGAATTAATTTTTTAATTTGAGATAATTATATTCAAGTAAAGTTCTTCTGCAGATGCTTGTGTTTAGACATTTATATGTAGAAGAAGTCCTGTTTTGTGCTGGTACTGAAATTCGGATACCGTATAAGCGCTAGAATTAAAAAATGTCCAACAGAAAGCTCAGTTTCAGGAAATCCCATTTCTCTTTCAGGTTTATGGCAGTGCATGGAAGCTGAGGCTGTACGAGAGGCCAGACTTCGAAGGGCAGATGCTGGAGTGCTCTGAAGACTGCCCCTCGGTGTACGACACCTACAAGCTGCGTGAGGCTTACTCTTGTGTGGTGACTGATGGTGCCTGGGTGTTCTACGACCTCCCCAACTACAGGGGGCACCAGTACCTCCTAGAGCGGGGCGAGTACCGACAGCACAGCGACTGGGGCGCGTCCTCGCCCGGCATCGGCTCCTTCCGCAGGATCACAGAGTTTTAACTCCACCTCTGGTTTAGCCTAAGCCAGAGAGCAATTTGAGAGAAGACTTTTAAGAAGACTAAACCGACACTACCAGTCAATAAATGAGAAGCAAACTCTAATTGTGTTCTTGGGGTTTTTTCTGTAAATATATCTCATGCAACACCACTGGTTTGCAATTGTTTGATCATTAAAATGGAAGACTATAGTATCTGTGTTATTTTTGTGATCACAACGTAATCATCTCTTAATGTAAAATAATGATATAAAAATAACAGTAAAAGACAAGATAAAAGTCAGTCTAGTTTGTGACGATGAGCACACTGATGATCCCCATGAACACTTGAAATAACACTTTAGTTTTTTTTTTTGTCTCTGGATATGACCATAGGTTTATAATTAATACAAACATTATAGATGCTGAATTCAGTGATTTGAATAACTTCAACCAGAGAGAAAGGAGGAATCAGATAAATCTTTGACTATTACCTTTATTGTGCAATGCACTGAAAAAAAGCAGAAATTAAAATGGCTTCTGTAAACATATAGACCTTCGAAATTCCCCTGCATCCACCAGGAAAACTGTTATGTGTAAGGAGTTGGAAGCCAATCATTGCATTAAAAAAAGAATTTAAAAAAATTAATACACATGCTTTTTATCGTCCACACAGGTGACCATTTGCCCTCTGAATATAAGTTACATGACATATCAGTGATTTAGTTTTTCTTGCAGCCTTATCAATTTTAAAATGTTTGACATGATCTCATGGCATTGTGTTAAAAACACTCATCACTCTTACAATATCTCACCTGTGGTGTCTACACGTGTTAAGCTTTTCATGGGTCATTTAACACCCTTTAGTCCCATGTGCAATTGAACTCCACCTTTAGTTAGGGGGAGGGGTTGGGTCAGGGGTTAATTAGTAGAGAAGAAACATAATGTCAAATGAAGTATGAAAAGCTAAAAATGCACAGCGAAAACACGCAAATTGACTTAGGGAAATTGGTGTGTTATTCTTATGCCTGCACTAGGCTGAAACGGTAAGTTTGACCCGAAGGTGGCATTAAAGAAAAGATCATGGGCTGTCCGCATTGGAAAGGGTTCATCCTCTGGGGATCATCAGTGTACTCAGCAAACATCATGGCGATCTGCTCATTAGATTTTGAATGTGTACAAGTGAAAATACTGTTCTGATGGTGCTGGGACACCAAAAACATTTGGATTCATCCCCTAGAGACCTTGAATATCAGCAGTATATGTTTGGATTGTATTTTTCAATCGATGTGTTCTTATCTTGTTTAATAGCATACAAAATATTCACATACCAAACCTTAGCCATGATGCTGTCAATTCAATTGGAAGGCAGGGGCCATCAGATCCGAAAAAAAAGATACTTATCCTGGAATAAAATCGATGTATTTTGCTGTTGAATTTAGTGGAATGTTGCTTTTTCTGAGATTTCAGCTGCATCACATGGTCTTCATCAGCGATGGAGTTAGCCCAGTCTTCATGGAGATTAAGGTCATCTCCATAATTATTAGTAAGTGGAACTTAAGTTAATATTTTATTTTAATCAAAATACTATCTCCAACACTGAGAAAGCCCCTTGTTCCATACGAGTTAGTTGTGCAGTGTATAAAAATCACAATTCAGTATCCCTCTAAAGTCTCTGGTGCCTTCCTGCTGTGTCACTGAGTCAGCTCAAAGCATTTCATATCAAACCAAATGTCCTGCGGTGCCCTTGTTTTTGTCAGCATGCTCTGCTGCATCCAGTGGCTTTGGGATGCTTTGCACTTTGCATTTGCATTGTTTAGGGAAACAGGATTCACTGCATCAGAACAATGTGATAAGCCTGGATAAATATTTGAATCGCTGATTGAATAATCTAGCTCACACAAAGGAAGCCATGTGCTTAGTTTTATTGTTCTTGTTCCGTATAAAGAGAATATTGGAGGTGGCTGCTTTAATGTTTTATTTACCACACCAAACCTATTGATATTAACTATGGAGAAGGTAAGTTTCACATTTTTGCACGTATTTAGTGCCACATAATTAATGTGGTGCAACACAATTTTTTAAGTATTTTTCAAGATAGAGATAAATGTTTGCAAACCTAGAAAAAAAGGCAATTTCACGGCCTTGAACATGTAATATTTTTTTCTTAAGTTTCTTTTGGTTCCTTTTCCAGATCATCTTCTACGAGGAAAGGAACTTCCAGGGTCGATTCCACGAGTGCGATAATGACTCGAGCGACCTGCACTCATACTTCAGCCACTGCAACTCCATCCGAGTGGAAGGAGGATTCTGGGTAATCTACGAGAGATCCAACTACATGGGCTACCAGTATGTCCTGTGCCCCGGAGAGTACCCAGACTTCAGCCACTGGCTGGGAATCAATGACACCATCAGGTCCTGCCGCATCATTAGAAATGTGAGTTAAGAGCGATTAATAATGCCAAACCAGACCTGTGTTTTAGCCATTTACTTTCAATCATGTATCTTTTGCATAAAATTGAAATTTGCTTTAATTTTGTGCATGAGATAGAGATGAAAGCTGTGGAAAGAAGCTAGTAAATGGACCTTGAGTTAGGATAATCATGTAAAAATATGTTAATTTTTTTATAAAGTCTTGGTTTGAGTTCTTGTAATACTAATTTTATACAAAATCATTAATCGCTTAATAACAATTATGATAGTTGCAGCCCTAGTTTAATAATATTGAGAAAAAAAAAGCATAATGGCCAACAGTAGAAGCCAATGTGGTGAGGCTGCAGTTGAAATGTAGATTTTTGTACCACAGGTCTTTTGGCTTTAATTAGCTAATTTTACTTTTTGTAATATATTACTAGAGAGAGGTATTTTGTGAGTGTTTTTAAAATGTGCTGGCTCCATTCAAAACATTACATTAGAAACCAATAATATATTTTTGAAGGCTTTCTTCCAAAGCCTTGAAATTTAGCAGATGTTCAGGGTCCCTTTGTTCCCCCTCAGGTGGGAAATACGTGGAGACTGTCAGTTTGGGAGAGGCCAAACTTTGAAGGCCAGACAATGGAGGTGGCAGACAACATGCCCGTCTTCCATGAGCGCTGGCACAGTCACGACGTCCACTCCTGCAAGGTGTACGAGGGAGCCTGGATCTTCTACGAACATCCCAACTACAGGGGACGTCAGTACCTGCTGGAGAGGGGCGAGTACAGGCGCTACTCTGAGTGGGGGGCCATGCAGCCCACCGTCGGATCCATCCGCCGGGTTCAGGAATAGTAGCTATGTAGTTATAAAAAAAACACGTGTGAAATGGCTGAATATGCATCTTGAAAAATAAAATCCTTATAAAAAAATTAAATACTGTTCCTTATTCTTATTTCACATCTCCATCTTTTTTCACTTAATGTCAGTCTTTGGAAACATATTTGATGTCAGGTAATATGTTGCATTCATTTAACAAAGTCATTTATTTACTTTAATCACATACATACTTGCAGAAGTTAGATGATGAATAGAGCTTTTTGTAATTTATTATAAAGTTTACATATTGCCTCTTTGATATGCTGCAGCGATTGCATATATTCCACTGGTATAAAGTGATATTATTATACAGCACTTTAAAGCCAACTTGAAAATAAAAAGGATTTAAACTCTCTTAGCATAACTCAGAATCCACTTATAATAAGGTGTCAGTTTTATAAAGGTTTCAAATTCTAGCAAACATTTTATAGCCTAAATACAAGACATGAAACTGACTTACAGGAGGTTACAGTAAACATTTCAAAATAAAACCTCTTCTGTAAAATGTATCATTCACATAGATAGAATAGAATCATATATTTAACTGATTGTTTGATATAATTTTATAAACCACTAAGAAACATATATAACAGAAATGAAAATTACATATCCCATTGTGCCCCTTATTACAAAGAATTATCAAGAAAACTTATTCATCTGTTTTCATTTTCATTCAATATTTTAAAAATACAGTAGTTTAATGTCAATTTTTAAATATGTTCTCTCTTAAACTCACATGTACATGCTTTATTTGGCACAATATAAAGTTCCAAAACAGTTCAAATTACTTTTCTTCATTTCAATTTTATCATCCTCAGGGAAATATGGTGACTGCATCTGCAAAAGTATTAGAATAGAGAGATAGTACAAACAGGAGGGGAAGTCTAACTACAACTGAGAGTTTATGAGGTTATATATGAATAGGCTGGTGTGATAAATAAAAAAGGTTTTGTAGACTGGTGGCGGGTGATGGGATATTTCATTAAATATTTCATTAAAATATTAAAATATAGTCATTCAATATTTTCTAAATACAATATTTTTATGTCAATTTATAAATATATTATCTCTTGAACTCACGTGTACATACTGTATCTGGCCTTATATAAGGTTGCGATGTAGTTCAAATTATTTGTCTTCATTTCAGTTTTATTATCCTTGCAGGGAAATATGGTGACTGCATCAGCAAACGTAGGAGAATCGAGAGATAATACAAATAGGAGGGCAAGTCATAAATAGCTAACTACAGCTGAGAGTTTATGAGTTTATATATGAAATAGGCTGGTGTAGGCTTGTATTTGCCAGTTTGATTTCTGTATTAATATGGAGTAAAAAAAAGATGTATCGTATATACTGTAATATAATAATGTATTTACAGCAGCATAACAACTGATAACACTGTTGAAGACTGATAACAACATTATTAAATGCAATAAATCTTTACCAAATCTTTTTCTAGAGTTAAACAGCATTCAGTCAAAAATATCTGCATCAACACATATAAAGGCCATGTACTAAAACAATTGCAGCATCAGCCAATGCACCAAAGTTAATGGAGAGCTCATCTGAATGACAATCATTCTCCTGGCAAGGCATTTCATCGCCGTTATATAAAAGTGGAACATCAGTGATGCAGTATGAATGAGTGGCTTTTATTTGATTGGGTGAAGAGTAACATAGGGTGAATATGGAGCGCACGGGGAAGGTGAGTACTGTAAATGTACAACATAATAGTATTAAAATGCACCGCATACTAATTGGCGAGTTGTTTGTAAATGTTTGTCAAGATTCAAAGTAACGACCAATGAAAAACAGCTGTTGCTCTCTGATGAAGGTTGATGGCTTAATGATTAATGATAGATTAATGATTAATTTTTCTTGTAAGGAAATGTGATGATCCTTTGCAAAGTGCTCATTTTGCTAGGATTAATTGGCTATTTGTACAGTAAGTAGGTTATTCTCGAATATTTTTTTAATCCAATAAATTTAATAGTAAATTTAACAACAACAAACCTTTAAAGCTGAAGTATTTTTTTTTTTTTTTTGGCCATTTGGGGGCAGTGGAACACACTGAAACCAAAATATCTGGCATATTATTACCTTATAAAGTTGTTATGGCGAATGCTTTCGCAAGCATTTATGCCTGTTTTGCGCATCAAGTAGATATCGAGCAACATTTGTCATTGCCTCTTCGGATAGATTTGTCATATTTAGCAAACATATTTCAGATCATTGCTGAATGTACAGTGTGTTTTTCAATCCAGCTTCATTTGAAACCATCTGCAATTTCATGCAAACTTGGAATGGACCCTGCAGCGAGTCTGTAATTTCATGTAATACTGTATTTTGGTCATGCTCCATAGAGCCACCAACTGTACTTAAGTAATGTCAGTTATAAGTGGAAAAAGGTCACATACCAGCTGCAGAACTTACACTCAAATATGATATACAGTTTTCAAAACTTTTGCCCAACAATCCACAAAAAACAAAACCATTAGTCCAAACAGGCAAACTGCTGACAGAGGCAGCTTTTAGCACTAGTAGTATGGGTGAATTAAAATTTAAAGGATAGTACCAGATAATCACGTCTTAATAATCACGTTTTATTTTTGTAGGCTTGGTCTTCATTTCCTATCACTAATAATAATAATAATAATAATACAGTTTTCACCAAGTGAATTTTTCACGGTAGAATGGGGCAAGAATGGTAGTAGTGACTGTCTTAGGACAATTGGTTGTAGTATTAGTAGCAGCAGGCTTAGTGGAAGAAGCAGTCTTAGCTGTGGTGTTAGTGTTACCATAGGTAGTAGATGTAGTGGTTCTAATAGTTGTCATAGAAGCATTTATCAGTTACAGTTCAGTCCTCGAGGGCTCTAACGTAGGCTCCTGCTTGCAGATCTTCTTCTACGAGGACAAGAACTTCCAGGGTCGTTACTATGAATGCACCAGTGACTGTCCTGAGCTCAGCTCCCACTTCAGCCGCTGTAACTCCATCCGGGTGGAGGGCGGGGCCTGGGTCATTTATGAGAGACCCCAGTACATGGGCTACCAGTACGTCCTTATGAGAGGGGAGTACCCCAACTACCAAAGCTGGAACGGCTTCAATGACACCATCCGCTCCTGTCGCCTTATCAGACATGTAAGTCCATGATTACCTGTAGTGAAGTGTAGCCTGGTTCGTGTTGACTTAACCCCTAAACGCTCATTAGTTAACACATCTCTCGTTTGATGTTCAGACCTCCAGCAGGCACAGGATCCGCATCTATGAACGTCCAGACTTCGGGGGCCAGATGCTTGAGTTTAGCGAAGACCTGCCCAACCTGCTGGACCGCTGGCGCTTCCGTGAAGTCCACTCGGCTCACGTCCAGGAAGGCATCTGGATCTTTTACGAGCATCCGAACTACAGGGGGCGCCAGTACCTGCTGGAGAAGGGCGAATACAGACGACACACGGAATGGGGGGCCCTGCATCCGTCTGTAGGCTCCATTAGATGTGTTGTGGAATTTTAGACGCACCTAAGACCACACCCTACATCAAATCTTCTTCCTCCAGTCATCCTCCTGAAACGGAACTCACCTGCAAATAAAAGCACACAAACTGCAGGAGAATGGGTGTGATTTTTATTTCATGAGATCACGTAACAAATCATGATAACATAGGGACGAATGTACACAAAACTGAGACAGGTGTGACAGTGAAACTTTATGGGATTCATCCTCTGGTTTGCACCAAATTTCTGGTCAAGAAGTATTGAGGGTCATATCCCTATGACACTAAATACACTTTGAGTTGGGTGCTTTTTGTTATCATCTGAACATTGGGTGCAAACACCTGGTAGCTGATGGTAAAGCCTAGAAACAAAAAGGCTGCAGAAGCGATGAATCAGGAAGATTCAACAACAAGTACTCATGGTATGCCAGCAGCCATTGTTCTGAGATGTCAGCTTGTGCCAGAGACAGCAGAAAAAAACAGTTGAGCAGTTCAACAATATCCACTAACCTCACAACAAAACAGTTTGCTGGGCAGCTGTGACCCTTATCACCAATGACTTATAAAACTTTATAATCACAGACTTGATGGATTATCAAAAACAACATTGATCAAACTTTATTAGTGACTTGAAAATGAAAGACTCACCAATTAGAGAGATTTTTCACACCAAAAATGTTCTCATTAATGGAATATAACTCATCTAAAAGTAGTCACTTAATTATTTATAATGACGAGCACATTAGAAGGTAGTGCCAGTCTTTCAAACACATAAAAATCTGGAGTAATCAAAGGTAGAAACACCCACAAAAGGCAACTTGCACAATGTCAATAGCCTCTTCAGAGCTGATATTCAGATATTTGTTAAAGGTTGCAGTGTGGAAGGAACATTAAAAAATAAAAAAAAGCTGAGCGAAATTATTGAAAAAGAGGGTAAATGAGAAGTTTTTTTCAGTGAAAATTATTGTTCCATGTATGCATGTATCAGAACCATCTAGTGGAGCAAGAGCTTCATTACACAGGAGAGGACACAGGCTTTCATGCCCTGATAAACAGTCAGGAATTTCATTAGGAGATTACGTAAACTGATATAAAACTGGGGAAAAAACAATCTATTCTCACCAGTATGATCCCTATAGTCATGACTTTGTACTGGTAGTCAAAATGATGTAATGGTTTATTTGAAATTATCATATATCATCTTATAATCTTACAGTAACTTAGTAAATTGCATTTAGCAGATAGCATCTATTAAATATGTTTTAGTGAGACATCGTGCCTAAAAATAATATATCTAGTCAAAACTATCACTCCTTAGAATTTAGTCTAAGATTAATAATATTGAGTTTTTTTAAATGGTCATAAATGTGAGTCAAAGCTTGTACAGATAGTAAACCATATAGAAATGTATTTTTGACTGTTTTATGAATTTGGTTTTCCATGTCTTTCTCTCTCTTACCACTTATTCACATCTTATGTTGTAAACTTTATGAAATGCAATAAATAATTGTTAACAAAAAAAAAGATAACACATCATGTTCAATATTTCAATTGTAAAAAGTCAGCAACTAAAGAATAACCATAAAAAAGATGCAGAGAAAAAGCTGATAGAACTACAGAAGAGAGCTGAAGAAAAAACACAGCCCACAGCCACATTTGATAAGAAACTGTAAGACTGCAATGTCTAATTTCCTGTTGCAGGATATGTTAGATTATATTATCCATGTTGATCAGCCGGAACGGAAGAATATAAATCAGCGATATGATATGTATACAGTAGTAGACGCATGATGGCCGAGTAAACAGGAGATGTTGCAAATGAGTAACAGAGCTGCTGAGCTCAGCTGATGTTTGAACTGGAACTTTCACCACATACACAGATCCGTTCTGGCATCCCCCAATGCTGATCAAGCAGTTTCTAAGCCGAGCACAAACAATCAGTGCACCACGCTAAAAAAAAAAAAAAAGCAGCCAGCACCTGAACAGGTCATTCAGTCTAAAGTCATAAAACGGGACTAGCAACAGGGTTTCCTGTGCTCTCTGCAGATAAAATGTCACAGGCCACAACTTATGCAAAAATGTGCATAATTTTGGATGCCAATGTAAAGAACAGAAATGAGACTGAAATGGTGATTGAAAGTGTATTTAGTGGGTGTTGCAGTCTCCTGAACTTTCTCAAGACTGTTAAGAAACACAAACACTGCTTCACATGTTGAGGATGTTTTAAATACTAGACTGGATATTGCATTAGAGTTCCCAAACCCCTGATTATGATGATACTCTGAAATTAGACAAACATTGCATTGTGTCTGGGCTGATGTTGGACTTTTAGTTTTCTTGCCGGGTAAAAGTTCTTATAACTGCCTTGTTTTCATACTGTAGATTTCCATCCACTGTCTAAAAATGTCAGTTTTCAAAAAGGCACTGGGTGAAAACCCCAGTGTCGGCCTACAAAGGCACTGCACGCCAGATTTACACATAATCAGGTGACGCATTCGGTGATCTCTCTGCAGTGACTGGTAATGAAGTGGAAAGAGACCAAAGTAGAATTAGAAGTAGAGAGACTGTTCTGCCACCCACTGAGATGAATGGACTTTGAAGCAGTCATGTGTGATGGTGGATTAAATCTGTCAAACGTGTAACAGTTACAAAACTACAAAGTTTGTTTCAAGGGACAGCTTGTACAGTAAATCTAAACTCCAACAAATGTGTCCTGATAGATATGATATGTGTTTCGGGAGAAGAATCCCCCTTAGGATCATCTTAAATATTATCCATATTAAATACATCCCAAGAGAGACTTTATAATGATGAGACGTCTGCCTCTCACAAAAATTTTCACTGGAATTAAGAAATTGATGAAACGGTGTGATTAACTTTATTATCACAAGAAGCAAATTCCATTAGTCATAGTTGCAAAAAAAATACATAGAAGCAGTACATAAATACAAAAAGTAAAACACTACAGACAACCCATAAAGGAACAATACCAGAAAAGCTGTACATCATCATCCCCAGGAGATGTGTCCTATGTGTACAGAGTAATCACTGGTTTAGCAGGTCAGGTTAGTTTTATTTATTTAGCACAATATAATGGCAGAAGTTCTCTTGGGTACTTTTCATATAGAGCAGGTCTAGACCAGACTCTTCATAGTTATATCTACAGAGGCCCAACATGAGGAAGCAATTGGCGACAGCAGCAACGAAAAACTCCCTTTTAACAGGTAGAAACGTTGAACAGATCCCGGCTCATGGTGGGCGGCCGTCTGCATTGACCAGCTTGGTTGAGAGAGAAAGAGAGAGAGAGAGAGAGGGAGGGAGAGAGAGAGGGGGAGGGGGAGAGCGAGAGAGAGAGAGAGAGAGTGAGGGAGAGAGAGAAGGGGGCACAGGAGGAAAGATAACATAGCACAATGCAGGTTCCACATAAAGATGTATAATAACAGTAATAAGACTACTACTAATAATAATAAGAAGAAGACTAGTCGTAGATCTAGACTCTGCAGCATCAGAGGCAGAAAAAACCTGCAGAAAGCAACAGGAGGAGAGTGACGCGAAAGCACAAAACTACGGCAGAGAGAAGAAGAAAAGTTAGTAACGGGCATTGTTGGGATATGAATGTGTGCAGATGGAGAGGAAGAGCAGGAGAGAGGAGCTTGGTGCATCATGGGAAGTCCCCAGGTAGTTTAGGCATATAGCAGCATAACTAGCTGATGGTACAAGCTGAGCCTCAGCAAACCTCGTCAGTACTGGCGTTGTAGCATTTTGGATCAGGTGAAGAGTCTTTAGAGACTTGTTGGGGCAACCTGACAATAAGGAGTTGCAATAATCCAGCCTGGTAGTAACAAAAGCATGGACTGTTTTTTTGCATCTTTTTGAGACAGGATGCACCAGGTGAAAAAAGTAGTAGTGGTATTTATAAAGCAGTTGTTTTCATTATAATAGCTCAACATTGTTTATTATTATTTTACAGTATCTCTGTCTATATGTGAAAAGAAAGAAAGTGAATGTTGCATTGCAAGTGGCTTCTTAGTCGTCAGTTATCGCTGCCATAGTTTTCGTTATTATGTCATTATGCCGAATAAAATCCATGTTTGGTAAGATCTGACATATGATTAATGGCTTTAATAAAAATCCCAAATCTAAGAGTAAAAAAAATTGTCTTCATTGATAAATGGTATTGATAAGTATATAAACTGTATTATTGGACACTTCAGTTAAAACCATTTTGGTATATTCTCAAACAAATAATGTAATCTCATGAATTCAGTAATTATTACATACAACTAACCAATTAGCTCAAACTTCCCAATTATTTGTTGCCGCTTTCGTGATTATTTTATCGATGCACTCGTTCAGTTAGATAACTTTGGTTTTTTATTATTATTATTATTATTATTTATTCATCTCTTTGCTTAGCTATTTAATGGAATTGGGGCGCCGGCCCTTTAAGGGAGTCGCGAATCTATGAATGAAACGCAGCCATTCATAAAAAACACCAGGGACGGGCGTCAGCGCGGCGTCGAAGGCGATTGGCTCTCCCTCTGAGTGACACCGCGTTCCAGCCAATGGGCGGGTGGCACAGCACTCGGGGGGGGGGGGTTTATTTTCCAGCGATCGGAGCTCTTCATTGAGAAAAATCCACTGGGCAGTTTTTATTGGAAGAGCTGCAGGGGATGTAGGGGAGGAAATCTGCGTCGAATTTATTCCAAAACCTCCAAGAAACTTCACTGATCGAGTGAGTCCTGCATTATTATTATTCTACCCCCCCCCCCCCGATAATAATGAGAAAATAAAAAGCCTGGCTTTGTGTGATCGCATCGGCGCGGGGTTGTCGCTGGCGGTCGGGGGAGCAGATACGGGTTAAGAGGCGAACGCCATTTTCTGAAAAATCAAAGGCAACATTGCGTCCATTTCCCCGCATCCGTCCGCTTTGCATTGCGGCGTTTTGCGTTTGCAGCCGCTGTCGCTACGGCCCCGTTAGCATCGGGATTTTTTTTTTTTTTTTCCCCCCCTCTGGGGCAAATTTTCTCAATGGTGAGCTCCTGCCCCCCCCCTCCTCCTCCTCCTCCTCCTCCTCCTTCTCCTCCTCTCATCTCCCCCCCCTCTCTCTCCTGAAAGGATCGAGTTTCACTTCATTGAGAAAACAAGGAAGTCCCACGATAAGTGCAGTTCTCGCCTGTGAGTCACGCCAAACTCCATTCACAAATCTCTCACTTTAATGTGCTGTTTATAGCGTAAGACAGAGTCGGGAGAAAACAAAAACACAAACTGGCGTCATGTGATTTCTCTTTTTTTATTTTGACGAACCGAACTTCGATTACAACTTTTCGCTTTTTCGATTTTCTTCACACAAAAGGCTGAAATTATTGTTTACCCACGGGAGCACAGTGGATTCACCAGAGGAAAAAAGGGGGACATTTTCTCGTAATTACACCTTCCCTCTGCTGTAGAGGTAAAGGTATGAGACTTCCATCTTGAGAGGTAGTTTGATGTACTTTTACCCTCATGCTGCCCTGAATTCAGCAGGATAAACTTTCCTAAAATGCGTTTTTAATGGGTTGTAATAGGTGAGAGCCTGCGGGGCATTTTAAAATCAACTATCTAACAAAATTATAACCACAGCAGTTAAAATATTGCTGGATCAGAGCTTAAAGCACTATACTAGTGGTCCCAGTTGTGTGTGTGTGTGTGTGTGTGTGTGTAGTGATTATTACTTATTATTACTTATCTAAAGCAAATGACTCAAAACAGTGGCTGCTTTGAAAGTGGAAAAAACATACCGATTAATCAAACTTTACTATGCTTTGGAATCTGATTTTAATTTAGATTTACTACACTGTACACATCAGTTGAAATAAATGTGTTAAAACGTACTAAAACATCGTTGTGCTCCTTTTTGAATAAGGAAACAAACAAACAAACAAAAAAATTAAAGGTCTTGTGTGGTTCACACCAAGTGGAAGACTATCATCCAGTACATCCCGATTAAAGGGAGTCCTGGTGTGTTCAGGAGACGGCTCAGACAAAATAAAGATTCCAGACATTACCAGTAATTGTTTCCAACTTGCATGACTCAAAGGCATAGTTGGACTTTTTGGGATATACGGTTATTTGCATTCTTGCAGAGATTTAGATGACGGGATTGATACCACTCCCACATCTTTCATGTCCTGTCTACCAGCATCTATAATGTACACATAAAGATTACCGCAGTGCAGCCAGAGACGAGGAACGTACAGCTGCTTTCTGTTTGTCTCCTCCAAACTAGCATTGCCATTTTAAAGAGAGGTTCCTCCTGCAGCTCGAATGAATTAACGGGAGGTCGCACCCACTATAAAACCTGATCGGGTTACGGAGGTTAGAAAACCACAGAGACATATGGGAGAGAGGGTGGTCATGTGGATGGAGTGGGTGTATTGGTGGAAGATACTGGGTTAATTTGGCCAATTCGGGCTGATGGGTGAGAGAGGGAAATTATTCTGTGGCACAAACCTCCAGAACAGCTTCAGTGCTTCAGTATATATCTCCATGAGTATAGGTTTTCCCTAATCTGTCCTCCCACCCCTCTTTATTCCAGAGTGAAGACTTATTCAACATGGACGGCTTTTATGACCAACAGGTCCCTTTTGTGGTCCCGGAGAGTGTGAGTTTGAAACATTAAATTTAAATTTCATGCATTTATCCTCCTTTGCCAAAAGTAACTGATTATTATTTACATTTTTCTTTTATGGTTTGTGTTCACTAAACAGTTTTGTCGTTTAACTTCTAGACATGTCACACAGAAGAAGGAGGGAAATGTCTCAGCGACAGGAAAAGGAAGTTTGTGGACACGGAGCTGGCTCAGGACACAGAGGGTAGGCTTATGGGGCATAATGTCTCTTATATAAAGGTGTTTACTGTGTTCGAGTTAAATTAAGAAGTGGAAGCTTGTGAATGTGGTGAAAAATCCAGTTTTGAAGACAAGACTGATGAAAAGGTTTTGCTAAATAAGAATTTTAGTAATTTGACATAAATATTAGCTCTTAGTCCAGCCTCTTCAGGCACTTTCAGTCACATCACATGGTCTTCCTCAGTGGATTGAGGTTTTTTTTCCCAGTTTATTATCCTTGCAAGTGATCAAACTTAGAGAATAAGTAATACGTAAGTGTTCAGTAGAGTTCAGTGAAACGATTTTAAAGTGAGGTAACAACAGCAAGTATCATGGTATTTTAACCATGAAAGCAATAACATAATTATAACATGTTAAATTATTTCACCACTCTTTTAAATTCAATTTCATAACTTTCTTGCAGAGCTTTTTCAAGACCTGAGCCAGCTTCAAGAAATCTGGATTGCAGAAGGTGAGACCGCCGACCATCACAAGTTGATAAATGTAGTCAAAGAGCCAGCATGAACACACTGGCTAGTTAGCTGCATTTGCCACATCATGTTTGACCAAATGCACACATGGGAGGTCAAAGGTTAGTCTTGGAAATGTAGGAAAAGACAACCTGCAGAGGAGAAGTTTGAGGCACTAAATCATAATATCTGGAATGTACTGAGAAGAGTCTTTTAACCTCCCGTCTTTCCCCCCAACAGCTCAGGTTCCTGATGACGAACAGTTTGTCCCAGATTTCCAGTCCAATAACTGTAAGTAGCTGCTTCCCCTCAAATATTTATAGAGAGTGCTCAAAGTTTTAGAACAGGGAGCAAACATTTATAACACGCATTCTTTTTTTTATACTGAAATTATAATGCAGAAGTATAAAGTTGCACAGTAAAGTGCTTGAGTAAATGTACTTAGTTACTTTCCACCACAGCAAGTTTTCACATGGTCCCGTCATCAAGCTGCTGTGACATTTTTGCGGCATGACTTGTACATTGTTTTTCCTGCAATCTATGATTACAGCCAGTCTTCTAAAGGCCAAAGGTAAAACCCAGTTGAACAGTCTAGAGTGTGAATGAGTATAACCCACGTACAAGGCCACTTTGCAGTGTTCACGTTGACTGGCAACACCAGTATATGACCCTCTGACACAACTGCAGTAGATCTGTGCCAAGGAAATGACAGTAATCACGTGGCACAGGAAATGAGGTGGTGGTGGTGGGGGCTATAAAATGACTTCAAACGGATCTACCTGTACCTAAAAACCATGATGTCACAGATAAGGAAGGACTTGAGGAAGTAGTGCATCTAGTGCTGCTGCCAAACACGTAGCGCGTGTATTTATTGCTCAGACAATAAATCTGACAGCGATTTGTGTTTGTGCATGGAAACGTCAGAGGCGCAGTGTCGTCACTGCGGATTCCAGGAAGGCTGAGATCAGATAAGAGGCCGTCTTTCCTCTGCTCAAACAGTAGATGCCAAAGGCTGCGAGGGTTAAATCATGACTTAACCCTTGTCTCGCCATCACATCGCTGAGAATAAGGTAGATATCGCTCTGTAGCTAAAAATGATTTTACAGAGAATCTATCAGAAGCAGGCTATGTTTTCCATTTATGTCAAGCAAGGATTTAATCCACTCAGGTGGTAAACTCTGTTCATTTGCTAAGTTTTCTGTGCAAATCAGTTCTGTTTTGTTTACTTTTTTTCCGTTTTTCTGTTCTTGTTCGTTGTATTTTTGTGCCTTTTTATAAGAAAATTATTTAAATTGTGATCTGTCATTTTTGTCACTTAACCAGGATCAGTTTTTTGATACTTTGATCTCCACAAATATAATTTTACTGTATTACAGTGATGGCATGGGCCTCGGTGCCTATCATCCATTTCCTCTTCAGAACAAAACGATTATTATTTGTGTATGTGTTTATGTATGGGTCTGTGTGTTTGCAGTGATGTTTCATGGACCGCCTGTCAGCAAAGTGAAACGAGAGCCCAGTCCGTCCAAAGACCTGTCTCCCTGCAGAACGCCTCAAGCTGACATGTGCCTTTATAGTTACAGGTACCAAATGAATGTTTTAGACCATTGCACGATATGATAACACCGACATCAGCGAGTCAGAATAAAAGTTTTTGATGGAGAACCGAATGACCGGCTCCCTCCTATCTGTTCTTATCCCCTCAGTGCCTGCGACAACAAGCCAGCTCTGACTCCTAATTCCAGATCTGCAGCACAGTGTGGCTCCTCCCATCCAACTGGGCCTCCGCCCTTGCAGAGGCAGCTACAGCCATCAACCCCCCATCTGACAGGGAGCTGCCCCCCAAGCCATGTTCCTGCCCTGAGCCCCTCCCACCACCGCAGCCTCCCACCAACCAACCAAAACCAGCATTTTGCTTTGCCGCGTCTCCCCATCAGTTGCCCCAGAGCATCTTTCGGCAGGGAACAAAGGTGAGCTCTGATTATGCTTTTATATGATGTAAGCTAGAAACAAATTCGCTTGAAACCCTCACACCTCTGCTGCTGCTCCTCAATGTTTCAGGTTCCAGCGGCAGCTGTCAGAGCCCTGCTTGTCCTTCCTGCCCCCGGAGAAAGCGACGAACACGCCGTACCCCCTGTCGAGTCGTGACGGGCGCCCCCTCTACCAGCGGCACCTCTCGGAGCCCCTGGTTCCCCACCGCCCCCGGGTTTTCAAACAAGAGCTGGTGGACCCCCGATATCCGGAGCAAGGGCCGCCTGGTCCGGGTCTGGCCCAGCCCCAGACCAACTTCAGCCATGTCACAATTAAACAAGAGCCAAGAGACTTTGGTTTCGACTCAGGTCTGTTTTTTATCTGCTACATCTGTTTTCCAAATGCTAAATTTTGCAACATTTATCATTTGTTTAATTATCCTGAATACACAAAGCTGTAGGCTTAAATTAGGCTTTATGCATGTGTGTAAATCACATGATGGAAGCTAAATAAAAAAGAAACTTGCATAACTACACGGCTTTAATTTTTCATTTAAGGTTTTAACTTGTGAAAAAAAAAGAATTAACATTACTTTAAGGGACAAATGGAATGTGATAAGCAGTTTGCTCATGATCTGTGATTTGACTTGTGTTTTCCAGAGGTTCACACCTGCCAGTCCTCATCATTTGGGAAGTCTCCAGTCTTGTACCAGAATAACAACGTTGGTGAGTTTGCACGATTTGTGTCAGCTTTGAAACGACATTTCACTTTTGCAGTGTTGTTGTCTGAGCCTGCAGAATTTCTCATTACAAATAACGTTGAAATTTTCTGATATTCTATTTTATTACCCCACAGGATTTGGTCTTGACAGAGAGCCACATTTGTACTATGACGACACTTGTGTTGTGCCAGAGAGACTAGACGGTAAGATTTGAACAAGATTGCGCTCCACTGTGGACTTTGAAAATTGATTTTAAACTTGAAAGGATTTATTAGTCTTTTCTAATTGCTCATGCTAATTGTATGGGAGTAATAGCTCTACATGACTGTTTTTGTCTTCGTTGTGTCCTATCCGACCCTGTGAGCAGGTAAAGTGAAGCAGGAGGGTTTGCCGTACCAGCGCCGCGGCTCCCTGCAGCTCTGGCAGTTTCTGCTCACGCTGCTCGAAAACCCAGCCAACGGACACCTGATTGTGTGGACGGGACGCAACATGGAGTTTAAACTGATCGATCCTGAAGAGGTCAGTCACTGGCAGAGGCTAATGTGGGACTTTCTAAAGGTCTTAACAAAGAAATAAAGGAATAAGGAGAAAGGAAAAAGGAGGAAGGAATATATTATTCAATTCTGAGGGAGGATTAGTATTTTTTCAGACCTGCAAACTACTGACAAGCCGATGCACAGTGTTTTAGTAAAAAGAAAAAACCTTTTTTATGGAGCCCGGTTGGATCCAGTTTAATGGAGGCTTTCTTCTCCCGTGTTGTGTCCAGGTGGCTCGGCTGTGGGGGATTCAGAAGAATCGACCGGCCATGAACTACGACAAGCTGAGCCGCTCGCTGAGGTACTACTACGAGAAGGGCATCATGCAGAAGGTAACGGCGGGGCATGTTTCACCTCTCTCCTCCAGTGCTCTCACATGCGTTAACACATTTATTATGAAGTATGACATGGCGTTTTATCTCTTTTTTTTAATATTTGGAAATGTAATAATCTTTTGTATCTATTTATTTATTTATCTATTATCTATCTCGAACAAGTTAGTGGGCAGTGAACGTTAACCCTCAGACAGTCAATGTGCACTGGTGCTGAGGATACGCCATCAACCTTAATAGAACTACAAAAATGACTCACTTCATATCAACATCTGCTTCACTTTACAGTACTACCATTTTACTGTAACATTAAATTTACCTGTTGTACCTCTATGTATATTTCAAGTTGCTGTATGTGTTTCAAAATGCTGCAAAATATGGGTAATACTGATAGTACTTAGTGAATTACTGTGCAGGCAAAACTCCTTTAGTGATTAAACAGTCTTAATACACAGTGCCTAAAACAAAATCATTAAATAACAATCATCCAATGAATGTCGTCAATTCCTCTCTCCTCTGATTGGTTCCTCCTGCAGGTAGCTGGGGAAAGGTACGTCTACAAGTTTGTATGCAACTCCGAGGCGCTTTTCTCCATGGCTTTCCCGGACAACCAGAGGCCGAGCCTGAAGGCCGACCCAGACGCCATCCCGCCTACAGGCGAGGAGGATGGCCTCCCCCTGCCCAGCTACGAGGAGGAGGGTCCCTACCTCACTGACGGGGGGGAGCAGGGTGCCCAGGGACTGGCTTTCCCTGACAGCTACCCATACTAGACTCTACAGCCTGGAAGCTGGAGGGAACATGGGGTATATTAAAACAGGAGGAATTTACTGAGAATTGTTGATATTTTCAAAATGTACACCTACATTATGTATGTCACAGAAAAGATGAACTTGTCCGATAATTTTTTTTTTTATCGAAAGTAAATTCCTCTTCTGCCAAAATTTTTGCTTGCAAAATGAGAGATCAGAGGATCTCTGGGACTGTTAATTTCAACTCACTCCCGCTGCAAAAACGCAAATCTGTGTACCAATCGGCTGTTGTTCTGATTTGGTTTCACATGTTATGATGGGTCTAGGGCCACTGCTAGGCAAAAAAAAAAAAAAAAAATTGGATTCAAAAATAAAGTTGTAATATTTTGAGCAAAAGTAATAATAAGACGTGTCAGGAAAAAAGTCAAATCTCAAGAAAGTCATGGTTTTACAAGAAAAAGTATATATTACGACTTCTCTTTCCAATTAGTGGTGATTTTGTAGCATGGCTGTCGCTGTCATCCTCGCCTACGTGAACTCTGGGATCTGAATTTCAACCAAAAAGTGTCTAGCACTCCTTCACTGACCGACCCATCATCGTTCTTGGGTTAACCTTAGACTGCCGGAAAGGGACACACTTTCAGTCCTCCTATAAACATGTATATTGAAACGTCTTTTGTGTATGTTTTCTTGTTTTCAAAGCTGATATTTTTGGCATTATATGGACTTGTAAGTTTTTTCCTATAACTGTTTTATGACAAAGGTACTGCTACTATTTTCGATTCTGTGATACTGCCCCTCTAATGCTAATATTAAGCATGGACTTTCTTACAAATGGCTCACCAGTTAATGTACCAAGATAGTTTTCTGCATTTTGTATAGTTGATTTGCTTCTGTGTGTAGAAAAAGTGTGTAATTATATATGAATATATTTTTGCAAAAGGCTCAGTTTGCTTGATGGTGTACTATGGGCTGCAGAGTTTAGCCTGCCTGTGTTGCATCAACTTCAGCCTCTCCGAGGCTGGATGGACTTGTACCCGTTGAGTCCTGCGGATAGAAACTGGACGTGATGGTGTGTTTTTTGATGTATGATCAAATTGTTGGTATGAATGGGGGAAAGTGGTGTGTGTGTGGTGAGAGCTGGAGAAAGATACTGACACTGGTGTGACGTCGACCCTCAGATACTGTTTTTGTGCCTTATGTTGATCTTTACTGATACAATAAACTATTTTACTCTTTTCTTTGGCCTCATTGTAGATCATTTCAAATATTTTTTCATTATTGCAGGGCTGTTAAATAAAAACGAATTTAACTATTACTCTGTCACTAAATAAAAGAACACACAAATGATCTTATTTATATAAAAAAAATACAGCATTGTATTTATGATTTTTGAAATATTCTTTTAAATCATGAAGGAAATTTAGACCCCAAACTCTCAATTATTTTCTAGTAATTAAATTACACATAATGATTCTTGAAATTTGTCTCCTCTGAAGAAAACATTTTTTAAAAAAAGAACCCGCAAATAATCACAGGAAGGAATAAATGGTGAAAAAGCCAACACAGGAGCTGACGTCACCCTAAGCTCTGCTTTATGCAGCCGTGCTCAAACAAAACTGCTTTTCTAAGCTCATCTTTACGACCCTTCTCTGCAACAGCATTGCCATAACGGCAACTGAGCCACCAACTGAGCTTCTCTATGCCAGAGTGGGTGTCTGAACAAGCTTCAATGTGGAAGTCATCACAAAGACCAGTACAGATTATATCAAATTGCCAGACCCACACTCGGGCAATTGATGGCCCTTCCCAAAAGCTAGCTAAAGCTCAACCCTAGGCTAAATGTTGTACTTGTGGGGGTATTCATGCACGGCATAAACTGCAATAATCACCACTATATACATTCAACGTCTATGGCAGCTAGAGGAGAAAAAGAGGATTCTGGGCTACTACGGGAGCTTAAGTACCTTCAACACACTGGGCCCAGGTGTGCTGAGTTACTAATTAGTGGGCTGCAACGAGAGGCACAGGTCAGACACACCTCCAAGACGACAACGTGACACGCTAGGATGAAGCCTCAGGAGCATCGCAGTACAAATCTGCAAATACGGCCGGGCTTCGGGTGCAAAAATTAATATTAACAAAACAAAGCATGTACTGTGGCAGTGTGCTCTGGCGTTGTGGAGGATGAGGAGGCCGACGCTGAGAGGCAAGGTGGTCCTTGTTTACTCCCTTTACGTAATAACAAAACAACAAGCACTTAGAGTCAAAATAATCCAAAAAATACTTAAAAAAAACTCAGACAATCACATATGGAAAGAATATTTTCAAGGGACACTTACAACGCTCAGTAACTGTAACAAACACCTTTTGAAACAGAAATCTTTGAGGCCTGGAGGTTGGCACGACCAATCCACAAAGCGCAAGTAAAGAACAGAACACGTCATCTGCGGCTTCCCATTTTCCACAACCCAGTAATCAAACACCTGGACGGTTCCCTTGTCTTGCAGCCCCCTGACCCTCGGCAGGAATACACACTATCAGGGACATCGTGGACACACAAGGGAAAATAGACAAAGAGGAAATCTTGAACCATGTAGAAGAACAAGAGGATAAAAAACAGAAAGATAACATTGGAAATGTGCAAGAATATTGAAATAGGCTTTACTTTAGAGTGGAAGCAATGGCAATACTCTCAATGGCAAGACATGTCATCTACACATCAAGGAACTACGCACTGCGTGAAGACAAGGAACCTGAGTGATGGATGCTGCAGAAAACCTTGATGAAACAACTTACAAGGATCGTGTACACAGCAACACAGGACTCTTTCCAAAAGGATTTGTAAATGGAGCAGGAATAGTAAAAAAATAATAGAGAATAAGATTTGGACTTTACTTTCTAAACCACGGGGTTGTATTGTTGATCCTTACCTGTAAATGTGTTTTGTTTTACTTTTTTTTGTTTTCATATTAGTTTGACTATTTCACTCCATTTCAAATCATTCATTTCATTTCACTTCACTTCAGTTTTGATTCATTTGACAATTGTTGAACTTTTATCTTGTTCTGTCCATCCTTGTGTCCACTGCTTGGTGAAGTTATTGTTTAGAAAAGCTTGATTTCTGTATATTACTGTAAATATTTACAAAAAAAATTTAAATAGTATGTGAAAATGTTATTTTATTATGACTCCTTTTTTTTACAAAGAAACCCTGGTGCTGTAAGCGTTTTCACTTCTCTCTACCACCAGCAGAGGACGCTGCTGCTGCTCTTCCTCCTCCTCCTCCTCTTCCTCTTCTTCTTCTTCTTCAGAGGAGACAGAGACTTGTAAAGAGCAGGGAGTCTACTTATTTATCAGTAAAAGAAGAAACACTGAAATAAATCAGCGAATAATCACAGGGAATAATAAATTAATTTATATTTTTCATGTTAAAAGAAAAAAAACAAAGACAGATGAATAAATAAAAGCTCGAGTGAATATTTGACAGACAGATGGACTCATTATACCGTGAGCCTCTGCTGGGAAAACCGAATCACAGTGGAAGAGCGACTCAAATGAGGCCCGAGGATTCGGTTGTGTCTCGTGTTTAGTGATTCGACAATAATTGAAAGGCGTGTTTGAGGTGGTGTCGTTATTACTGAGGATGTATATCTTCAATCTTCGTCCCCATCGAAGCAACAGCAGCAGCATTAGCGCCCCCCGGCGGCGGCGAGGAGGTAAAAGCTTACAGCACCTGGTATTCCCAGGCGGTCTCCCATCCAAGTACTGACCAGGCCCGACCCTGCTTAGCTTCCGAGATCGGACGAGATCGGGCGTGTTCAGGGTGGTATGGCCGTAAGCCACAGCACAGCCCGCCCAGGCCCTACTTATACCTGTCCGCCGTCAGTCTCCAGCTCCCTTTACATTCACGTCCATACACAGATCAGAGTCTTTGTCAAACGTCTGTGCAAGAGGCTCTGAATGAACGATAAAGACTGTTACGGCACTGAAAGGAACTAAGTCCATTTACTCCAGCGGCATAATGAAGTACTCACTGAGGTACTTGTATTCGGCTGCAGTATTTAGCTCCTGTGCTACTTTAAAGCGGAGTGTGTATGGTTCATTCAGAGCGTGTTTCGCAGACGTTTTAGAAAGAGGCGGATGTTTGCGGGGACAGAAAGATAAAAAGATGTGGAGGCTGGTGACGGCGGACAGGTATAAGTAGGGCCTGGGCGGGCTGTGCTGTGGCTTACGGCCATACCACCCTGAACACGCCCGATCTCGTCCGATCTCGGAAGCTAAGCAGGGTCGGGCCTGGTCAGTACTTGGATGGGAGACCGCCTGGGAATACCAGGTGCTGTAAGCTTTTACCTCCTCTCCGCCGCCGGGGGACGCTGCTGCTGCTGCTGCTGCTCCGTCTTTTCTTCTTAAATGAAGAAAAAATACTAAAAAGAAATAATCACAGGAAGGAATAAATGGTGAATAGGCCAACACGGGAGCTGACATCACCCTAAGCTCTGCTTTATGCAGCCGTGCTCCAACAAAACTGCTTTTCTAAGCTCATCTTCACGACCCTTCTCTGCAACAGCATTGCCATAATGGCAACTGAGCCACCAACTGAGCTTCTCTATGCCAGAGTGGGTGTCTGAACAAGCTTCAATGTGGAAGTCATCACAAAGACCAGTACAGATTATATCAAATTGCCAGACCCACACTCGGGCAATTGATGGCCCTTCCCAAAAACTAGCTAAAGCTCAACCCTAGGCTTCATGTGGTATTTGTGGGGGGTATTCCTGCAAGGCATAAACTGCAATAATCACCACTATATACATTCAACGTCTATGGCAGCTAGAGGGAGAAAAAGAGGATTCTGGGCTACTACGGGAGCTTAAGTAACTTCAACACACTGGGCCCAGGTGTGCTGAGTTACTAATTAGTGGGCTGCAACGAGAGGCACAGGTCAGACACACCTCCAAGACGACAACGTGACACGCTAGGATGAAGCCTCAGGGGCATCGCAGTACAAATCTGCAAATACGGCCGGGCTTCGGGTGCAAAAATTAATATTAACAAAACAAAGCATGTACTGTGGCAGCGTGCTCTGGCGTTGTGGAGGATGAGGAGGCCGAAGCTGAGAGGCAAGGTGGTCCTTGTTTACTCCCTTTACGTAATAACAAAACAACAAGCACTTAGAGTCAAAATAATCCAAAAAATACTTAAAAAACTCAGAAAATCACATATGGAAAGAATATTTTCAAGAGACACTTACAACAGTCAGTAACTGTAACAAACACCTTTTGAAACAGAAATCTTTGAGGCCTGGAGGTTGGTACGACCAATCCACAAAGCGCAAGTAAAGAACAGAACACGTCATCTGCGGCTTCCCATTTTCCACAACCCAGTAATCAAACACCTGGACGGTTCCCTTGTCTTGCAGCCCCCTGACCCTCGGCAGGAATACACACTATCAGGGACATTGTGGACACACAAGGGAAAATAGACAAAGAGGAAATCTTGAACCATGTAGAAGAACAAGAGGGTAAAAAACAGAGAGATAACATTGGAAATGTGCAAGAAAATTGAAATAGGCTTTACTTCAGAGTGGAAGCAATGGCAATACTGTGTTTAGTTATTCGACAGTAACTGAAGGGCGTTTGAAGTGATGTCGTTATTACTGAGGATGTATATCTTCAATCTTCGTCCCCATCGAAGCAAAAGCAGCAGCGTCCCCCGGCGGCGGAGAGGAGGTAAAAGCTTACAGCACCTGGTATTCCCAGGCGGTCTCCCATCCAAGTACTGACCAGGCCCGACCCTGCTTAGCTTCCGAGATCGGACGAGATCGGGCGTGTTCAGGGTGGTATGGCCGTAAGCCACAGCACAGCCCGCCCAGGCCCTACTTATACCTGTCCGCCGTCACCAGCCTCCACATCTTTTTATCTTTCTGTCCCCGCAAACATCCGCCTCTTTCTAAAACGTCTGCGAAACACGCTCTGAATGAACCACACACACTCCGCTTTAAAGTAGCACAAGAGCTAAATACCGCAGCCGAATACAAGTACCTCAGTGAGTACTTCATTATGCCGCTGGAGTAAATGGACTTAGTTCCTTTCAGTGCTGTAACAGTCTTTATCGTTCATTCAGAGCGTGTTTCGCAGACGTTTGACAAAGACTCTGATCTGTGTATGGACGTGAATGTAAAGGGAGCTGGAGGCTGACGGCGGACAGGTATAAGTAGGGCCTGGGCGGGCTGTGCTGTGGCTTACGGCCATACCACCCTGAACACGCCCGATCTCGTCCGATCTCGGAAGCTAAGCAGGGTCGGGCCTGGTCAGTACTTGGATGGGAGACCGCCTGGGAATACCAGGTGCTGTAAGCTTTTACCTCCTCTCCGCCGCCGGGGGACGCTGCTGCTGCTCCGTCTTTTCTTCATAAATGAGAAAATTTTTTAAAAAAGGAACCCGCAAATAATCACAGGAAGGAATAAATGGTGAAAAAGCCAACACAGGAGCTGACGTCACCCTAAGCTCTGCTTTATGCAGCCGTGCTCCAACAAAACTGCTTTTCTAAGCTCTTCTTTACGACCCTTCTCTGCAACAGCATTGAGATAACGGCAACTGAGCCACCAACTGAGCTTCTCTATGCCAGAGTGGGTGTCTGAACAAGCTTCAATGTGGAAGTCATCACAAAGACCAGTACAGATTATATCAAATTGCCAGACCCACACTCGGGCAACTGACGGCCCTTCCCAAAAGCTAGCTAAAGCTCAACCCTAGGCTTCATGTGGTATTTGTGGGGGTATTCCTGCAAAGCATAAACTGCAATAATCACCACTATATACATTCAACGTCTATGGCAGCTAGAGGGAGAAAAGAGGATTCTGGGCTACTACGGGAGCTTAAGTAACTTCAACACACTGGGCCCAGGTGTGCTGAGTTACTAATTAGTGGGCTGCAACGAGAGGCACAGGTCAGACACACCTCCAAGACGACAACGTGACACGCTAGGATGAAGCCTCAGGGGCATCGCAGTACAAATCTGCAAATACGGCCGGGCTTCGGGTGCAAAAATTAATATTAACAAAACAAAGCATGTACTGTGGCAGCGTGCTCTGGCGTTGTGGAGGATGAGGAGGCCGAAGCTGAGAGGCAAGGTGGTCCTTGTTTACTCCCTTTACGTAATAACAAAACAACAAGCACTTAGAGTCAAAATAATCCAAAAAATACTTAAAAAAAACTCAGACAATCACATATGGAAAGAATATTTTCAAGAGACACTTACAACAGTCAGTAACTGTAACAAACACCTTATGAAACAGAAATCTTTGAGGCCTGGAGGTTGGCACGACCAATCCACAAAGCCTAAGTAAAGAACAGAACACGTCATCTGCGGCTTCCCATTTTCCACAACCCAGTAATCAAACACCTGGACGGTTCCCTTGTCTTGCAGCCCCCTGACCCTCGGCAGGAATACACAGTATCAGGGACATCGTGGACACACAAGGGAAAATAGACAAAGAGGAAATCTTGAGCCATGTAAAAGAACAAGAGGGTAAAAAACAGAAAGATAACATTGAAAACATGCAAGAAAATTGAAATAGGCTTTACTTCAGAGTGGAAGCAATGGCAATACTGTGTTTAGTTATTCGACAGTAACTGAAGGGCGTTTGAAGTGATGTCGTTATTACTGAGGATGTATATCTTCAATCTTCGTCCCCATCGAAGCAAAAAGCAGCAGCAGCAGCGTCCCCGGCGGCGGAGAGGAGGTAAAGCTTACAGCACCTGGTATTCCCAGGCGGTCTCCCATCCAAGTACTGACCAGGCCCGACCCTGCTTAGCTTCCGAGATCGGACGAGATCGGGCGTGTTCAGGGTGGTATGGCCGTAAGCCACAGCACAGCCCGCCCAGGCCCTACTTATACCTGTCCGCCGTCACCAGCCTCCACATCTTTTTATCTTTCTGTCCCCGCAAACATCCGCCTCTTTCTAAAACGTCTGCGAAACACGCTCTGAATGAACCACACACACTCCGCTTTAAAGTAGCACAAGAGCTAAATACCGCAGCCGAATACAAGTACCTCAGTGAGTACTTCATTATGCCGCTGGAGTAAATGGACTTAGTTCCTTTCAGTGCTGTAACAGTCTTTATCGTTCATTCAGAGCGTGTTTCGCAGACGTTTGACAAAGACTCTGATCTGTGTATGGACGTGAATGTAAAGGGAGCTGGAGGCTGACGGCGGACAGGTATAAGTAGGGCCTGGGCGGGCTGTGCTGTGGCTTACGGCCATACCACCCTGAACACGCCCGATCTCGTCCGATCTCGGAAGCTAAGCAGGGTCGGGCCTGGTCAGTACTTGGATGGGAGACCGCCTGGGAATACCAGGTGCTGTAAGCTTTTACCTCCTCTCCGCCGCCGGGGGACGCTGCTGCTGCTGCTCCGTCTTTTCTTCATAAATGAGAAAATTTTTTAAAAAAGGAACCCGCAAATAATCACAGGAAGGAATAAATGGTGAAAAAGCCAACACAGGAGCTGACGTCACCCTAAGCTCTGCTTTATGCAGCCGTGCTCCAACAAAACTGCTTTTCTAAGCTCTTCTTTACGACCCTTCTCTGCAACAGCATTGAGATAACGGCAACTGAGCCACCAACTGAGCTTCTCTATGCCAGAGTGGGTGTCTGAACAAGCTTCAATGTGGAAGTCATCACAAAGACCAGTACAGATTATATCAAATTGCCAGACCCACACTCGGGCAACTGACGGCCCTTCCCAAAAGCTAGCTAAAGCTCAACCCTAGGCTTCATGTGGTATTTGTGGGGGTATTCCTGCAAAGCATAAACTGCAATAATCACCACTATATACATTCAACGTCTATGGCAGCTAGAGGGAGAAAAGAGGATTCTGGGCTACTACGGGAGCTTAAGTAACTTCAACACACTGGGCCCAGGTGTGCTGAGTTACTAATTAGTGGGCTGCAACGAGAGGCACAGGTCAGACACACCTCCAAGACGACAACGTGACACGCTAGGATGAAGCCTCAGGGCATCGCAGTACAAATCTGCAAATCTGGCGGGCTTCGGGTGCAAAAATTAATATTAACAAAACAAAGCATGTACTGTGGCAGCGTGCTCTGGCGTTGTGGAGGATGAGGAGGCCGAAGCTGAGAGGCAAGGTGGTCCTTGTTTACTCCCTTTACGTAATAACAAAACAACAAGCACTTAGAGTCAAAATAATCCAAAAAATACTTAAAAAAAACTCAGACAATCACATATGGAAAGAATATTTTCAAGAGACACTTACAACAGTCAGTAACTGTAACAAACACCTTATGAAACAGAAATCTTTGAGGCCTGGAGGTTGGCACGACCAATCCACAAAGCCTAAGTAAAGAACAGAACACGTCATCTGCGGCTTCCCATTTTCCACAACCCAGTAATCAAACACCTGGACGGTTCCCTTGTCTTGCAGCCCCCTGACCCTCGGCAGGAATACACAGTATCAGGGACATCGTGGACACACAAGGGAAAATAGACAAAGAGGAAATCTTGAGCCATGTAAAAGAACAAGAGGGTAAAAAACAGAAAGATAACATTGAAAACATGCAAGAAAATTGAAATAGGCTTTACTTCAGAGTGGAAGCAATGGCAATACTGTGTTTAGTTATTCGACAGTAACTGAAGGGCGTTTGAAGTGATGTCGTTATTACTGAGGATGTATATCTTCAATCTTCGTCCCCATCGAAGCAAAAGCAGCAGCAGCAGCGTCCCCCGGCGGCGGAGAGGAGGTAAAAGCTTACAGCACCTGGTATTCCCAGGCGGTCTCCCATCCAAGTACTGACCAGGCCCGACCCTGCTTAGCTTCCGAGATCGGACGAGATCGGGCGTGTTCAGGGTGGTATGGCCGTAAGCCACAGCACAGCCCGCCCAGGCCCTACTTATACCTGTCCGCCGTCACCAGCCTCCACATCTTTTTATCTTTCTGTCCCCGCAAACATCCGCCTCTTTCTAAAACGTCTGCGAAACACGCTCTGAATGAACCACACACACTCCGCTTTAAAGTAGCACAAGAGCTAAATACCGCAGCCGAATACAAGTACCTCAGTGAGTACTTCATTATGCCGCTGGAGTAAATGGACTTAGTTCCTTTCAGTGCTGTAACAGTCTTTATCGTTCATTCAGAGCGTGTTTCGCAGACGTTTGACAAAGACTCTGATCTGTGTATGGACGTGAATGTAAAGGGAGCTGGAGACTGACGGCGGACAGGTATAAGTAGGGCCTGGGCGGGCTGTGCTGTGGCTTACGGCCATACCACCCTGAACACGCCCGATCTCGTCCGATCTCGGAAGCTAAGCAGGGTCGGGCCTGGTCAGTACTTGGATGGGAGACCGCCTGGGAATACCAGGTGCTGTAAGCTTTTACCTCCTCTCCGCCGCCGGGGGACGCTGCTGCTGCTCCTCTTCCTCTTCCTCCATCCAACTTACCTTTTAAGATTGGACCACGGTGCCCAGAGTCCAATTCAGTACATTGTAAAATCAATATTTCAAATTTTAAGCTGTGATTTTCAAGAGTTCATTACAGTCGACGGCTTTAGATCCACTCTTTTATTTTGAAAAAGAAAAATTTTTAAGTCACTTGTAGCCTCGCCTTAAACACAATCACCTCCAACTTCATTTATTTTTCTTTATCTTCTTTTTATAAAGTAGAATGGTATATCATGCATGCAATACCGCATTAGCTGCTTAGGTTTTCATTTTTCACAGAAAAGAAACAAAATAAACCATAAACACAAAAAAATCCCTTAAACGTCCAGATGAAGCTGCTTGGAAAAGGGCGGTTGGAGAAGCCACAGCATGAAGCGATGTACACAGTTTGCGGTTGCATAGTACAGTACATGAAGTTCCTCATTTTAAAACAGCATGCCGTTTTGTATTGCACATTACTGAAACTTTGTATACTGGACCTTGCTGCTTTTCCAAGTGTCCCATATCAGTTGTTTCATTTCAGCACATGTATACAGCAAATAGCATCTCTCAAAGACATTATGTACATTTATTTGTTATAAAAATAATTGCCAGCAAATATTAATCTATTACTTTTCTACTGGAATAAATGTTTATTCATTTGCTTCTTTTGTTTCTTTTTTTTTTAATTATTTTACCAAAGAAAAATCTCCCTATAAGTTTCTTATTTTGTGGTCAATTTGATATTTAATCCATGAAAAATGAAATTAGTCATGAATTTCGTTTTGAGACAAAATTTTGGCCACAGGTAAAAGGCAAAGCAAATGTAAAAGAAAGCCAGGACAGGCAGTTTGTTTTTGAGGTCTGTGAGTGAATGTGGTGTTATTTTTGTTCTGATCTAGGTCCGCAGCTCAAAAACGGGCTCTCGTCATTTTAGGGCAGTCACAAAGAGAGGGGTGGTAGGACGCTGGTCTGGAAATCCCTTCTGATTGTCTCAAGCAGCCCAGCTCAACATTGGTTGGTTTGATTTCAAATGGAAAATGACTCCCTGTTCAATCAACCAATGGGATTTTTATGCAATGGGGCAGAATGAGACAGAAAAGCGCACTTGTAAACAGTAGCATTACACACTTTAAGACTCTCTTTTTCATTTGCAGTCTTCCTTGTCGGCAAAGAAATTCTTGAAACAATCTTTGCCTGTATACCAGGTTCACATTGTAGGAACAGTTGCTCAGAAACCACCTTTGCTTTTTTTTTTTTTTGCTTCATCTCTTGTGCTATATGAGTTTTTCAAAATTATTGTATTTTATCCAGATCTATACAAAGTGATTTATTGAGAGAATACAATGCCTAATTTTAGGTTTTAATTAATAAATTAGGAGCTGCTTTGCACTAGAGAACATCTGCTCAGGATTTAATTTAAGGCTTTAAATTGCTGTCAGTGAAGTGAGGGGAAGAGGAGCCAGGTGAAACATATTTCTAATTAGGCCTTGAAAACGAGGTCCCTTCAATGGTCCCTTAATGCTCCACAACCCGCAACAAGTTCTAAATAACAGTCTAATGTGGTCAAATATAACCAACCACATCTGACCACACTTAACTGTAACTGTGGGTCAAAAGTTGAATACACTTAAACCATGTGAACCCTCCTATTGAGATACACTGGTGTGGAGTTGCTCTTTAACATAGTGTGAGCAAGTTTTTACTAATTTAAGATAGAACATTAGAAATTAAAACAGAAAATTCCAAAACAGCAGCTCCCAACTTATCTTTTGCTTTTCTTCTTTTAGTCCTTTAAATAATGAAAAATCATGCAAATTGAAACTTTTTAGATAGCACTCTGTATAGATCTCAGACCCAAAGAAAAAGAATCATTATAACTCATTAAAGGGAGTGGATCATCTATTGAGCCAGTATTTATTTGCTGAGCATTTTTAGAGGTTAATTCACAGTTTGTAAGGCACCAAGGTAATCTGGTGCGGCAGTTGTCACGACTATATATCACTTTTCTCAGAAGGGAAGAAGTCTAAAGGTTAAGACCAACTTCAAGATTTGTCTAAACAAGCCCAAGAAAACGCTTTTGACAAATGCATTCTGTTTCACATTTATCGTTGGATACAAGGAAAAAACAATTGTTTGTTTCATGGTCATTTCTTTCCTTTGAAAAATACATATATATTTCTCTAGCAGTGTGTCTGTAGTGTCTCTGTCAGTTGATGAAATTCTGATATTAAAAAAACTATGTAAATTAATAAAAGATTTTTAAAACTGTTGATTTAACTTACACTTTTAAGGTGTTATTTCTCAGTATTTTATGTATAAATTTTTCAAATTTTTGATGAGTAAACATACTTTACTCATTCATTTAGTTTAAATAATTTATATCTCAATTCCTTTACTTTTTATTAATTCATCAGTGCATTTAGGTAATCATTTGTCAGGTTTTATCCTCCGTAAAATTACATAACTTTTTTTGTGGGCTGTATCATTCACAGTAGCTCTCTGCTTTCATACAAAACAAATTTGTTACATAACAACAAAAATTGTTCACAGTAGTCTCATTAAAGCAAACTAACTGAGCCAAGTATAAGCTTGTTAGTTAATTTGTCCTGCCATCCTGGAAAATGTGAAGCTTTATGTTATCCTGTCATATACAGGATTTAGAGAGCTTGCAGAAAAAAAGTGTGGTAAACAACACAAAACAAAGAAATTAAAGCCACACTGCCAGGAAATACATGAAATAGGTCACGCATATATCCCTGCTTTTGTCATCCCGTCAAACTATGGAAGCCAAAAGGGACCGAAATTTCAAAAGCCTCATCTTGTTACCTTTAGATGACAAACTGTTGGGATAATAAATTTTGTTCCAGTGGTTCTCCTGTTTACTACATTTTTAACACTTGAAGGTAACTCATAGTTTAAAGACAACAGATGGTGCTTCATTTTTTCCTGATTCCTTTTTCTCTCACTGACAAAAGAAATGACATGACAAGATATTCAAGATCTGATCACGAGGAAATCGAGTGTTCTAGTTCAATTTAATCTTCTGTTTAGCCAAAAGTATGAATTTAAAGTCTGTTTTCAGGCTTAAAATTGGTTAGCTACTGCTTTTTTTCTTTTTTCTAATCTGAAAATAATAAGATAAGTTGTAATCACAGGACAATTTGGTGTCTTAAAAGAATATATGTACAGTCTATTATGATAATGATTAAAAAAAACATTAATATCCAGAAACCACGGCAGCTCTCTGCTTTCATACAATGCACATTTGTAAGGTAAACAATGTTAATGTTATCTCAAGAGCATGTTTTTGTGAGAGCTGGGGGTCTATCGCTGTTTGACAGTTGTTTCAGTGCGCTTTCTACCATATAACAAAATTCTGAATTAATAAAAACTATTATCATTGTGGCGTCCTCCCATATGAGTCATGCAGTCCACGGAAACTCTTTCTAAATGACATAAACCAACACTTCAAGTATTCAATGTGCCATTTCACTGTATTCAGTAACAAATCCAGGTTTCTAGAGATATCATTCTTCTGTTATTTGGGCCAATCTTTTTCTCTTCTTTCTTTTTTTTTTCTTGTTTTTTTTTGGAGAAAGTTGCCCTATAGTTCTACAAACATCAACTTGAATACAGTAGGGTTCTATTTTTACGTTTGGAGGGAACATGCTCTGCAGTCAGGACAACATGCCAGCTACACAGAGAATGAACATGATGCAACCGATCCTGTCATGTCACATTTTTAATGCTTTGATCCCCTAAAACCATCAGAGGGAACTTTGAGAGCAATTAACCAATTACACGACTTGATAACCGACATCCGTATGTTTGTTATACCTCTAAACAACTCTGATTTCATTGCTAATAAATGCAAAACAACCTGTAGCTTCAGTAGCAGATGCTCCTTTAGGCCTATAGGAAAAAAACAAACCCAAAAAAAAAAAAAACCCAGTTCCCAATCTTTTTCTTCATGTTGGCAGGGTCAAAAATATCAGA
The DNA here is from genome assembly GCA_016859345.1 of Istiophorus platypterus. Classification (NCBI taxonomy): domain Eukaryota; kingdom Metazoa; phylum Chordata; class Actinopteri; order Istiophoriformes; family Istiophoridae; genus Istiophorus; species Istiophorus platypterus. The sequence goes on along the minus strand of CM029131.1, from coordinate 7,946,150 downwards.
CAGAAAATACCGAACTGCTCAAAAGGTTCTCTCAGCAATAACTTTTTATGCTGGTCCTCAATCTCAACAACATCAAATATATCTCAAATAGTATTTTGCTAATGTATTTCACTACACTATCCGACAGACTGTCACAGCTCTTTCCTTCTCTAACTCTCTAAGTGCTACCTGTTTAGAACAGAAGCAATATTGCTATCCCCTACAGTGTAACTGAGATCTGATCCCAGCACCATCAGAATCTACGCTGCTTATGACGGTGAGGGTCTTCACCCAAATAAAATCCCAAAACTATGCTACAGAAAAGCTGGCCTTGCTCAAAGTGACTTTTGAATAGCAAAATAGTTTGGGAATGTGAAGCACCATTTTTTCAAAACTAGCAGCCAGATATCATCTGCATGCCACCACCACAAACCCAGCACCTACCGCCTATCCACAATCAGGTGATTTAGAAAATTTGATCTCCCAGTCTACAACTCATCATGGGAGAATCCAGAATGCTAGGTACAAAATATCAATGACGTGGATGCGGAGGTTGATCATCTATCAGCATGCAATAAGCTAAATGGTGAAGGGATTTATACACGGCCCAGGATAGGGGTCAGCAGCCTTCAGCAGTCTGTGTGCAGTGGACCTCTCTCTGACCTGGTGCGATGTCCCAGGCACTTAGAAGCCCATACACCATCACCATCTGACCACTATCCGTAATTAGCTTGCCAACACAGGCAACAAGCACAATCTGCGCTGCACGTCTGCTGAGCATCGTGTTAGTACAATCCCAAAAGGTCCCAGTAACATAAATTATAGGAATTCATTTTACAGCATAAGTTAATGTTGGCATCCTGACCCTCCTGACTACTAACGCTGTTGATTGACGGGGGTTCCCCTGGCAGCTTGATTATAAACAGAACACCTAAACATGACTTTGTTTGACTTTGAAAGGGGAAAAATACCAAGGTAGACAAATCAAATGAATGCAAACCAAAACAAAAAGGTACAATTTGGGACCGTCTTGGCTCTGTTGCAGCGTTAATTTGGGTGGAATCTGGGCTGTCTGGGCCCCTGTGGTGATAGAGGTGGGCTCAGAGCCGGTGCCGGGAGTCATGGCTGTAGCTGCCCGGTGAACTGCGATTGCGATGTGGCTTGTATGCATCCTGATAGGGGTCCTGGTAGTCCTGGTAGGGGTCCTGCTGCTCTCGGCTATGCTGTGATCCTGATGACATGCGGTTGCGTCCCTTGTGCGCCCGCTCATTGTGGTAATTTTCGTCTGATGTCATCAGGTTGCGTCGTTCATTCGGGGTAGAATGGTCTCCCGTGTGGTTGCTCTGTCGCATTCTTTGGCTCTGCTAATCACACAAACATACCAAGGACACAGGTAAGGTTGGGACTACACGACTCAACATACAATAACAAACGACTAGGCAAGGTTTTTTAATTTATCAAATAACATCCTTTTCCACCAGCTGGGGAGAATTAATCATTTTAAACGGTTTTATCTTGAGGCACAGGAGCAACACGGATTTACATCATGAAAAAAGATGAAATTCCAGTGGTTCCAAGGGACAGAAACTATCTGTGGCACTGAGCTAACGTGCCTCTAAAAAGCAAAAAGTAAAATGCTTAAAATTCCCATGAAATTAAAAATAAGGTTGAAAATACCAAAAACATGTGTGACCACAGTGTTTTTTAAAAATTTCTATCAACAAAGCAAAAACATGCATTTATTTATTTCATTGCTTTGCAAACATGCATTGCTTTTCATTTCAATGCATTGCATAGAGAAGCGATTACTATGATCACTACCGATAGGATGACTTACTATATGTTTTCTATTATAAACCTATATGTTTTATCAGTTTTCTTATATGAACTGGATATGAACCAAAACTCCAATAAAAAAAAATGTTAAAATTTCGTGTACATACATTTTGTATAGGAAAAAATAAAAAGCTGTTTTTTTTCTTTTCATGCAAGTGGTCAGAAGAAGATTGTCTAAGCTCTAGTATCCATGGTGATATTTTGCTTTTCATGCTTTGTAACAGTGGTGAATTACAATGACTGGTGTGGAAAAGCTTTAAATCAAATACATGGTAGAGTCACTAAAACTGAAAGGCTCCTAAGGGGTTTGAATGAAAGGGTGAAAGTACAAAAATCTTCATTTCTCTCTTACCTTTATAATAAATGAAAACTTTAACTAAAAGGTAGGTTACCATGAGATGGGTTGTGTACCTGCAGTCCAGAGATGCTGGTGGGGTAGGGGGTGAGGGTGGTAGGGCCCAGGTTGCGTCCCAGCAGGGGGTTTAGGGGTGTTGCCATCGAGGTATGGGTTGCTTTCCAGTAGGCCTCGAGGTATTCGGCGAGATGCTCGCAGGCGTCCTCCAGCTGGTTCTCGTCCAGGATGATGTCAAACATTTCCTGTCAACGGCAGATGGAGGAAGAAAAGTTAAATGAATCTAAGGACGAAAATGAGATGGAAAGTAATTGAATTAAAATTACCGTGTAAAGAATGTTGTGTAATATTACTTTTTGTTTTGTATGTGGATAAATTGGTGTAAACATATCCTGTGATGCAGAGAAACTAACATAAAATAAAACACCATATATAAAATTTAGGAAAGGGATGGATGCAAATAAATGAGCATGGTCACTTACTGGAGGACACTGGGCCAATTTGTCTGCTGCCACAAGCTGGACATTCAGGTGTTTACTCTGGGACTTTCCTCTGGACTTGACTAGCCTCTGCAGGACCTGGAAAGTTATAAGAAAGTACATGATGCTCCAGATACATTGAAAGTATCACAGTTTCGGGCGCTAGTCAGCAGTTTGTCAGTATAGATACATCTGCATGGGCATAAATACAGAACCTTAAATGTAATGTATGTTGAATAAAGTGGAAAATAAAATTATGCAACTAAAAGTCTGAATATGGTGAAGCATTCATCACACTTGTGTCTTGTCTGTTGTTTCTCTTTTAGACCAGTCCATTCACAATGACGATGAGGATTCAAAGTGACAGTTATTCTGAATATGTACTTTTAAAATTATATCAATTAAAAAAAGACTATCCTTACTATGTCTTTGCAGAAATTTTGGTAGTATTTCTAAAATCCTGTCTCCTGGTTTTATGGGTGATGTTGCTGCTAGTTTTGTAGACTGGTCGGTTTACCGGTCAGTTGTAGTAAAGCATTTTGCATGCTTGGAGGGTGTGGTGTTACAAACCAATGTGAAAGAAAGGATGTGACTGTCTTTAAACAAGTGCACCCTCTCCATCCCTGTGTTCTAGTTGAGAGGCTCTCAACTAGTCTGAGTGATCATTACTGTAGCTTCAGTGTAAAGGGAAAAGTGCAGCAAACATACTCTTTCATGCAAAGGTGCCTTAGTGCTGATCTGAAACATATTCTGCATCTCAGTCAGAGGCTTTAAAGTACAGTGTTTCATGCTGGTTTTATAGGAGACATTGTGCTTGTGCTAAGCTCTTTACACCAGTCAAGGGAAAATATCAACCTAACACAGAGACCGTTACCTTTAACATGTCTAGGTGTTCTTGTTGTTTGTCTCCACCAACTGAATGACTCTGTGGGACAGTAGCTGTAGAGATCATATCATATATGCTTAAGTCTTGTGCAGGTTTGACCTGATTATCTGGCTATAACCCTTGTAACCCACTAAATAAAAAAGCTGTTGCTTCAGGAAACCAAACCTGCAACTGAGCTTGTCATAGAGAGTCAAACTGATCTTATTACTTTTGAGATACGTCTAGTAGGTTTGTCTGTCTCCTCTTATTATGCAGTACCTTTGGCGAGGAGACCTTAACATGGACAATGATGGGGGCCAGGGAGGTCTTAAGGAGCTGGGCCGGATGGTTGATGGTGTCAGCGTCCAGCACCACCAGCTGGAGGGAGCGGGCCAACTCAAAGATCCTCTCGATCTCACTTTGCACCTCAGCTGAGGAGAAGATACAATTCAAATACAGTGTCAATTCATAGATTTGAATATTAGCAACACTTTTCTTCAGTCAGTCTATTTGAAACATACTAAATTTTTTCACTATTTTTAATCTATTTATTTCATTTTATAGAGAAACAATTAAACCATTAATTGAGAAAACAACCTGCAACTCAGTCAGTACTGAAAATAATCATTAGTTGCGTGTACCATAGTTCAGCCCCTACGTAGGAAAAAACAAACACAGGCCTAAATAAACTGTCTAACCATTTTCTAAAGTTTTAGTGCACTTGTGGGAATTAACAGCACTTGGGTTTACACACAGAAAGCACTTCTACACTCTCATGTTTGTGCCAAAAATGGTTAAAACGGAAACAGTTAAATTTTATTTTCAGAATGAACTGAACTGAAAAGATGCACTAAGCACAGTGGAAAAGGAAGAGGTTTTTTTTACCTAAGCTGGAGCGAGTGTTGGATCTTTCAATGATGGCCCTCTTACTGGGGTTGTTGAGAACGGACCGTTTAGCTAATGATATATCTGCCGTGACACGTGTGATAGATATCCTGTAAAAATAGGATGAAAATAAAGATATTTAAATATGAGAATAGATTGATATGAGTGAATGAGTGGACTCCCAGGAAAAATGCATTTTGTCGACAGTGTGAAGAAAATAAATCACAATGCTCAGCAGCGCACTTTGCCTAGCAGGCTACTAGCCTTGAGAATTTCCTTTTGGTTGGCCAACATTTCTTGAAATTTTGGATGCAGTATAAAAAATGTTTTCCCCATAACTTTTTGTCTTCAAGTACAATATAGTCTTGCTCTGCTCTTTTCCAATTGTCTGCTATGATGAAAAAAAAAGTGCAAAGACTCTTGCACATTCATCTTACAGCACTAAGCCAACTCAAATATGGCAGGATTTCTGTGGCTGTAAATTCTGTAGACATACTAAAATGCAGTTGTCATATGCATCATTCCCCAACCCTAGACAAAACCAGATATAAGTTTTGCAAAAAAAGAAAAGAAAAAAAAAAGGTACTCACAGGACACAACTTGTTAAACTTGTCTTACCTGCCATCAAATCTGTGTTTGAGGAAGTCAAACAGTGCTTTCTGCATCATGTCTGTTACCTGCATAGACAAGGAGAAGTAATATACAGTAGTTATTTTTATGGTTTTTATGGATTTTATGGTTTTAGATTGTTAATTTATTGCTTAATTTTAATTTTGGCATATTTTAATGTTATCTATTGCATTGGTTTGTATCTGATTTTATTGCTGTCTATTTAAGCCAGCACATCGTCACTATGGACATGAATCTAAACTCTGGTTCTTTCTTTGTGTAGTTTTAATGAACGTTTTTACTCCTAACAATTGTGCTGAATTGCCACTGACTGCTAATCTGTCCACAGTTATTTCTCTGGCTCCTGCCCAGTGCATGCTGGGAGAGGCTTCAGCTGCCCTATGACACTAAATATGAATAAGCCTCCATCCATCAGGCAAATCCTGGGGGACAAGAGAGATGGAATTTCTTCTGTTGAATAACAGACATAATAACATATGATGCCTTATCTGACTAAACAGGATGGATCTGGCATCAACAACAATGGTTACCATTTTAGCATCACCAATTTATTAGTTACTTGTCTGTTAGGAATTGAGCATCATTACTGTTGTGTATACAAGTATTTTTGTAGTTAGTAGTTTTTCATCCTTATTGACAATGCATTTTAAACTCAGTCCATTACTTTGTCCATATTATTACTATTTGTCCTTAATAGTAGCATTGGTATTATTGTAAAAAGCAGCTTTCTAAAGCTGCACAAATGTAAACGGTGCTTTCATAGAAAGCAATGAAAGCAATAAGGCACTTAATGAAGCTCTTTGCAGAAAAAGCTAAAATCTGCAAATTACACAACATATTTTCATCTGACCTCTCAGTCTCCTCATTAGTCTGGCTGCAATCTGGACGCTACGTGGGTGATGACACTCACAATTAACCGCGCCAACAGCAAGCTATTTTGGGTGACTTAGAAAAAGATGTACGAGACTCATCTCCTTTCAGTAATCTTGTCATTTTTGCATTGGTAAACATTACATTTAATAAGCTATATTTTTAGGCTTTCATTTAATGACACTGAATCAGTGATATTTATGATATTTATTATGTGTGAACAAAGATTCTTAATCCATGACAAAGGTATGAGGATATTTCTGATTTCTGTTCTAACCATAAGGATTAGCAGCCCACCTCATAACCCTTGAGCGAGGGTCCCACCAGCACCACAGGCCTCATGGAGGGAACCACGTCATAGGGGGGAACGTGCTCCGTCTGTTAACACAAAAATATTTAAATCAGCAGCAGTCAACTCATCACAAACAGAGCAATGGACCCAAAGTTACTCCACAGAAAACACTGTTTAACTTAAAACCAAATAGTGAGTTGAATTCTAATTACAGTCAGATTTGTTAAATGGGAGGCTGGTATGTTGGCATGTTGGGGCATGTAGCAAATGATAATGTAGCAATTGTTTTAACTTGTCAAAATGTAATAAGAAAAATGAGTAGTAAGTTATTTATACTGAAAATATGGATGTAATTAATTCCTGGAAAATGTCAAAACATTTGACTGAGACTGCTACAATATTTCTGATTGTTATTTTTAGAATTTTAAGGAAGGAATATATGTTTAGGCAAATTACTTTAATACCAGATTTCATTTCATAGCACTAACAGGGACATGTAATTACATTTTGACCAACTAATAAATGTTTTCTCATTTGCTACATTAGTGGATGGATATGATTTGCTATACTGATGTAAAAATAACAAAACAGTTTAAACCATTCACACAATACCAGACCAAATATGGAAATGAAAAGGAGAACCAAGATACCCTACCATGCTAAATTGGCAATACTAGATATTGCATAGTTATTTAAATCAATTTGTTTAAGGACGCTGAGCTGACAAACAAATAGTAGGCAACTATACCAACAACCAAAACCAGCAAAATGAAAACACTACTGTCACATTCCTATAGTCATATTAAAGCAACACACTAATTTTGTATTTCTTAGTCAAAATAATTAATTGCCACATTTAATAGACCGAAATGCTTCTGGAAAATAGTGTAAAATTTAAAAAGAGTAGGGCTGCAGAAAATGGGACTCTTGTTTTGCCCATACACTGCAACCCATTGGACACAGGAGCATTAGGTAACATGCTTACCTGTCAGCTCCAACACACACCAGACACTGACTATAAAAGCAAAGAATCTAATGTTGAAATGTAAGTACCACCTAACTTTAAGTATAAGGTGGTTTTAATCCCCCCCTGTGAAATTTCCAAGTGGTGTTTGGTATTTAAAAAAATTTATAGTATATGTCTAGGCTTCAAATACATACAGTATTTGTTATTACTTAAATTATATTAAAGTTGAGAGTGAAATTTCATTCTTGACTTTGGGAACAGTAGTTTGAAAAAATCCAGGGAAACAGACTAGCCTGGCTTGGTTCAAAGAAAATCTGCCTCACTAAACAGTTTATCTTGTTTTTAGGAGGGCAGATATTTTTACTTCGTGAAGGGGCAATTAGGGGGTGGTGTCAATCTTCTCATCCACTCTTAGCAAGAGGCAACGTTTCCCCAAAAATGGTAAATGATTTCTCTGACATTGATTTTTTTTTTTAGCCCGGTTTCCCAAACTATTAGTATCAAAAGTATCATTTAGGTATTTGTAGTTACAACCCTTGGCACTAAAGTACTCAGGCATTTAAGGGATGGTGATGGTTTTGCACCGTATACTTCAGTGCTGCTGAAGTATCATGTGCTCTAGGATGTGGAGCGAAGTTGTAACTTCCCATCAGACAAATGTTTCAGTTGCTACTAGTTCCTGTCATTTCATGATGGCAGAAACAAGTGTCTAGTGGATGGTAGATGAGTGGGTTTTACCGTCACCAACTTACCACTTTCTGTTTCTGCTTTCCTGTAGGAGGGGAGAGAAGACAGTGACAGTGTCGTCAGTAGCTGCTGGTAGGGGAAGTGTCACCATAATATCTCAGAAACAACCATCCATGCTTCACATCAGCAGCTATTTCATCATAATTCTTAGCAAATGAAACCCAGCAAGGAAAATCAGCATGATAATAAATGAAACATAAAAAGTATATCTATTGTCCTAAGGTTATATTCACAAAGTCACATGAGTGCAGTTCAGAGGGGGGTTCATAGTCTTGTCGTTGGGTTCACACTGTGGTAAGCTCCAGTCTCAGAGCGCCTGCAGTCCTCAACTGGAGGAAGAGGAGGATCATGGGAAAATGTACCAACAACTCTACGCAGTGAACTTATGCTCTATGCAGAGACATGGGAAGGCTTTAGAGTCTTATTCTCTCTAGGTTGCTGCGACTCAGGAAGCTTGGCTCTAAGCTGGCAGCTGGCTATTAACAGCCCTCTCCCCCTGTCCGATGCTCTCACCTGCCGAGGATATGAGGGGTCGGATAGAGGCAGATACCTCATCCTCTACACTTGAAGAAGAATTCCCTCCAGACTTACTGGAAAAGACAAGAGGGGATAAAAAAAAAGACAGAAAGACACCGTGGTATTAATGTGGAAAATGACAGAAAAAGTAAAAAAATAAAACAAGGCTTAAACTGGTCATTCAGCCCAAAGTGTAAACCATGGAAGGAAAATATTGATTAACGATAACTTTGTGTTGCAGGTAAAAAAAAAAGATAAAAGTTGGTAAAATAACTAAATAAATAAATAATGGTGCCCTCAAGTAATAACAGATTGGCAAAGAAACATGAGCAATCAACTGCAAAATAAGTACAATCCATTAAATGTGAACATTATTTTGAGGGCTGATATCTGATTTCTTCTACTTTGCATTAAAAATTTTGTCAACACAGGCAGGGAAGAGTGTCAATCCACTGGTGTCAAAAGCACATGTCCATAAAAGTAAAGCTTTTCAATTAAGGCCATCTATTTCTAATTGTGAAGTCTTTAGCTGTTTTGCTTTTTCCTGTTTTTTATCTGCACAAAGTATTAGGAATCATTCATCTTCCAATCTCTAAATCACATACTTTATGGCTACCGGCCAAAGAAATCTAAAAAACCAGGTCACATTACCCATGGTGGTCTTTTGTTACAGGTGTCCAGTTTATAAAGACTATTGGGCTGTCAGCATGGTCCATGTGTATTTATGACTGAGACCTGGGCTGGCTTTACACAGGATGAGAAGATGTGAGCAGCATGCAGTGAGAAGGTTAGATGTTATGCTGAGTTCCATACAGAAGTTGGAAGTCTGAAATTTACAACTGATCAGTTACACAGGACCATAACACAGAGGGTAAAATGCCCATTCAGTTTCATTTGGATGATGTAAATTTGCTCCCAATAGACAAAAATGACCAGTGGAGACGATCAAGCCTGTTACTGTTTGCTTCTACAGTCTACAACTTCATTAAAAGAACTCCAATCATTTTTCCCCCAGGTCTAATTCACTTAAAATTATATTTTATAGTGGTACATAGATAATGTTTGGTTGTTTGTTAACATGAAATAATGTTTTTAAAAATTTGTAAGACCCACACAGACTAATTGAGTTGGGATTGGTTTAACATCCACAATAATGGCAGTAGAGCAACAATGATACTTCATTTACACAGAAAAAAAAATAAGAGAAAAATTAAAATCAAAAAGGGATATTACTATGTTTTTATATAGACTGACAGACTGTCCATCATCTCTGGAAGGCAGCATATCTCAGAGAGATACAGTTTTTCTGTTACTGTGAAAATGCAGTCCTGGTTAATGGGGTTCAAATGTCTCTCCTTATCTGAGAGGTTTGGTGACAAAAAGCAACAGAATTCAAGCTAGTAAGTGAAGCGCTGAAGCTCCCCAGTCCAGTAAGATTAGTATTAAACTCAATGACAAGGCTTGAGGAAGTGCATGTGAGTTACTGTACAAACTCTGGATGACAGAACCTTCAAGACATATTACACAAACACAAGGAAACTAGGAGGCTCGTAGGATCACTAATTGCAGCTATTGAAACTGTTTCTCTGGTACAGCTGGCATTAGTAGAAGTGATGGAATAAATTAACATAAGTCATGATCAGACCTGGGTCAAAGTAGACTTCAAAACAAATCAGACTGACCGAGTCCAAGAGATTATAATCCTTGGGACAGAATTTACACTATCTGATTGAAGGATTTTACTTTCTGTATTAGTCTAACCAAAGTCTGCTTGGGAGCTGTAAGGACAAAAAACAACTGTGTCTTTGACAAGATAATAGAGCCTCTACAACAAATTGTGTAAAAATGTGGGGCTGAAATTTTTATTTTACAATAATAAAAATTTTTATTTTGTCTCAGACATTGTAATGGTTTGTTCAGCAATCCAAAAGCCAAAGATATGTAACTTACTAACAAATATGACAAAAGCTGGAACCACCATATGCCTCCTCTTGTTCAGTTGTTTAAAATAGCTCGAGTCATTTTCTGTCGACTCACTCATTAATTAACTAATCAGTTCAAATTAATTGTTTTCGGAAAGTTTAATCAGCCAATTATGATGATCCCTCCCATGATGGTCTAAAATGCTTTTTCAAAGGTGTCTCTAATACAATTATCATTCCTGAAATTATTTCCTTTTTTTGTTTTTTGAAGATTGTCCACCTGAGAGAGATTTAGTCTAAAAATCAGAATATCAAATGCCATCTTATTTAAAAAATAAAAAATAAATAAAAATCACACCAAGTATAATCTGTATGTAACTGCAGAATGTAAACTCCTCCTATAGTCATTAAAACGTTAGAAGCAATACATGGGACATGACATGTATTGCTAACTTGTGTATTAATGCCAACTAAAATTTAATGCCACCTACAACTTTCTCGACATTTTTTATTTATTCATTTTTTGTCACCAACGTCCGTTGTGTTGCATTATTGTTGAAAAACTTAACCATAGCTTCAGGTAACAAGATGAGTGGTGGCAAATTTGTAAGGCTAACATCCGCATTAAAATAGCTGTTTGGACATTAATGTACAAAATAAAGCTTCAGCATGGAGATGGAAATAAAAGCAATGAAAAAGGGTTCAGATGGTATTTTCCACCAACAGCAGAGTGCAAAGTTCAATGAGCAAGCCTGTTCAGTTGGTAAGATAGGGGTTGCTTATTTCCTCCAAACAGGTAATGTTGAAATTAGTCTGTTCGATAGAAAAGAAATTCCAGTTTTTCAGGCAGATCCATTTCCTTCCTTTAAGTAATTTGATTTTCATCTGATATTTGCTCCACCCATAAAAAACAGTTCTTACATCACTTATACTCCTTTTAATCTTTGTGGTACAGTTGTTAGTACACCATATTTCCAATCAGGTTGAAGACGAATGTACAGCAATTACCTCTAATACTCATTTTGTGTCGCCAATAATTTGTGTGACCATACAGTGCTTAGTTTTTGAGACCAACTGTGAGACGAGGGTGTTTTTCTGTTACTTACCCTTGGACTCGTCCTCTCTTTTGCTCCTGCTGGAGCCGGATGTTCTCGAGCTTCAGAGGGCTGGGGATGAAGCCGATCTCACAGCCCTCCTTCACTAACCGACCGATCCACCAGTCATTGTTGAACTTCTGAGGATGGTAACCATAAAAACAGGGAGGGGGAGGGAAAAAAAAAACCCCACAAAACTCTTCATGAGTAAGTTCATGCTCCACAGATTTTTTTGTGTGAAAAAAAAGAAGAAAAAACATTCATATAGCTTTATATTTAGTAGGTGTCATGGTGTCGTGTTTTAATTAAAAAGTACACATGTACCTCTTTTATGTGAAGGAAATCCTTGGCGTCAAAGGAGATGGCTGTGGCTGGTACTGGAACATCCTCATCCAGTGCGCCACAATAGCTGACGTTGGTCCTTACAGCAAATGCCACAGGTTTAGTCTAGATGATGGACAAATACACTCCGTGAGTAACAGATTACATATACCCTATATAAAATATTTATCTGTCAGTTTTTATTAATTTCCCTAACTTTAAGGACTTCAGAAACATTTCCATTATCAGTGTGTATATAAACATAGCCACAGATTAACTTGGCTAACTAGTGTCACATGTTGGCTACCTTGGCTCTCTCCAGTTGAATGGCAGCCTGCTGCTCTCTCTCCTGACGGCTCTGTCCCGGTCCTTGGCTCTGGCTTGGGCTCTGGCTCTGGACCTGGGCCTGTACGTCCCGCTCCTCCTCCAGAGAGACATCTGAGTCTGATGGTCTACTAGTATACGAATCAGCTGAGCCCTGCAAACAGAAACACCTTTTGTTACTTAAACATGTATAGCTGAGATACAAAATTCACAATCTTGCCTCACATTCATCTAATTCTACAAATTTGTTCTGCGATCTGCTTCATCCTCAGCTAGGGACAGTACAGACTTGATGATTTTGAGATCTTGTGGGAGGAATTTGGAGTCCTGTCATCATGGAAGTCTGAAACCATTGGAAAACATATCCAGACCAGACACAAGTACTACAGCTCTGCTACAGGCAGTTAAAATACTCTTGTCGTTCCTCTTAGCCAGGGCTGCTGAAAAAAGTATCCTGCCCAGTCGGTGTAGTAGGCAAATCTCCATTTAGAGTAAAAGTAAACTGGACTATAAATGTATGATCAAAGCATGACTGATGCAGATGAACAGTTAAGAGGAGCAGTCAGGAATTATGAAGAAAAAATACCTTCAAAACCTTTTGACAGAGTGAGACCCTGTTCGAATATGAAAGACTTACAGTTAAAAACCTTTGGACAGATGCACCCAAATGACCTAGATTGTCTCTCTGAAAAGACTAAAAAAAGCACAAAAGCCCCAAAGTTCATACAGACACTGGCCATGTTATAAAATGTACTGTAGCTTTATCCCATTGAGTCTCAAAGAATCAGAACTGCTAAGAACAAGGAGATCAAAAGAGAAGAGAAATAAAACATCTTTATAGAACCACTGAGTATCTTATGTTTCAGGGTTTACATCAACTTGCATTGGGAGTGCCAAGCCCAGAGTTGCAACTTGGCAGTCTGAGAGCAGCCCAGGTGAAATGGATGATGTAGAAAATATCAGACTGCCAGGAGCATCTCAGACAAAGTGGATTTTCCATTCCTGTATGGTCAGCAGTTTGTATGACCACACAGCCAATCTCACGCTTCCAGACAATTCTGGATGGACAGATTTGACTGGAGAAAGACACAGACACATTTCTGCATCTTTCACGTCTCATGCAGCCATTTCATATTGTCATGAAATGTGACACTGACACACAGAGTGCAATCTATCCAAATCATGTGCATATTTTCCACATAAGACGTTGCAAGACACATTAAAACTTAAGTGTAACATTAATCAATAATCACTGAACTGAGTGGCAATCTGCATATCTCTGTCCAGAGAAGGTACCCTGGTTGGTCATGACACAATAATATAGAGACCCATTTAAGCCTAGCAGAAATGTGCTTTCATGGTTTAATCCACAGACGTCACTATAAAGTTTTCATGGGCAATTTTTTTCTACTGAAGTACAACTGCCATAAACCTCAATGAAAACTGCTGCCAAAATAATGGAAAAATAGTGTATTCTCTTTGACAAACATGGCCAACTGCTCCATTCTCTTATTATATGTTGTCACTAATTGTATAAACACTGAAAAACTCTGATTGTGAGTTTGAGATGCTTCCTGCAAACCGACAACACTTTGTGGGCTGCTTCATCCTCAGCTGGGGAGAACTTAAGGTATGTCACCAACAACTCAAGCAGTCCATGATCGTTTGCAATGACAAGCAAATCTGCAGGTCACAGAAACAGCTTTTGATGCAAGAAAATTGGATTCTTTATGCTGCAGCTACATGAAAGTGGTTAACCATGTCTTTAACACCTAATATCTAAAAACGATTCCACCCTGTTCCCAGAGGAACATGAATCATTAGCAGAATGATTTAGAAAAAAAGCAGTTGGGGTTATCAGCGTAATGAGATGGATGTCAAACAAAAACCCTGTAATTCTTGTGATTTTAAAATCAAATCTAAGTGAAATGATGGAAAATGATAAAGTAAAATAATGTATGCTACACTAGAGAAAAGGGCACAAATAACTTCATAATGTTTAGCATAAGCAACATCACTGGAGCAGGAAAAGCAGGAGTCATATGTGTTTTTAAACTGTATAATATCAAAAATGGTATCTTGAGACTTGTGATTTTGTTTTTTGTTTTGCCGACATCCATTTTGTTGCACAGCATTAAGATTTTTTTTAACCACAATTGTCTCTTGAGTCTTGCCAGACTTGCAGCAGTTAATCCTGCCACACGGTCAGAATTCCAGTAGTGCAACACTGCTTGGACATGACTGGTCCAAGAGCTGCCTTCTGCTGTGTTAATCTAAACAATCAGCCACTAATGATGATTCAATTAAGGAAGACCATTAGTCTCATGAAGATCAATCAAGGTAGTCAACACAGCTAAGCACTTTTTGCTTTTTACAAGCTAGCAGTTGCAGGGCCTGACTCCAGCACACTGCTCCTCTGGATTATGTGCATATCATTACAAAGTGGGACATACAGGAGATTTAAATCATTTTGTAATTTTAGAAAATACGCATATTAAAGGATTTACAAGAAGAAACTGATTTTAGAATACACCTTACAGTTACACCACACACAGAAAAAATGTCATACATCTTCTGGTTTTTTTAAAAAGGGACCTTGCACCAATTTTTACACACAATGACTAATGCTACCCAGTCTGTGAAAACAGTTATATAAAGTCTTCTGTCGCTCTGCAGCAGTTTTGTCAAGTCCAAGAAAATAACCCCTGACGATGTCATAATGATGTCAGAGGGGTTATATCAGGGGTATGTAGGATTTGAAAGACACGTACCTTTATCATAGGCAAGGGGTGTCTGATGAAAAATGCTATCGAGTTACATTATAGGAATTGTAGGATCCAGTGTTTTTGGGGTTTAACCCATATTAGGAATTAAAATTGAGGATATCTTGGTCTTTCCAGTTTTGAGTTTTAAACTCCTTTTCCTAATTACTTTCAAGTACAACAGCTTAATGCAAGTGCAATCCTAAATTTCTAGAATAACCCGTTAACAGCCACAATTATGTTAAGTTTATTGACATTGTTCGTGCAATGATAAATTTTTTAGACTCCAACTACCCTACAAAAGTAAGTATTTATTTTTCCCTCAAGACCGTTTTGCCTCCATTTCTGAAAAAAAAAGAAAAAAAGAAAATAAAAATCCTTCGGTCCAACACTAACAAGTCATTCTGAACATCATTTCATGTGCCTGTGTGGAAGCTTTGAGGTTGCACTGTAGCATCTGAGCTATTATCCAATGGAGTAGCTTCAGCATGTGACTCATCAACATCAGAATCCACTTAATGACATCACGATGCATGTTTCGCCGAGCCTCGACAGAGCCTGTACAACACGCACTCGCAGGGTCAGATGCAAAATACTAAGCTAATTTTTTTTTTTTTTTCTTTTAAGTGGTAAATGTAGAAATGTGTCACGTGAGGATTTTTCATTTTAGTGTGGCTGTGTAATGGGTCTTAGGGGAGAAAAGGGTAATTAACATCTTTCCATCTTCCCCTTTGAAACAGGGCTCGGTCCATCTCTGAGAGGTACAGAGTGTGATGAACACTAAATGGCTCCTCCTGGCTCTGGTGGTTTCCTGACAGTCGTTCTTACAGGCTCATAGGCAGCACATTTAGAACAACACATCACACACATGAATATTGAGTAAAATATATACAGAAATGTGTGAATGTCACACATCAGAAGCCATCTGCTAGTGTGCCCCCCCCCACCCGCTTCACGCACGCACACACACCAACACCCACCCACCCAACCCCCTTCAAGCCAAGCATAGCCCACGATCACACTACAGTGCACTGTTGGCTAACCCATCAAAGGCCTCTTATGTGTGATGGTGTGTGTGTGTGTGTGTGTGTGTGTGTGCGTGCACAGCTGAGCTACTTCTATCAATAAACACACAGCAAGAGAGCACAAAAGCAGATTCACACACACACGTCCAAACACTCACCGCCTCCGAGTCTTCAAATCCATGCAGGTACAAATTGTCATACATGGAGGTTTGATATTCCAACGAGTGCCTCTAGAAGAATGAGGGGGAAAAAATGAGAGTGGAGGCGGAGGAGGAAGGAGGGGGCACCACAGAGGGGAAAAAAAAGGATGGATGGGGGGATGACGACAATCCCTTCTCTCCTCAGCAGAGAAGAATAATTTAAAAAAATATCTCCCCTCCCGTTGGATCACGCCTGGTCCTCCAGAGGCCCGTTGCTTGATGGATGCAGCTTCTCCCTGATCCCACAGTGCTGCTGGCTGGCTCACATTATAGGATGGAGAGGCTCTCCCTGGAGGTAGCCCAATCCTGGCATTTCATTTCATCAGGCTTCCATGCGCGCACACACACTCTCACACACACACACACACACACACACCCCCACACATATACATATACACAGCGAGAGCAGCAGAGGCAGCGGCGGCAGCAGCAGCAGCAAAGCAGTGGATCCTTCCTCAATATCCAAGCCTGATGACAAAGCCAATGTGCAAGGAGGTGATTGGCTGCCTGGCTGTCCACTCAGCTTGGATGAGCGCTCTCCTTGATTTTTTTTTTTTTTTTAAGAGCGGGAGGTAGCGGGGGATCGGGGGAGGGAGATAGAGGAGTAAAAGAGGGGAGCAGCATCATCCATTTCCCTCTTACCTCACAGCCTCACTCTGCATTTTTATTCTCTAGAGAGCAGAAAAATACATTTA
Organism: Istiophorus platypterus; assembly: GCA_016859345.1. NCBI lineage: Eukaryota > Metazoa > Chordata > Actinopteri > Istiophoriformes > Istiophoridae > Istiophorus > Istiophorus platypterus. The sequence goes on along the minus strand of CM029131.1, from coordinate 7,929,389 downwards.
ATTTGTATTTGGTAATAAAAGAAGGTTAATAAATTAATACATTTGATCCATGTATTTAAGAGGAATGGCAGTTTATCTTCTTTAGAATCAAACTATGAGTAATGTGTCTTTATTACTAAAATAAAAATTCAGGAAAGACAGGCATCACATGCCTTTGAGTGTTTCTGAGATGTTTACTGTAACTTAATGGGACATTTTGGCCCCAGGGTTGTAGGCAGGATTTTGAAAGGTCCAAGTTAACCCCAATGCACCCCAGCCACATTTTTCTAATATTTGGATTTTTAATATTTTATTTATTCAGTTAACTGTTCAGTTATATTTTCTGTAAATTCAAACATAAAGAGCTAAATGCTGTTGCAAAACCTTCTACACACCCAGGAATAACATTCTGGTCAGATGTGAATATTTGATGGTTTTCTATCATCTATGATGTTAAACTTAAATTAAATTGTCTTTGGGTTTTGGACCATCGGTTGGACAATGGGGATGGTCACTTAAAAATGTTTTTTTCTTAAATAAAACACACAAAAAAATAAAAAAATAAAAACACGTCATGTTATGGTCAAAAACAATGAATTAATGATCAATCATTAATCAATTGATTGAGTCGCCCCCCCCCAAAAAAAAAGAAAAACCTGGCAAATTAATCGATAATCAAACTCCTTGTAAGCTGCTGGCCTCAAGTACAAAAGTTGTTATCGAACGATTAGTCAGTTTCTTAAATTTGTTCACTAATTTTTTGATCAGGTATTTCCAGATTTTAATCTGAAAAACTTCCTAACTTCAGGCTATATTATGTGAACACCAGGTATACAGGGTCATTTAGGCACTGATATCTAGTGACCATATCTACAGTTGGTTGAAGTTGGTTGTTGGGGGTGAAGTATTGCTCCTCAGATGTTAGGGGAAAAATGTCTTTATGGGGATTAATAATGATAACATGTCTGTCTAAGTGATGGTTTACTACATAATGGTATAAAATATGATAAGCAACAAGGGGAAAAAGTCTATTTTCCCATTTGTCAAGACTTTTTCTTCATCTCAGAGGCCATAATGTCACAGCCGTAAATAACATACAGGATGTAATGTAATAAACAGTGAGAACTCATCTAGGAGGTCAAGATTAGAGTCTTGGTTAATGATAAGCCTCAGTGCAAATAAGAATTACAAAACACGAGGCAAATATACAGTATCATCAAACAGGCAGCCACAGCAACCATTTATATCTATTCTAGACCATACTAAGACCCATTGATACCCATTCGTATGTTGTAAAACCTCTGAAAAGAAATCAAAATCAAATGAACTCTTCAAAATGCATAAATGTGTTTTAAAACCTGTAAAAATCAATTCAAACATCTGCATTTAAACCTGTACTTAAACAAAAGGCAGAAACATACCTACCGTAGGTTTTAGGGTTTAGTGGGCACCTTTACTTACTAATGTTTTGACATTAGATCCATGACACCCCTATAAGGCTCAACAATGTAAGCCCGCTTGCTGTACACACCTCTCTCCATGCCCAATCTAAACAGACCTACCTAAAGCACACTGTTGCTTGAGGCAACATAAATGGGAATCATAGCTCTAAAATTAATAAAAGGCTCTAAGATCTCATTAGTTTTCTATCGGACACCTATGCTGACACTTAGCTTTTATTATTCATTATGGGAAGGAAATAATAAAAGGCTACAGCTGACCCTCTGACACATGTTATTTATTAATTTATTATCAATTAAGCACATGACAATTCAGTCTGTAATGTTTTTCCAGCGAGCACCAGAAAAGGAATAGTATTTCAAGGGTTGTCTAAACTGCATGTTTTTCTAATTTAAACTGGAACTTTGCAATACATTTTTAAATGAACATACTTCTAGTGCAGCATATCCTGCAGGCACTTTTTTAACTTATTAGTAAACTTTGTAATATGTTTTCCTGAGTTGTACTGTGAGCCTCCTTTTTGGGGTCAAAAATCATGCTTTATCAGAGAAAAATGTTAAAACTTGTTTAAATCAGCTTTTAGTTTTCTGTGTCTCCTCTTCTACTGGTGCATTGCAACCTTCTGTAAGCAGCAAATTACTGCCCTCTGCAGTCGACAGCGGTGTGTATCAGGCCACCACTGTGCCAGTGATATGCTGGAAGATCTGACACAAAAAGGTGCAAAACAGGCTCATCAAAACAAAAAATTACCGTACAGCACCACTAGTACTCACACACTCCAGAGGGCGTCTTTAACCATAAACAATATACCTAGAAGGTTAAATATCTATAAATCAGTTTACTACAGGAACGTCTGACCATTAGACTCTTATGATTTTCACTAATGTTTTTAGGCAAGTCAAATACTCTCCTCTATGAAGATAACTGCCAAACTGTGGGAACACCCATGATACAATATGAAATAATCCTGAAGGTGAATGTACATCCCAGGCTTTTCTTAGCGGTTCACTACCTGTCTGAGGATGAAGCTGGTGGAGGTGGTGCTGCCATCAGACCTCTTAAGTCGGCTCCTCCTCGAATAAGTCCCTCGGTTCACCTGCACGAGAAGACAACATCTCAACCTCTAGAAACACCTTTATTTTTAATGTGGAAATGCACGTAAATTTTCTTTATGAACACCTGCCATGTTTGTATGTTTGCTGCTATGTAAGTGGAGCATTCAATAAAGCCACATCATACTAATACATGATGCATGTGACTATCATGTAACACCACTTTGCACATTTTGCTGATGCGCTTTTCCAAAGAGATTTAAATCCTGCAATACGGTCAAATAATAAGGTAAACTTTACAAGCAGCTAGCATCTTGTATGAATACCACAGCACCCAGATAATATGTAACATAAGGTATGCAACACAGCTTATACTGTGTCTTTTTGCATTGTATGCGGCTACTTACTTTTTTCTTACCTCCAAACTTTCTTTTTTTCTTCAAACAGTCCAAATATATCAGCAGAGTTCATCCCCAGGGAGCTAAATTAATTATCTGCCAGTGATTTGCCCCATTTTTGTTAAAGTCTCAAGAGGTAAGGACAATGTCACTGTTAAAAAGTCAGAACCTACTTCCCTGAATGTATGAAATAGGGCCATTAATCTGGGTCACCATCTCTCAGCCAAAACCAAGAAGAAGAGATATGAGGGATAAAGTTAGCTACGTCTATGAATATCCCACTATTCATATCAGCAAGTATCCTCCAATGATCAATTAAGCTGATGGAAAATAAGGTATCAGCCATCTAACAAGGGCTGATACAGTCACTTATCTTTATATACAAATTTACAACCAAAAATCTGCAAATTTTATGAGTGATGCCTTAACGGCAACACATTATAAAACACATTATAAAAACACATTATAAAACTTGAACAACAGTTAAATACTAAAAGAAATGACTTAATTGTTCTGTTATGTTTGGCATGAACTGTGGTCTGCCTATCATCTTTTTATCTCGATAAAAGATCAGCGTTTAAATCTGTTGCTCATAAAAACCCACCACTGTGCTGTTTGAGAGGAAGGAAAGTATGAAAATGAAAATACAAAGCAATGTTCTTTGTATGACAAGGGTCAAAACGTTGTAAGTTGAGTGTGATGCCTCCTTTTTTTTATCTGTTTTGTGCCTCTTGACTACAACAGAGACAATAAAACAGTTTTTTTATTTTTTTAAAGTTTATATCACTAGCTCCATCTGCCATATGTAATTCTGTGCCATAGCCATAGAATTGTTACAGCTCTACATAAATAAACGCATCTTAAGTTGTTGTTGTTGTTGTTTTTTTTTTGGAATATATATATATACACATACATACACACATATACATATATATATATATATATATATATATATATTTTTTTTTTTTTTTAATAACTGCTTTTAAACGAGCATACTTTAAAGATAGTTTCCAGTTCCTAACGTAATTTGTGCCCATTTATTGTATATCGATGCTTAATTAACGCCTGGATCGACGATTATTTTTTCTGGACCGACTCCACCGTTTCCAACAGTCAGGACAAGTTGTCGAGATGCGTCGCGGCGTCTTTTCTGGATATTAACTTCTTTTTTTGATAATACTGTAGTTTATCTCAGTCCTAGCGAGAATAAATTAATCAATTAGCAAGTAAAGCGTGTCAACCGGCGCCGGTTTCTTCTTTTGCGCGTAGCCTGCACCAGATCCAGCGGCGACCTGTTCGTCAGGAGGATTTTAAAGTAGTTTCCTTCGGTATTCGCTAAAGAACCGCGGCGCTTTTTGGGAACTAACCGGCGCTGAGGCTAAGCCAGAGGGCGACCGACCTGGAAGATGGGCGCCTGGATGCCCTCGCCGATCTTGTTCCGTATGTAGATGTGCCGGGACATCTCGGCCAGGACATCGGTCCAGAGCGCCGGCTGCTCCGGTCCGGCCCAGCGGAGGGGTGGCGGGTTCCGGGCTGCGCGCTCCAGCTTTCACGCCACACAGCGGCACGTGGGCGCTCGCGAGCCTCCTGCGTGTCTCCGGCTGGCCCCTGGCGCGAGACTGGGGGCGCGAGGCGGTGCGCTCGGCTCGGGCTCGGGCTCGGGTCCGGGCGGCGCGCGCTGGGGGGGGTGACGTCCTGCGCACTGGCGCTTGACGTCAAAGACAGGTGAGTCCGAATGATGGACGGAACTATTTTAGAAACCTGGGGGGGGGGTCACCTGCCCTGGAGTGTAGGCTACCTGTCTTCAGGTAGCAGTTCTAAACGCAACAAGAAAGTATTTTAGGTTAAATTTTGGAAATGCATGCGTAACGCTATTTTATATATATATATATATTTTTTATTATTCAAAACGACCCAATAAAGAGATGCAAACGCGAGGTAGAGCACAGCCACAAGGATGGACGGTTACTGGAAAAGAGTCACAAAACAACGCAGAGATATGCCGAATGAAATGACACCAGATTCAGCTGCAAGAAGTTCAAAATGCAATGCGTGCTAAGTTCATGTATCATAGGTTGCAACATAAATACAGGTTTTAATTCATCACAACCAGCTCTGTGCAATAGAGAACGTATAAATTATTCTCTATATAAATAATCCCTCAGTCTGGTCAGTGGTTGCATATTTCTTTGGGCGAAAGTTAACAAAAGAGTAAAGCAAGTGTACAATGTCATTTTAGAGGCCACGGTTAATATTATTCATTAATTCACAAGAAGCAGAAATTAAAGATCAGTGGAATTTCTGTAAGGAAATAATTCATTTTATGTCTTTTTGTTCAGTGTTTTGAGTAGAACAGAGTAGAATTGTCACGTTTTTAGGTAAAATATACAAAATTGTATGTAATGTTTGGAAAAAAGTTCTATTAATTAGAGGTAAAATTGGCCTAAAGTGGAATTTTAGCAGCAACTCTTAATGGTAGTAATCAGCTACAGTTAAACAGCTCGATCTATGTAACATGTTCTGTCCCTTTGCCCAGTAGATGTCAGCATTATCAAGATAAAGGCAACAAGACAAAAAGCATCAACGGTTGTTTTTGGACCTACTCTGTGTGTTCACTGCTTCAGAACTAGAGGGTGATGTTGTACCGCAAATATCCAAAATGACAAATCCTAATCAGTGGAGGCTACAGTATAGGTCGACCCTCCACACCCAGTCACATTAGAGGCTTCTGCTGACAACCACACAGATATATTCTCCGTGACATTTGAAATATATACTAGGTTTACCGACTTACTCACTCATAAGTGCTTTTCAGATTGTTGTTTTTCTCATGGCCATGTTAATTTGATAACTTTTTGAGACTGATACTTTCACATTTATTGCGTAGGCATGCAGGACAGTTGATAGTTATGATTTCTAATAGCCCACAGTCTATTAAAGAAGCAACAAAAGTAAATTTGTAAAATATTATGTGAATAGATTATAATTACCTGGTATTGCTAGGGTATAATTAAGGTGATAATTGCATCACATGAGCTACACCATCGAAAATGCCTGTGCAGGGTCTCAGGTATGGTCGTAGTGGAATTTGTCCCTTATACCACTGGTATTCATGGCCAATGGCAGCCATGGATACAGATATTTTTTTTAATTCTGTTGACTGAATATTTAAGTAATTTTTCAAGCAAATATGTGGTTTTGGACTGTTAGTCAAGGACACCTTCCATGTCTCTTTGCCCTGCAGAAATACAAATACACACACATTTTACATCTGTCTTTTGAAGCTGCAGTGATACCAGATGCAATTTGTTACCATGGCTTGTTTTTTTCGACCCTTCCATTGAACAAAAATAACCAGGAACACACAGCTCCTCCATCCAGTTCCACTACTTAGTCAGACATCTGAGTCGTTCAGTGGTCCTTGCTTTCTCTTCGAGGTACCTGAGTGTTTCTACACTCACCTGGCTCATAAAGCAGTTATATTGACAGCCTCAAAATATCGTAGTCACTATGCTTTAAATAACCATCTCTCCCTTCTTGCAGTCCATTGAACCTGCGTACATGAAGGAATAGTCCACATATAAACCACTTTGTTACCTGACACTGCATGAATCCCTTTGGAAAACCTCAAGGATAAAAACATCATGCTCCACTGGCACGGGTAACAAAAGTAAACAGGAACTTGATTTGTGGCTTATATAGAAGAGTCATGTGATACAGGAAGTCCCAGAGGTGACAAATGTCATGGCAACGGCTCTCTATATGAGCCTGAGCACTTTTACATAGTCCGTCAAACAAATGAAAAAAGACCCACTTTGTTTCACGGACTCACGGACTCACGGACTCACGGACTCACGGACTCACGTCCTCACGTGTTCAGGGGCACTTTGATCAGACAAATCCTCAAACAAGTGAATGTGGTGGATTAGCCAAGTTTAAAGTGGGAGGATTGAGCTGTTTGGCTCTTTCATTTTGACTGATTTAGAGTAACTGGTCAGTGCTGCAGGATGTTAACTACAAGCCAAGCTTTCTGTCTCCTGCACAAACACAGTCTGAGAGGAAGAGACAACACAACCAGTTCCCTTACTGAATGCATTTACTGCAATCAAATAGGGCAAAAATTATTATTTTTTAACAGCATAAAAAAAAATAGTCATGTGTTATGGTTCAGTGTTATGTTGAGGTACAAGGTCAATAGTTATAATTGGGAATTAGGTCAGAAAGCACAGCCCCAAAAGCTCCTGGAGTTAAATGTTAAGAGCGAGATGCAGAATTTTATTGCCCAGAATTTGACCTCTCAGGCAGAACTTAACCACCAGCAATTAAATATGTACACATTAAAAAATAGTTAAGGTTGGGAACGCAGTTATAACTGTTATAAGGAATTACAAATAGACACTGTGCTGAGAAAGACTCAACTTGACAGGTTATTTTTAAACATAAAACTTTATATTTAAAATGATATATAGTAAATAATAAATTAAGGCGCTAAGTAAGAGTGCAAGGAGACAATGAATGAACCATTTCCAAGAGTATGAGTGCATCTTCTATATTCTGTGTAATATTTATGGACTTTTGCTCCAGTTTTTCCAGTTGCTGAATGGGAAGAAAAAAAAAAGAGAGATATTCCAATGAAAAAATAAATAAATAAGCACAGAGCACGAGTACGCAAGGGTCATGTATTTTGGCCCAGTGGTTTCACCAGCAGATTAAACTCTCAGACAGCAGAGTAGTGCTGCTCATTGGGCTATGTACAATCAACACTGGAGTGCAGGCTGTTCAAAGCAGTGATGTGAGAACTAACTGGTTTAAACCATTTGGCAGTGGGCGGTGAAACATTTGCCTTTCATTTAAAATGTGAGGTCATCCGCTCACATAGAATAAAACAGTTGTGAACATATTTAATCAATCAGTGAATCGCATTCAGCCCTTCAAAACAGTCTATCCGATTTCTCTATTTTCATATTCTGGGAGACTGGAGTCTATCCCAGCATTGAATGCGCCAGATACAGAAATGAAGCCTTGACACACAGGCATACACACCCAGAAACAGTGAGTTGCAATTGCTGTGTGTTAAACAGTATTTTGCACCTTTAATCAGACAAGAAAGTCTTGTGTACCTTCTGGCACATAGGTATGGCTTCTCCAATAAGGCTGTTATTGCAGTGATCAGGCCGCATTTGCTAAACCACTGTCCAGTGTTAATGGGAAACACCAACAGGATTACAGCCTCGACCATGGGAAAGCAGGACTTCCAAGAACTGGGCCTAGCAGGGTCTTTTATCTCATGGGAGCATGAATCCCACTGGCAGTAAAAGAGTGCCGTGCATTAACAGCAACAGGTCTGATTGAAACTTCCTCGCAAGCATAGTTCGATCTTGTCTGAGCTCATCTACAAAATATCTGCATCACCTTCTGCAGAGGGCATCTGTAACACAACATATAAGTCCATCTGGGCGACTTCACCTAGCCCCCAAGAAGGGCTAAGTGGAGTCCACGTGGGCACTCATCCTCTGCTACCCCATGGGCCCCATATGTCCATTTACAGTAGAATGACAGTGATTTTTCTTGTTGTTGTTTTTTTTGAAGTAGGGTCCAAATGGGCAAAAGTGGTCCCCAAGTGGAATATCTGTGTGCTGCTGCTAAATCCAAATGAACTGCCCTTCCCTTTTGCAGGTGCCTCTATTCCTTCTATTATTAATCAGGCTAGATCTCTTGACCTGAAAAATAGAAACATTAATCACCGTGCTACACAGGAAAAACTGGCAGACCTCAAAGTCTTCATGACTTACCTGCCTGCCTGCTCTCAAGTACTGTCAATTATTAAAGGCATAATGGAAGCTGATGGAGTGAAGTCACTGAAAGAAGAGCATCTGTTGACCCTCATCCTCCTGCTCGTGCAGCAGTCAAACCACTTAAAAGGAAAAAAAAATCCAACTTAAACTGAATAAAAAGCTATTTGCAATGAACCCTACACGTTTTTTGGAAAGTGGGTGGCTGAACACACTCAAAACATGTGATGTCATATGTGTGTTATTCCCAGGATACAATTGAGCTTCAGGAAACTCCCACAGCACATTTTGACAGTGACTGTCACTTTCTCGTTTATGTGTTCCTTGTTTTACTGGATTTTATTATTTATTATTCCCTATGATGAAGGCGTTCAATGTTTTTCAGAATTCTATTATTTGTGATTAAGAAAATCAAAATATGTAGAAAAGCTACTGATTTGCTGTGGTGTGGAAAATCAACAGTTATTATATTTCCTTATATGTCTTTTGAAAATCCTGATTAAGCATTAGGATAACCAAAATATTGCCACCAAAATCGATTTATTCATCTTGATTTTTTTTACAGTGTACATTATACAAAAATATAGAGTACCAAAAGTTCACAGTGTCCAAAAGGCAGTGTTTAGTCATATTCACACCAATCAAATTCGGCAGAAGTGTTTTTTGGGAGCAAAACAAATCCATTTAGGGATCCATCTAATGTGGAATGGTGATTCAGATTCAAGACCTTTAAATACAAAACACAACTTTCTAAAAATGAATATTTACGTTGTCTTGGCCAAATACATACAAACATATATGTACAGTTGACACAAACATGTACTGTACATTCATGTAAGAGTATCAGTGCATGCAGTTACTTGTACGAAAGCACCCAAACGCAAAAACACATATTATCAGGGCTGTTTGTTTCATGCTACATAACATTGCAAATGGTGACTAACACCTGAATTCATTTCTTGGTATTTACAGTTTAGGAACACAAGATACCGTATGCAATATACATTTTACAGCACAAGCTAACTTAAATATCAACAATACTGTCATGGAATGTAACAGAAAAACCAGACAGTGAATATTTGAACATGTTTTAAAAGTTCAGCATTACTTAAAGCTAAGCCCTAAGTGTGGAATATTTTCTGCGTCTTTAGAGTCAGACATTTTTCTGATAGTGTATGATTTTGTTTGTAGAAAAATGTGACAATTCCAGCAAAATTTGGTCGCAGCCAGTGGATTTTATGATTCTACCAGCAAAAGTGGCTGAAATGTAAAAAAAAAAAGACATAGTGTGGCTTTAACAGTCTGGTAATTTGGGCTTTTTCAGTTGTACAAATGGTCTGTAATTTAAGACAAAATTGTAATAATTTCCAAGATGCCGTCTGCAAACATAATTTGGTAGTAATTATAGGGAACTTAGAGCTAGAGATCAATTAGTGTTCTCCAGTTGATTAATTCTAATTAATTAGCCAGTTTTTCAGTCAGTGTACAGCAAATCAGCTGAATGAGCTAAAATGTGAAATTTTTCTACTGGCATACATATTCAATATGTATGAAGAACAACATACATAAAGAATATTCCTTTCAATAGAGGAAACATGAAGATCTTGGTTTCAAAATGGAGCAATATTAAGGACATTGGACCAAATTAATTTTTTTTCCTGGGAAACTTATTTGAAATGATGGCATTTGTGTATCACTCGGATCGTGTAACACATAATCACAGTTTAAACATATTTATACAATTACCTGTAATATTTTCCTGGTAAATTTGTCTACATCCACTCTCAGCATTCATATCTTGTATACTTGAAAAAAAAAGAAAGAAAACAAGTCACATATAGACAAACAACCATTCACACTCACAGTCACATCTACGGACAATTTAGTGTCTATAGATCAGTCTAGTTCATCTAAACTGTATGTTTTTTGGATTGTGGAAGGAAACCACACAGTCATGGGAAAACATGCAACGTCAAATAATGTGTGCGTGCTTGTGTATGTATGTGTGTGTGTGTGTGTGTGTGTGTGTGTGTTTATCCAAATCTGCTCACTATTAATGGTATTTAAAAAGAAAAAGTTATAGTACATGAAAATCAATTTTTCTTGTTTTCCTTAGATCAAACCAGTGTGTAGAATTTTATCAAAAATGAATCACAAAATTGCAACTTACTACATTGCTGCAGAATATTTTCTACGTACAAAGGTCATTGTGTTTTTCCTATCCTCCAGGCAGCCATTGTTTTCCCCTCTCTTCAGTACACTATGAAAAACTTGAAGACTTGAAACCCTGCTAGAGCAAGTTAATCTATCACAGGTACACATATTGTTGTGTGGCTTTTGTAAAAGTTACCTTCGTGTTGGATACCCTATGGCTGATTTATTGTGTGCTCCTGTGCTTGTGAGAAGCTCTGAAATGTATTTGGTGATTACTGAGCAATAACCTTAATGCATTAGCATCCAGAAAACAGGAATGTATGACAAAAAATGCACCATCTGAAGTAACCCTTCAGGAGTTTTTCAGGAGATTGATACAAATACAAACAGTGACGTCTGTGAACACCACTAAAATAATTCATGTAACTTGTTCACAGAAATGTCCGCAGACTTCAGCGATGTACAGTACGTAGTGAGGCCTGTCAGAAACGCCTTCTTCAGTGATATCTGTTGTGGTTGCTGCTGGAAAATTAAAGCAAATGAGCCAGAAATCCACACACAGGGAGGAATGATGTGTGGGGATGTTTTGTAGAACACATCATTTGCCTGTTTGTTTGTTTTTTTTCCACAGACATCTGTCTTTACAGAAGGCAACCCACACTTAGCAAGTGTCCAAGCTGCCTAATATAGTCCGCATACAGTTTTACTAAGTCCTCTGAGCTCACCTGCCAAAATACACAAAATACAGAACCAGCAGGTGAGTCTCTTCTCAGTCCAGGTACATACAATGTCTGGAGTTTATATGAAGCCCTGGACCATGGGGTCTTACCCTGCTTTCACACTGCCCTGAGCACAATTGGAGCACCTCAGGTGGGTGGTTGATTGGGGGCTCACTGTGTCCTTTTTGCACACTGAAGCAACGTATAAATTAATAGCTGTCGAAAGATTTAGTTGCTGTGCTTGCCCTCCAATGTCTCCTGTTACACTTTACTTTCTGATAAAAGCAAAATTGCCATTATAAATAGTTGTATTGGCCCAGGTTTGGTGGTATCAGCATCAGATTTTTCTGGCTACACCTAAATACCATGAGAAAGAATGACATTTCACTTAAAGCAACAGTCCCTTTCAAACTGTTTACAGTGATGTCTGTGGATCATCCGGACTAACAGCACTACAGATACATGATCAAAACAACTGACGATTATTTTGGTTTTTACTTTAAGACTTTTCTTGACCAGCAGGATAATCTAAAATCTGGTGTATGTGTTTTGAAAAAGAAAAACTTTCAGGGTGGTGGCGCGGTGAGTAAAGCGGGTCATGTTTCTTTTGTTAGAGCCTGGCCTCCTCTCAGCTGTGCATGTAGGTCCTGCAGGGCGAGTCTGGATGGAAGTCGTACTTGCTCAGGCTGGGGGGGTAGTAGGTGGTGGTAAACATATTGCTGGAGGGCAGCGGGGAGGGGAAGTGGTTGCATGTCTCGTCGTTCACATGGAGATTGTTCTTGTTCAGCGTCTACAGTGTAGAGACAAAGATTCTGTTGTCAGATTAAGGCACAAAGTACAGCACAAAAGACTGACAATGAAAATTAACATCGCTTTTTGGTTCCTTTGTTAAATTATGTCCTTGTCTCTGTCTTATTTTTTTCTTGTTTCCCTCTACTTTGTCATTTAAAAGTGACTTTACCTAGAATACAGTATCATGAATAATCCACGAACAAATCAATTGTTAAGAATTCATAGGAAATGGAGCAACTGAACCAGCCGAACCTTAAACTCCATGGGGATGTACTTCTCATTCTTTGGCGTGGCATTGCCTTGCTTGTTGTAGGTGAGGTGGTTGGGTGTGCTGGGATGGATGACTGCTGACTCTGCTGATGGTCGGTTCAGGTGGTGGCAGTAGGTGTAGGCCAGCGCTGACAGTAACGCCGCCGCAAAGAAACTGGCTGAGCCCACGGCAACAAGCTGGAACAAGGTGAAGGCTGGAAGCAGAGGGATGGAGGAGGGGGAGAGCAAAGAGAGAGGATGAGACAGACCAATAAAACCAGGCCCCTCTGACTTTTTTTCAGTGATTCAGGTGGTAATACGACTGGGGATGTCATCTTCCTTTACCAGAGCTAGAAAATTGCTGACAGGCATGGACAGAATTATACATATTGTTAAAGTCAAACTTACAGAAATAATAACTCTTAAATCGGCATGTTTTTTAATGTGGCGTTAAATTCTCCTTAACATAATTGTCTGATGTTCAGGCTAAGGCTCTTCCCCCGGGGAACCTGAATGTGCTTAGCAAATCTCTTGATAATCAGCCTGTAACATTGGGCTGTATTTTGTGTGAAATGGCTCTTTTTAGTTTGAGGCTGGCACTAGAGAAAAGGCAGTGAGATCACCAAAGCAACAGGACTTAAGTTTTAAAAATGGAAAGGGTTCATCCTCTGAGAGGCAGTGATGCAGGTAAGTACATTTCATCGCGTTCCTCTTATTCGATTTTGGTATTTCTTTTGCGCATGGTATAACTGGAAATTGCGGACTGATGGTAATTTTAGGAATGGGTAAACATTAAGAATCATCTTCTCTGGACTGTGAATAGTCCACATTTCATGGAAATCCAGCCAAATGGTTTTCAGGAACATCAAGTCAAGGGACAAGGGACAGGAAAGAACCTTCAAACTGAAAGTTTATATTCTTGTCTGGCTGCAGTGAAACTTTATCAAAAGACAAATAATGATTCCACGCTTTGGGCAGTCCCATGCCACATGGGGCCAAGGCCACAAACAAGTCAATATGCTGCCAACTGTGTGGTACACAGACGAAGAAAAAAAGCCGATAACTTTTGACCTTGGAACAATAACTTTGTGTTGCTACATGTTTGGAAACTGCAAATACACCAAGGTGACCATAAGGTAAGTGAAGGCATAAAACCTGGCAAGATTTTCAATTGGGAATAAATAAGCACATACATATAGGAGGGGTGTGTGAGTTGGTAACAAAGAATTTCAGGGGAAAGCATGGAAAGACTTCAATTGTTTTCACTTACTTCCACAGCTGTGGTCCTCCTGTCCAGGTAAAATGACTGGAGATAAACAGACACAAATGAAACAAAGAGACAGAAAAAAACCATCAACACAGTGAAGTAAAATCACTGCAGTCTCAAAAAATCAAACAAAAAAAATGGCAAAGGCTTTACTGTTTTTGAAGTAGGCAGAATGCTGACATCTCCATTAATTTGTTCTTTAATTTTTGCAGACACAGATTGAATAAGTCAGCAGTACATTGTGTCTGATTAAACTTTTTGCGTGACGAACTGGATTCTTCCGGCTTAAATCAGCATCGGTCTGCAGAAATTTAATATGTGCGGCAAACTTGTTGCAGCAATTTACCAATAGAAACATGTGCTTACCTGGCACCTCATGGGGCTGGCATGGCCTGGACTGGGTGATGTTGCCCTGGCAGAGACCAGCCTCAACCGCCTGGTCCTCACCACAGCGACGGGTGCGATGCTGCCGACCCTCCTCATCACAATCCCCCCACTCTGTCCACTCACCCCAACCTAATGACCGAAAAAAGAGAAGTGGTGGAGAGTGAAGGTTGGAGAGGGCAAAGGACACATATACAATAGATTGGTTTCTTTCTGGGAAGTTTACAGTTGTCGACTTTTGGTTTGTTTAGCATTTGGAAGCTGATGTTTTTAAACTTCCATCCAAGTTGTCAACGTAAGTTGAAATTGACCCTTTTATCAAAATCTATATCTACATTTTTAAAAAAAGCTCAAACAACCCTTGGCTGAAGTAGAAATGTTTGCAGATTGATAAAGGTAAGATGCACTAAACATTGATGGAAATACATTTCCTGAGATCAGGGATCTGCCTCTGTGTCCTTATCTTCTCGGTTAGTATCCTGCAGTGAAGACGCAACATCAGCATATCACTGCCAACCTATAATAAATTCCTCCACTTCAAAAGAAAGACCCAGAAAAGCTATTTATTCAGAATTTAATTGGCTTATGTAAGAAGACCTAGTCCACGACTGCTGTTTAAGAGATGGCCCACGAACAGTAGAAGGGGTTTTGCATATTGGCTAACCCAAAAAGACTGCAAGAGCTAGTTGTCTTGTAATGAGATATGTTGAAAAAAGGAAGCCAGTGACTAGAGAAACTGTGTGGAGGATTCACAAGTGTGCAGGCTGAGAAATGTTGACCATAGCGCAATGGTCATCAGCAGTCAACAGTCAGTCACAGTCCAGCCTCCCTGGGTGCCTGCTGGGGTCACTTTGTTTGAACAAAAGTGTATGATGAATTAGACATCGATTACACTAATTTGCTTCCAATGACTCTCCTTACAAATGAGAGAAGGTATTTTATTAATGTTTTTTTCTGCATAATTTCTGACTTTCAGCCACTGCATGTTGGGATAAGCACCAACAATCACGTTATTTGCCTTCTCAACACAAATATTGGTTGACCACTTGCTGTGTGGAAGAGATTTCCCATCAGCATCCATGCAAATACCATTATTTAATCTAGACACGGTGACAGGATGAATCTATGGGGTGTATTTATGGTGCAATGACCGTGAAAAATGACAATAAACTCTGTATAGCACTTTCCAAACCAATGTTATAAAGTGCTTAAACCTGGCTAGATGTCTAATGCAAGGAAAATTTCCCCCACACTTTCTTAATGTGACCATTTCATGTCATCATTTCACTAATTTATGTTTGAATCTCTGCTCTGACTAAGGATTCAGAGAAAACTGCAAAGTCACTATGTTTGCATTTACATTATTTCCGATTGTGGTGTCTGCCAGTGGCGGTACCAAAGAGGCAGCTGTGGCAAAACAGCTAAGCGCACCGCTAAATGATTCAATTATTGATTATACTATGGCCAAATGTGAGGGTTTTATATCCTTTGATTTCTCAGAAAATGAAAAAGAGAGAATGCCTAGAAAGATGAAATTAGAAAAGATGTGCAATCTGTTAGTTTTTATAGAATGTATAGCTTTGGCTTCTTACTCCATCACAATGATTATGTAAAAATCTTCCGCAGTGTGGCTTTACATATGCTTTCTTACCTTCACAAGCATGTGTGTTGCAGAGGGCCTCTTCAGTGTGCAGGCCTATACAGATGTCTCCTCCATTGGCAGGTTGCGGACTGCTGCATGTCCGGGTCCGCTGGTAGTGTCCGCCCCCACAGCTGGATGAGCACTGGGACCAGGAGGACCAGCAAGACCAGGCACCACTCACTGGTACACACACATACAACAAATTTTATTTATATACTATATTTTCTTCTTTAGTAACTATATATTGTGTAAAGTTTTTAGTTTACCTGGACATGGTTGAATGTTGCAGTCCTGATACTCTACAGGGGATCCTACACAGGCGTTTGGGTTGGTCCTGCCCTCTGCCATCGTGCAGCTACGTTTCCTGGTTCGGAAGCCTCTGGAACATTGCTGTGAACAGCTGGACCATGTTTCCCAGGATCCCCAGCGAGCACCTTGGGGCTGGGTCAGAGTCCGACCACTGGTCTTCACCAAGTCTTCAACCAGAGCTGGAAAAATAAATTTTATTTGCTTTAATAAAATCTAATAATCCCCATAAATAAAGCGATTTTTTTCCCCAGTCCCCTTAGCATGATAAGTAAGAGAAGG
The DNA here is from genome assembly GCA_016859345.1 of Istiophorus platypterus. Classification (NCBI taxonomy): domain Eukaryota; kingdom Metazoa; phylum Chordata; class Actinopteri; order Istiophoriformes; family Istiophoridae; genus Istiophorus; species Istiophorus platypterus. Next base: position 7,912,912 of record CM029131.1, on the reverse strand, counting down.
AAAACAGAAAAAAGAAAAACTGAAACTTTCACTCAATAAAAAGAACAGACAGACACCCTGCTATGAAACATTAATTAGTGAGGTGCAATGTGGGTCATGTTGAAAAATGACCTTTTTTTCCCGTACACTTATACACACAGGCAAACATAATCACAAAAATATTTACATATGAATAAAGAGAAGTTGTTGAGACTTACAAGTGAGGCCAGTACAAATATTTCTTCTAGATTTTTTTTTCTCTATTTGCAAAAGCTTGAGAGTGTCCACACAAGTTACGATGAAAACAAAATTATATTTTCAGCTCATCAGCTTTATCTATTTTGGAATAAACATCCAAAATGATGTTTATGTCAAAATCCCACTGTCATTAAATAATCCCGAGTCCATGAAAAAAAGACATGCCTGTCTATGAGGAGTGGAGGAAGCGGACATCTTCTTCCCCATAAGGGTTCAATGATGTTTACACAACCTGCTGATTGATGTCTACAGACATGAAACCAGCTGTGTTTTTATGGCAATATGGGAGCTATATCACATATTGCACTGTTTAAAACTCTTTTTAATCCAAGTTAAGCACTTGCTTAAATACAAAGGCTGACAACTTCAAACCTAAAAAGTTACACGATGCCCAGGTTGGGGGTGGCATCCGGATAAAGCTGCACCCTAGCAAGTAATCGCCGTGCCAGCTTTGTCTCTTTGATAACAGTCACATTATCATGGTACCTGCTGGCAAGTGACAAGCAGAGAAAACATGGCTACATTTGTGATTTGCTAACACTGCAGAGTGAGAAGGTAAAGAGTGATCAAGCTGATGTTTTCATTGGTTGTTTCCTGCTCATCCATGTACTTACAGTCAGTCTGACAGGCTCCAGACCCGTCATTGGGACAGAGCCGGGTCTCCACCTTCTTCCTGCCCAGCTGGAGCTGCTGGGGGTCAGGTAGCAGCGCCCGGCAGGTGTACCTAAATCTCTGTTCTTGCCGTGACCCATCCTGACTAACATTGACTGGCATCCAGGGGGTCCAGGGGGTATTGCGGCGCACCTCGGGGCAAGCCTCCAGGTTGCAGACCTTATACTCCTGAAAGACATGATAGACAAAGCCTGCCACCATGAAAATGCTGAGGAAAACTCTGAACCCATTGCCCTGTCACAGGCTGAAGCTGCTGCTGTTTGTTCTACTTTATGTTTACTTTATCTCGCAAACCCATACATCCTAATGTTTTCCAGTAATTTATTATAAACAGCTTGCAGAGACAGTTTGCTGCCTTAATTCATCCTGCTGAACAACACAAATATTGCAGATTTTTCCAGGGGGAGTTTATTATGCAGCTAATTACTGTACTGAAAGGGACTATGTAAACAAGGCTGCATCTAGTTGAAGACATTAGATGATGCTTCCCAGTCAGTTCTAATGGAGTACATTAATCAGTGATAAGTCAGGTAGGGCTACACTTAATGGATGGTTGCAGAAATATAACATTAAGCATGTCATCATATTTTACGTATGCTGTTCTGAATCCACAGCTTAAACCCAGGTACTCATTCACTGGGGGTAAACAAAGATCTCTTATCAGACAGTCTGGTGTATCCAGGTTAACAGGAAGCGTCTGATACCCAACAGCTACTGTGTTTTTGAACTGCTAGCAGAAGTGTGTCAGTACAAGGTTTTCTTTATAGGTTGAATTAATGGTTCATTTATTCCCCTTCTTCTTTCAAGTTTATATTAAGTTTTATGTTTTATTTGTATCTATGCTTTTATTTTATGGGTATTTATTTCCTATTTTTCGTAATCTGCATTTGCTGAATAGGTTGTCAGTACTGTGGCACACTCCGTGCTACCCAGACCAACAGCAATGGTAGGCAGGCAGGCCAAGGGTCACAGCACAAAAGAACTAGTCATGAAAGAGAAGACAAATGGCCGGAAAAAAAAATCCCATAATCTATTTTTGCAAAATTTACTGAGCACATACTGTACATGGTCCCAGGGGGATTAATCTTTGATTTTAATAACACAGTAATCTGTTCTCTTGCAAGTAAAGCTTCAAGTATTATTATTCCACATAAAACGTTTAAAAACTTTCTACCCCACGGACAATCACGAAGTGTGACTGCTTTTAGGAAATTTGAAAAGACTGTTAGATTTTCCGCATTTAATCGCATATCCTGTTTAGAAAGGATTTGTATTTTGTGATCAATCAGAAACAGAATACAAGATTTGTCCATATTTATCTCACAGTGTTTACTAATTTTCAACATGTATTGAAAATCAGACAAAGCAGTGCAGGTTTAGCAGAATAACACTGAGCAAAAACAAGAAGGCACAGACAAACAATTTCCATTTACCTTGGGTGAAATATTTCATAAATATACTGTAGAATCCCACAGAAGGTTGTCTATTTCTGCAAATTGATTTACAATTCATCTGGGCTGGTCTCTTTTTCTGTTTCCTTTACATTTAAAGCAACCTGATAAATTGCCAGACTTTTCAGTGTGGTCACAAACACCTTAACTTTGTTATTTTTTATTAAATATTCAAGCACTGCAGTACCGTGGCACATCCAGGACAAGTGTTTCCATTCTCACAGTTTCTGGTCCTGGAGTGGACCCCACCTCCACATTCAGCGCTGCAGTGAGCCCAGGGGCTCCACGTCGTCCACAACACTGGCTGGGGACATGGTTTTTTCTCATTGCAAAGTCTGGAAACACAAAGACTTCACTTAGACTTGGTGTCAAAATGCAGTAATTATTGCACCACAAATGTCTACCTGGTTGTATCTTAGAATATTTTTCATTGGCTGGGAAGCTTCAGAGGTTAAAGAATAACAATGCCATGCAGTAATGATGGCTTTAGATGATGTTTCTAACAATGGTGAGGGTGATTTCATATTCACATTCGTCCTCACCTCTCCTCTCGCCCCTGGCCGACGCAGATTCGACCACCATGGCGAGGCGAGGGGTTGTTGCAGGACCGCTGCCTCACTTCGAATCCAATGCCACAACTGCTGCTGCACGGGCCCCAGGAAGACCAGGGAGTCCAGCCGCCATTCCTAGGAGCATGACGCGAGAGGGGAAATGTAAAGACTCTCCCATGTAACTCAGGAATCTGAGAGTTTTATTGCACCACAACCTCCACGTTCATCAACCTTGTTTCCATCACCAGCAGTTGTTTGTGGCTGCTAGACATTAGCAAATACCTCACAAAGACAGCAACAACTAATGATAACGAGCCACACATCTGTCAATCCATTCATTCAACTGCAAAGGCTACAGAACTCGCTTTATTGTCTAAACAGTTTGTCTGCGTAGGGTAAATTATATAAAAAGAAGTCGAATTCAATAATCTTGTGTCTCTTTGTTATTCACATTTTCCTTTACGGATGTACTTCCATTTAATATTAGGTTTTATTAATATAGCAGAAGTTCAGATTTGTTAGGTTAATTTTGCTCTGGTAATTGTTTTCTGAATTAATGAAGATTCCTCCTCATTTTCACAACACACATCTGGCCGAAGAACGTCACCCTGCTGTGGTTGATTTCAATGGTTAGTTTTGGATAATGAATGTCTGTGTAAAGAGTTTCACCTGGAACAGTTTGCCACCTGGATGGTCGGGCCCTTGCATTCGACCCCGCCACATCGGGCCACCGGTCCGTCACACGAGCGAGACCTACATGCACAGCTGCTGACGGAGCCCTCCCCGTCGTCGTGGTTACAGGGCTGCCATGGCGCCCAAGGGCCAAAACCGCCATCCTGCGTTAGGTTCCTCACCTCCAGAAAGGATTTGAGAGATCACATGAATAAGTCAGGTTTGCCTACATGAGCTAAGAATAGCCTATGCCATGAAAATCATATTAATGCCTTGAGATTTTTTTTTTCAAAATATCCACAATAAACTCAGGTAAATGAATGAAGAATTAATTGATGCATGCTCGTTATTAGACACTTTTCACATAGAACTTTTCACGAACCTTCTACTAACAGCTAAGGGTTGTTAAATACATGTTACACAGTCTAGACCATCACACAGGAACAACTGTGTGTCTTACTGGGCACTCTGTGATGTTTTGGGTCCACTGGTTCATATTGGAGCTCTCCGCGATGGTGGTGCAGCGATTCTGTTTGTGATCCCAGCCACAGTACGGGTCCCGAGCCTCCATGCAGTAACTGATGTGAGTTCAAACAGTTAGTCAGTAATTGTTGAAGTTGCAGAATTATTAAGACTCTCTCGTTTGCTATGAAATGCTGATTCAAGATGACATCAAAAACTGTGGTAGTTGCCACATTTCCACAGTCTACAATCAGCAGGTTTGTCTATGAATAATGAGAATAAGGTTTTCTCTGTATCAAAGAATTTCTATTGTGTTTCAAGTTGGAGAGATGCTAGAGGGGCTAATGCTGAGAGACCACTGTACATCATAAGAGTATTTTGTAAGGTTGCCAGCAGATTCTAGCAGTGCATTTACTGTCAACAAATTCTTCAACAGCCTACTTATGTAATGTCTGCTCTGAGGCTTGCCAAAATATGGACTGACAGTTCAAAAGCTGTTTCTTTACAGGGAAAATAAACTGGGCTCTTAATATAATCGTCTTTGTCAGCTTTTACTGTGGGAGTTTCAGACTTGGACGCCCACGTGTGTTTGTCTCTTTAATAGCAGTGAGTTAATAAATCTTTCTAAGTATTTTCAAGTTGAGTTAGGAAATTTGTCTACTCACTGAGCAGGCTCATAGATTTGAAGTGCAAAGATTGACTGCAGATTGTGGTTTTCCATTTGCTTCATACTTGGCGGGTTCTTTCTTGTCTGAACAGTTATAAAGCCACATTTAAATTCCATAAATCTGATAAAAGCGGCACTTATTTTTAAGCAGAGAAAAGTTACTCGTCTGGGAAAAGTTGACATTGCAGCCTTGAGGTTGATAAGGATCGTACCGTTCGGTTGGATAGGCGGAGCATCGCTCTAATGGGACCTTCACCAGTCTGTCATCGAGTCCAACAAACAAGGACCTGTCACTTTGGAGGATTTGCAGGCTCTTGATTGGCCCGATTTGCCCTTCAGGGAGGATTCGGAGCTCCTCCAGGTAGCAGCCATGAAGGCTTTTGTTGGTTGTGGAGAGAGCTTTCAGGATGGTGCCATATTCTGAACAAAGAAAAGTTCATGTGTAAAAATTATCTAATTGATTGCATACTCTGATGGTGATGAAGGAGTAGACCCTGAAGCTGCAGATAAAAAGGTGGCCAAATTAATTTTTTTGAAATTAATAAATTATTATTACTAATTTTTCAAGCCCTCATTTTAAATCATCATTGTAATCGACTATTTTATTCTTCCCCAAGTCACCTGCACCTATGCCCCCCTTTACTCACCGGTGCCTATGTACATGACATGGTAGAGGGTGTCCCGGCCCTGCACGATATCCACCACCAGCTTAGAGAAGCGCAGGTTGTCCTGGGTGAGCAGGGGGTTGATGGTCACCGGCTGGACCACGTCGTTCATCAGGAAGAGTCGCTGGGCGTCCTGGAGGCTGCGCTCTGTGAGGTTCCCCCCAGGGCCCCCCTCCTCCAGTGTGCCACACTGAAGATTGAAGAGAGAAGGATGGCGTTGAGGATGTAGATTGTTGGTTCTGGTTCCAACAAAACACTCCAGCAGCATTTATTTTAATGATTAGTTTGCCTTCAACCAAAGAAGATGAAGTGGAAACTGACCTTTGTGACCGTGATAATACACAGGTTTCACTAAGAACATTCATACATTTTAATTAGATTTGTCACTACCAGGTCGTCTGTTTTGGGTTTTTTGCTTAAAGTCACAGTTTCTGCAATGAGAAGCTTTAATTTGAGTTGCAAAAGACTATTACTAACAGTGTAAGTATATGTTAAATAAATGCAAATTAAAAAAGCAAAGCCATTGCATATGAAATGCAGAGATTATACAGTATAATTTACAATGCCCCTGCGGCTCAGTTTAGATAGCATTTTGTGAATGTGTTGAAAACTTGCCAGGCACTTAATGTTGGAGGTGTATTTGATGGAGATGAGCTTGAAAGGTCTTCATGCTATACTGCATAAGCAATCTCTGGTTTCAAACTGAGATGAAATGGATGCCAGTCTTTTGAAACCTCCTTTATAAGTCTTGGAGGGAAGGCTGTGAAATTGAGGAAGGGCAAGACTGTCTCATATCTATCAACACCATGTTGTCAGAAAAAAAAAAGCAGCTATGTTGTTCCACTTTGGAGCCTTTTTTGTTTTCTGTGTAAATATGAGTTACCTGAAAATTAGGTATGGGGTTTGGGGTGGAGAGCCAGGCAGTGCGGGGGTTCTCCTGGTAGCGGAAAGGTCCATTGAATGCCTGGGTGATGGAGCTCAGATTGAAGGCACAGACAGCTGAAGCTGAAATGCTGTTCCTGTGGGACGGAAGGGGGGTTTGGGGGGGGATATTGGTCACACCTCAGCAAGTCAGTGTGAAAGAAAGAAAATGAGGACAAAACATGGAAGTCTGGGGAGTATTCCCTGAAAAGTAAACTGACTTTGACACATAAAAACCAATGATGTTATTGCTGAACTTCACTCACACATTAGTGGTGAAGATACCATAGATCAGGTCCTGCTCTGGTAAGTAGAAGGTGCTCTGCAGCTCGTTGTAGTAAAAGGGGATTTCTCCGGAGCGGGAGCAGTTGAGTCGCGCCTTCATGAAGGTGGTCCAGGTGTCCTCCAGGAGAAAACGGCCTCCCATATCGTTCTTACAGACACGGGCAACGCGAGAGAACACCATCTTCCCGCAGTCGTTCTCTACTGCGGTTTCTCTCAGGAAGAAGTAGGCAAACCGACCGATCTCATAAACAGACACGAAATGAGGCTCTGGAGGAGAAAAGAAGAGGATGATATCCAAGAACAGACACACAGGGTCAATACAGATCTGAAAGAAAAAGGACAAATCTGCGTGCTGCTTTATTTACCGTTGAGCCACTTGGAGTTGTACTGGGCGGTGCGCAGTGGCGGCATGTTCCCCAGGCTCCTGTAGATGACCGGGTCACGTCCCGAGAAGTCGATCACTGTGGCGGCATACAGCTCTCCTTTCTCCGTTACCATGGCGGTGGAGTTGTGGCGGGGGTCGTAGGGACATCGGGCAACACCGTTCACAGTGTCAAGCACCTGACTGACGTTACCAATCTTACAGAGAGACAGAAAATTCATCAAAAAAAAATTTTTTCCACCCAAATGCTGCATATTTTTTCTGGTTCCATCTTTTCAAACAGAAATATTTGCTGCCTTCTCTGTTTCAAATTGAAAACTTTTGGATTTTGGTTGGTTGGAACCTTGAAATAATTCCTTCAATACTATCACATTTTTTAGCAATACTTTAACAATTAATACTTAACAAATAGGGGTTTTTTTTTGTTTGTTTGTTTGTTTTTTTTTACTAATTCTGATGGTTGGATGATCCTGGTAACTTGCTTCTTGACATCTCATGATAATTTGCTGTACCAACCTGCCTGGTTATACAGACGGGGGTAAAAGCATTGGTCCCACATGTGAAGAGCGTCTTCCCGCTGATCAACAAAACCCGGATGTAGTTTTGACATTCCTCCTGCAGGCAAACACACCACAACGCGGTCTTACTGTTTCATGAGAACGAACTAACCATCTAGCATTAATAAAATGTGAACACTTGCAGCTGTGTCTTCCACTAGAATGCAACTGGGACAGAGTTATAGAGTTCTGTGTTATATTACACATCACCCTACCTCAGATTTGCCCTTGCTCTGACATGAGCGCTTTGTATCTTCATCAGGTGCCCATTCTGTCGCCTGAAGAAAAATCGAATAAAGTACGCACATGTGAAAAGGGTGCAAAGTTATGGGAAATTCAAGGGAAAAAAGAAGACAGAGCTAGAAAAAAAAAATCAAAGAGTTGGAACTGATTTAAAATATTAAATATTTCAATAATGAATGAACCATTTTTATTTTGATATTGTTTTTAAAAACATTGATTAAACAATTTAAATATTTTTTCTGTTAATTTTAGTGCTATAAAGGAAGCATTAAATGAACTCAAATGTCTATCATAAGCACTTAGCTTGGCTAATGTTACCTGTATGAGAGAGCTGTTGCTCAAATTCAGCCTGAAGATGAAGTTTCTGAAAAAGAAATATTTCATGGTTGAGGTAAAGCAGCAGAAGCACACAAGACTGTAGAGTTTGATAGATGGGTTATGATTCTGAATCGTGCTCATGGTGTAATCAGGTTATTTTATTTTTGGAAATATGATCCTGTGTGCCTCAATTTTCATGTATGCCTTCCCATTTTCTCTCCTGATGCATTCCTGTATATTCCACTGCGCACAGGCAATATATGTTGACTTTAAGTACATTGTTTTGCTACCTTGCCCCCACAATGAGCTGGTTTCTACTCAGGTCCAGGGCCAGCTGTGAGAAATCCTTCACTCCTGTATGGGAGAACTCTGACATCCATGGCCTTAACACTGGATGATGGAGAAAGAGGGGTGGCAGGGAGGAAAGGGTTGATGGTTGGAAGAGAAGTTAAATAGTGGGAGGAGGGTTGGAAAGGCGAGACAAAAGGCAAAAACACATTATTAAAGATGAACAATGAAGAGAACGAGGAGAGGAAAAAAAGATTAATGAGAGGGGAGACAAAAGGAAGGAGAATAAGATGAAAAAAAGAAATGGGAGGAGCGGGATGATGAGCGGGAGCAGCGAGAAGACAAGGAAGGGGGAGGAGAAGAGTTAGGAGGAAGGGAAAGAAAAATGGGAAAAAACAATCAGTTATCCATCCTTTGCGTGGGAACCCGGGTTCACCAAATGGTACCTGGTTCCCAGCTCCGGCTTCAGTTAAGCCCTCAGTGCTTTTACTAATGTGTCACATTTCTTTCCAGTGAGCCTGAAACCAGAATAGAGGCTGAGTCCAAAGCTTCAACACGTCTGCACGGACTGCTAACACGGCCTGATCTGAGAAGTTTAGCTAAAGTCTGCAGCATTTCTTTTTAAAAGGCCTTGAAAACACATTTTCTCTGTCCACTTCTTACAATGGGGGATGAGGTTCTATATGAATGCAATTTTCTGCTATTTCTGTGTTTTTAAGCTTAGTTTGCAGTGGGCAGAGCTTTGTTTGGAAAAGCAGATGTCACATATTGTACTTCCAAGTACCGCAGTATTGGCAGCATTTAAATATGTGATGACAGTTGTGGGGTTGTTTGCTTGTGTTACCAGCACTGTCAGTCAAGTCTGATCAAATCACACCCACACAGTCCTGATGATGCACATTAGCTGAGTTTTAAAGTCTTGATAAATAAGAAATTCAACTCTGATTGATGCTTATTTAGTCATGAGTCTACAGAAAATATTATTGATAAAAACAGGATTTCTGAATATTAAGAAAAAAAATCCTTGAAACTATCAAAAAAATACAACAATTTATGGATATTAAGAGACAGATAGTGACAACTGATCAGTGACAGTTTCTCCCGCTTCGTGAGCCTTTTATAGTTAAAAAGAGAAATCGCCAGACTGTAGCTTGAAATCATCACATATTAATAGGTTTATTTTTGTGTGTATGAAAAATCAATCATAAAAAGAGTGATAAGAGCAAACACAAGTCCAAGGATTGTAGTTTCACTCATTTAACTTTTCCTATTTTGGGATATATTATTTGATTTAATTTTCTTTACTTTTATTTGCCTTTGCTTGATTGTTCTGTTGAAATATTTAAATCTTTTTTTTCTGCCTTGTAATTCAGGGTGACTTTTTTTTTTCAAAGGTTTATTGGCATTATAGATTAAATTAAACCTCTACCCAGGCAGGGTGACAACTAACAAAAACTGAACATCAAACAAGCCACTTTGGCATTTTTACATGACTTTTGGACAATGTGAACAAACCACATAAAGAAGCGCAACAAATTAATCCTTTTCGACAACATTCGGGGCAAACTGCTGCTGCCTCACCTAAATGAGGGCTGGTTCCTCGTATCTGAAGGCCGGCTTGGGAGACAAATGTATCCAAAACAATAACGGCACAGTTTGCCAGGCGAACGCTTTGAGCTGATGGAAACTGACATCCAGTCAAAATAATATCATCAAAGGCCCTTTCACAGTTGTTAGACAGCTGAAGAGGAACATTTAATGAGGCCATGCTGCACAATATTCAAAACATTTATTAAGCTCATCTGAACCTGTATGTCTGTTAAAATGTACAAATAACTTTCAATACGAACCAAAGAAGATCCTATGAATGCAAATTAATGACAACTGAGCTTTTAATTGCCAGCCTTTTATTAACTGTATAATAAAGCCAAGCCTCATTTGTTTTAATGCTTATTCTTTGTTAAGCTCTTTATAAAGCAACATTTTTAAAGGTTATGAGCAAACAGTTTGTTATTAGGAATGACATATAGGTTATTAGAAACAAAACTGAACCATCACTCTTGTCTGGCCTCAGCTCCTCTTTGACAGACAGTACAGCATGAATACAAACCATCACTTGAGCAACAGTGATTTTCAGAGGGAGCTATTAAATCCAAATTGCTTTTGCACAGTTGCCCCTGCACATAATGACCTGTGGCGGCGCAGACAAATACAGACTGTCCACGCATACACTCATATTCACAAACACTCACAGCTCAGTAGGAGAAATTACTCGCTTTCCAGCAGCAGTCTAGCGCTAGAGCTTCATTCTTTGACCCCCTCGGTTAACTACACAGAATTAGAAACCGAGACTCCCATTTGGCAAACAAAGCCTGTCTAATAGGGAAAAGAAAAGACCAAGGGAAACTAGGGGTAGGGGTGAATTGTTAGGTTGGTCAGAGTTTTGAATATTGCAGGAGACAACTTGTACTGGTTTCATACAGGCTTTGTGCATATGACACACCTCATCCACCTTATATTTCTCTGTCATATTTCATCTCTAACCTCCGAGCTACACCAGAAGTGGGTACATGTGGCATTATGTAGGTGGATATCTGCTGCCTGTAATCCCCTTGTGTCTGCAATTAACAGTTGTATTTACTAATCAGAAATAGTTCTGGGTTTTTTACTTTGTGTTTCTTATGAAATCAGAACACATATTGTTTGGTTGAGGCTGTGGAAAAGGTGTAATGAAACCAAACCTTCTGCGCACTTACTTGAAGGATGCACAATTTATTCAATAAATCAGATACAACCAACATCAGTCCTGTTTTCAATGCCATGGACATAGTATTGTGTAACAACCTGGTTATTTTCATGTATGTCACCAAAAATGCTGATTTCATTTGAGTTCTATCATTGATGACATAACACTGACCATAATGATAAAGCTAGTTGTCATCAAAAGTTAGCCGGAACTTAACATCAGCAATTTTTAATTCTTTAATTCACTAATTAGCCTCCCTCTCTATAGATGATGGCTGTGGGATGAATGGATGGTAAAAGAAAATCCCTGTATCAATGCACTCACTTTGGTAGGAGGCAACAGGATGTTCCTTTCTGCTGCAGTCCGCAGGTTTGATGTGAGGTTGCTGGGACAGACACAGAGACGAACAGATGACCAGCACAAGGCCACAGGAGGAGAGGGCCCACACCCCCCACCCTGACGTAAGCATAGTTACAACCACATCCAGTCTTCTAACAGGTCCTCAGGAAACACCTGTTGAAACAGAGGAGACGACTATCAGTTTAAGCACATGACCAGCAAGAATCGAACACCTATGAGGGAAATTTCCTCCAGAAAGATCAGGAAAATACCACTATCTAAAATAAGTTTGTCCATCTTCAAACCCTTCCCTGTCGATCCATCTAAATTAGTTTTGCCAGTCCAGCAGCCCTGTGGTCCCCCTGCTGCCCTTGTCTGTGGCTCTGGGTGTCCTGCCCCTCAGTGTCAGCGGGACTCGGTCATGGCTTATTCGCCTCAAAAGGCCAAAGCCGGCAATCTTTTTTAATGCAGACTCTCAAACCGGGGGTGCCATCAACAGGGTTCTTCATGACTGAGGGGACCCATTCAAAGACGAGCCTGGGCCCAGAGCCAAACGTTTTGGGGGGGGGGGGGTGAACTTTGAACTGTGAGCCGAATGAAGGGTCTTTGTGTCAACATCAAAATCCATTTATGTACGTCAAATCCGCTCAAAGATGATAATCTGATGATGATGACCACATGCACCGGGTCTAAGAAAAAGGCCCATTCAAAAAATTAGCTGGAGAATTGTCGTATCAGAAGTATGTACATTTACTGTGCTTTAACTTTTCCCCTCATATCAGCCATGCCTAATATGGCAGGTAAATAAAGATCAATGCTGCACTCCTGCTTTGTGTATCTCATTTTTAACATAAAATCCTAATCCCATCCTTGTCTTTTTTTCTAGGGGGACGAAACTCATTTTAATAGCGCCCATAACAAGGTTGTAGACGAACCAAAGATGGCTATTTTAAATGACTCATCTTTTTCAAACCCTAGAGAAAAGATCCTAGAGAACAATAAGTGGTACCAGTGCACCTTTGATTATAAAGCTGTTGGAGTTGAAACATAAACTTGAAACAGTGAAACTGTCATTTGAGGTCAGTAGAGAACATTAATCTGGACTGGTGCAAACTTTTGGTTTATAAATTTGTCAGAATTAAAGGATAAAGTAGTTTAAAATATCCAACACTATAGTTCAGCAGAATTGCTGTTATTCTACCACAGCAGCTTCCACTTTCTTTTAGCTTGCCTGCATCTGCTACGTGCTCTGCAGAAGTGGATTGGTTAATGTCTGTCTACTGCTCACCAGGAGGACTGAATGTGTGTGGATGCAGAGGTTTTTCAACCTGCTGGGTCCAACATTGCTGCTTAATGAAGCGACAGGAACAGAGCCTCCACCGCTGGCCTCACTTTTGTTATGTGGCCATGCTCCTCTCACCGTCCAAAGGCCTGTCCAGTGAGAGGCCTAATGTTCTGGGATTTGTCTATTCAGTGCAATAAGGGGGAGCAGCAGCAGACGTCAGTCAGATTCTTCAGGGGCAGATTCTCACTCTGTGATCAGCTTTGACTAAAGACAGAGACTGAATGCTTATCATGACAAATCCTCATAACTAAAGGGAAACATAGGTTTTTCAGTCACAACTCTGGTTAAGGTGTGATTAAGTTTATTCAACTCAAACTACTTGGTTAAGATTAGAGAAAGTTTCTGGTTATGGTTAAAAGAAACCAACATTGACTTTTGGTTGGAGAAAACATGCACACAGCACTCTGCTGTGTAAGTGACTCCTGTGCTCTACCGCTCTCCCTGTCCTTCCCCCCGACAGGTTTTGCTGTGCTTGTATTATTGATTAATCCATTGATTATTTTAGCCATGCTAGCGCCAGTGTTCTTAGGGGATGCAATGTCCATCAGTCGATTGGTTGGTCCACCATTTCACTCAAGACTGAAAATTTTCAACAAATACTGGATGAGCAGCAATAAATGTTTGTGCAGACATATGTGGTCCCAAGATAATGATTTTAGTGATTAGTGATTTGACTCTTCACGTCGCACCATCAGCAGGTAAAAATATCACTATGTCCTAATACCTGCAAATTATTGACATTCTAATCAGAAACAATTGTGCTAACCTCAGCATGTGGGCATGCTGAGGTTAGCATTTAGCTCAAAGCACTGCTGTACCCCAATCGCAGCCTTGCAGGGGTTGCTAGCATGGTTGTACACTCTTAATTCGATTTGTTTAATTTATGATTGTTAAAAAAACATTAAGAATATTAACAAATGGTTGTTCTGTCTGACTAATGCCTAAAAACTCAGGAATTCGATACAGAAATTTAAAAAAATCCTGTTCGTATTTCTGCTTAATTAATTATTAATTAGTCTTCTGTTGATCAACTAATCAATTAATTAACTAAATATATCAGGTGTTACTCAATATAAAGTTTTGCACGTTTTTAATGCTTCTAAATGTTGCTTGAGTTATGAGATTACAGTGAGTCCTCCAGGAGTGTTGTGTACATCCAGAATCAACCGTAACACATTCCCCTGCCCAATGTAAACAGGGCATGAGGGGTACGATATTTTAAATCTCTGGAAAAAACCCAGCGACGGCTGAAAAGTAGGAAATAAAAGCTGCAAACATACAAGCCTAGCAGTGTTTTCCTGAAGCCATGAGCGTGTCGGAACATTCATTCATTCATGTAGCTGCCTATGTTGGAAAAACACCATAAAGCTTCAACAACCTGAGAAGAGATTAGAAACACAGTCTCCATTTCATGTGATCTGTGTGTTTTCGGACTGTGGGAGGAAAAACCACAGGAACACGGGGGGAACATGTGACCCCCACACATAAGGAACGCTGCCAAGATTTTAACCTCTTAGCCACCGCACGTAAAGTTTAAGAAATGGCTTCACTTTACCTATACACCAAAATATGACAGGTGTATACATTACAGCTCCGTCAGCCTTGTGTGTGTGGTTTTTTTCCTCTGGATTCTTCTCCCTAACTCACAGTACGTGTCTGTCTGTGATTCCTTTGTGAGAGTGAAAGCTCACTCAAACATCACCGTTCACCTCCCTCAGAGAAAACACAGACTCTGCATAAGTAAGATGCTAATGAGTCTGCTGAAAGCTTGTAGCACTGTCAGAGATACACACTGCTGCGTGATCCAGCCTCAAACAAAAAAACAACTGTTAAAAAACACTTTTATTTTGTTATAGCAGTTTAAAAAGGATCTACTATTTTCAATGGTGAAACAAATCACCACAGTGGTTTGCTCTTTGCTCCTTATTTTTTTAAACTGTTGGAGGGTCATATGAGAGGTTAAAAATAAGGATGTTAACACCATGCTTCTCTTCCTCTAACAACACTGAAGGGAGTGTGTGTACATCTAATTAGGATGTGTTCTTGTAAGCAATCACAAAACTGTAAGTGGTATTGCATTGGAAATGTGTGCATAAATACCGCATCATACTGCAGCCTGATGAGACAAGGCTGAATTAAAAGGATAGAGTATAAAGATACTAGATAATGGTTTGGAGGATGAGGTGAGCACTTCTGGACCAGTAGCAAGGGATACGCTAACCTGCCAGTTAGATTTGGGGAACACAACCAGAGTAATGATTACAGTCCTCATTGCATCCACAGACTACAGAGCCTCTGAATGCCATCCAGAAACTAGAACTTGAGTCGCGCTTACCAAAGCAGTTTTTATAACTGGGCCTTAAAGTCCTTAAATGTGTGCCTAGCCGGGGAGTGGGGTCTGTTATCCATCACCGCTTAAGATTTAAACTAACCCTGGAACAAAAAACGCTCACTGCTAATGTCCTCTTCAAGAGCTATGTCCATATATAGAGAGTTAACCTTCCCTCTCTTTTTACTTTGACATTTATTACTAGCCTTTTATGGTGAACAGGCTAAACTATTTCCCGTATACAAATTCATTTAGTGCCTCTCTTTGGCTAGTGTAGACTTTAAATAGGCTTTATTATTTCTCATTACCCATTTTTTTTATGCCCATAGCCATGGCAAAATGTATATATGTCTATATGTATGTATATAGGAACAAACACTTTTGATGAGGATCCTTTAAATTTGGTTAAATTGTGATAAAGACGGACTGTGCTGAGCAGGAAAGATTTAAGATGAGAGAAATAAATTATTTAGGAATAACAATTAACCCAGTGTTTAATGGGGGTGGGAATAACGTGGGTACAACAATATATACCCAATATATCTACTGTATAATAATATTCTACCTGATTCATTGGTCAGGCTCTAATCCAGACAGACAGCAGCATGGCCTCAGCCCTTAAAAAGCTTGTTCAATAGTTCACTGTGTCCACAGATGGTGGCCAGTTAAACCAAAGAGTGCTTTCTGGGGCATCGTAAGATGTAAAATTATATAGTATTTCACAAGTGAGCAAAATGATTAGATAAAGACTTGAGAAGCTGTCGATATCCCCACACATCTCAGCAGAGGGAGAATTAGCTACAGCCTTGTGGGTTTCTCCTTAAGCGCCGTTGGAAATGTTGTGACACGATAACAAGTGTTTGGAGAGAGTAGCACTGTTCCTGCAGCACCTCATCACAGTTGTGCAAACCTGACACTCTGCAGAAGTTTTTCTTTGAGAAGACAAAATGTGGCCAGTTATAGTACTTTGGTGAAAATCTCCTGGTTTTGTCTACAAGGTTTTGACAGTTAGTGACCAGCATTTCTGGAAGACAGTGCATCTTTTTTCCTAGACGGACAATATACCCCCCCAATCGTCAACTTGTGCAATTTTGTGAGCCTCTCTACTTTGTTTCATAATGTTCTATTCAAGCACTCTTGTCTTTGTCTTCAGACAAACTGAAGGAGTAGGACATTTCAGTCTTTTCAAAAGCCAAAGAGATGTCCCTCCCATGGTGTGTGTCACTTGGATACCCTCAACCCACAGCTTATATATGAATGAGTTGATTTGATGAAGGAGAGAGTAAGGCATGGATGAACCTTTTTAACGGGGCAGCCGTGCAGAAACTTTGAAGGTGCTACTTTTTTTTCTGTCAAAACCTCTTGAGCAATATGTTAAAAAACAACTAATACCCAGAATTACATTTCATGAATTGACCATAAAAGATACACAAAGGCCTTAAAAATACTTCACTATACTTTAAACAGGATTACACAGGCTACAAAAGGAGCACTAGGTGTACATGTTAAGTGAGCTTTATTAAAATCCAGACAAATCTTCTTTACTAAGGTGATATATGACAGGGAAATTAATTACAAGCAATTATTTCTTCATTCTAAAGCCCTGTAATTTGTTCCTCGATGGCATGAAAAATAATAGAAGGGAGTTTAGCGTCTGACCCTTGTATCTGCCTCTTGTCTAAACTCTCTCTACCAGAGTACTTGGACTCCATCCAAATATCATTAAATGAAACAGTGACACCTCCCCAACCACCACTTCCCTACACCCAAAAACCTGGGATTCCTGGGACTCCAAATTCCTTTAGTCTCTAAAAACAGCTGTTAAATCCCTAAAAATCTCTCTCTGACTGTTACAGTAGCAGCTCTCACTTGATGTTGACCACTCACCTATAAAAAGTAGTATTAATCACCGATGAAGTCAGTTTCATGGAGATTTGTTAGTTGGAGCAAATGGACACTAAGAGGGCATCCAGAGTCTCTCCATCAAAATATTCAGAGAGGACCATTTCCGAGGCAGTATTCCCAGCTCCTTCCTACCAGGGTGAATGGCCCCTCTGTGCAACCTGCCAACTATCTGCCAATGGCCGCTCTCTTTTACAAGTGAATAGACTGGGTTTAGCCACAGTTAAAAAGACACGCTAACGTGCCATGGCTGCGCCACAATGGCGGCTCGGGTAATTTGCCAAAACTAATGATGCCGGTTTGGCCCCGGCCAGAGGAGGTAGAGAGCAGGAATCCTAAAGAGGCACACAGCTGCACCGATCCCTCTCTTCCTATCTCCCCTTGCTCCTCTCTGTCCCCCTCTGTTCTTTTATCATGAACTCCATTTCTTTTTCTTTCTGGAATAAAGTAGGGTGTATAACCAAATGCATACCTTCTAAATTTCTCTTAAAATGCTCCCTGTCCATAGCACTATCCCTCCCTGATTTCAGGAAGGATCCCTAAAGAAAACCGTCAAAGCAGTCAGCAGACATGAGGTGAAATTAACTGGTCAGCCCACTCATTCTCCGTCGTGCTAATCAATATTTTCAAATGAGTCAGAGGGCAAATAACTACCTCTTTTGTAATGGGAAAGGTAAGGCAGTGACAAAGTCACTGAGAATCTTCTCCAGCACTGCGGTTCATCTTTGCTCTATTTAGGTCTTCAAACATCTGTAGCATCTTTTCTTATCAACCTACTCAACACCAAACAAAAAACAGATAAAAGTTAGCAAATAATTAGAGAAAACAATGCAACATTTGGCAGCTAAAGAGAAGACTATATTATAATTTATCTCAAGAGTTTGTAGAGAGGAAAACAACACTAGAAGGAGAGTGAACTCTGGATTTTTCGATTCATCATGTAGCAGGAAGCACAACTCTGAACGAATGCTGAAGTTGTTCTGTTACTGGGGGATATATAAATAAGCAATGGCTTGCTAACATGATAGCTATAGCAACTTTATAAGCTTCTAATAGTCAAATGAGTGCCATTTCTAGCTTGTTTTGTTTAGATTGTTGGGTATTTGTTATTCTTTGACAATTGTAGTTACCAAGAGACATGTTAAAACAGATTAATCAGCAAATGTAATGTTATTTTTGTTACCATCAACTAACTATGCTGACTGTCCACTGCATGTGGACAAGATGTGATTGGGATTTGAAGATGAAAGGGATTTGAGAGGCACATACCGAACTTACACTGGTTAGACCCCAAACTGCAGCCTCAAAAATGATTATTCAGAAGTTTCAGCAACGCTCTAATCTCTATTAATTAGTTTTCTGCATTTCCTCACATCCAAAGACACCTGTAGGCAAACAAAACTATTCAGGCATCAACAGCATTAAAAGAGTCCAAAGACCATTTTTGCACAGAGACAGAGTTTAGGTTATCTCCAAACCTCCAAAGTGCAGTACAACCTCCTGCTATCACATCATTACATGTGATGAGCTGATGAGCATCATGCAATCGACAATTATTACAGCCCTTTAATTCAAAGGAAATACCATAATACCAGTGTTTATCTGATACTGTGCACCCCTTGTGGAGCTACTATAAATGGATGAAAAATATTCAAGTCATTATATGAAAGTGCATGTAATTTTAATGGGTAGTTGTGAAATAAAAATTAGATATTTGGATATCTCAGTTTGATGAGAAGGCTCCCTCAACAAGGGAGCTCAACCCTCCATACTTATCGTTAAATGTGTCTTTGAGCTTACTCTCTGTTTTGCATGGACTAGGTGACTACAAATCTTAGTATTTTAATGACTAATCCATTACATCTAATTGACGCTGCCGTCATGGAGAAGGAGCTCATAAAATCTAGTCCATATTACAAATTGGCGCAGCATATTATTACGATGCCTGGTTGGTACTATTATTTTCCAGTACTAACAGCTCATTCCACCAAAATACCATTAAAAATGATACAAACTAAAGATATGCAAGTCAACTGTGAGAATCAGTCATGTAATGAAGTATGAGGGGTACCAGTCCTTTTGCAAGCAATTATTTTTCGTGTGGGAAGCAGAGAAAAATTTCAGTTTTTACAAACAAATTTCCAGGTACCAGCTGCCTCTAGTCAAAAATGTTCATCAGCATCCCAGGAAAACACTTCTACAAAATGGGGTAAAAGGGAAATTTGAACATTGCCTGAAGCTACAGTCGGCACAACCTGTGTCTCTTGCTTGATAAAAGGCCAATTGCTCATCTATTTAATAGTCAAGCTAAAAAAGAAAACACACACATTCAGACATAATTTTAGAATCCAGACTGAGGTTATTGATCCAGGGATGGGAGCCTTTTCCTCTGTCTCTTCTCTCCTCCCCTACACCCTCCCCTTAACAAATTCAGCACTCATGCCTCAGAAAGAACAATGGAAATATTCACCGCACATTACCTGCCCCCCCCAACCCCCCGGGTGTTAACACATGTCTATCCACGCAACACGTAGTCTCTGAAGTCAGAGACTGAGAGTGATATGCGCTGCAGTGGGGAGGGGGAATGAGGGGAAGGAGGGAGAGGTGAGGGGTCATATTATACATCATTAAAAAAAAGAAATGAGCCTGCCGAGAGGAAACCGAGAGACAAACAGGCAGAAGGACAGGCACAAAAAGTAGGCGAGTTAGACACAAAGACAGAAAGGACAACACAAAAGAATGAGTGATTGCACTGAAACAGCCAACCTCCACATGGGATACATGCATGGGGACACACGCGCGCTGCACACCGAGATACACAGGAAAATAAACTTACTTATTCACCATCACCATCCACGGTGCTGCAAGACAAACGAATGATACGGATCCTGACGCTTCACATGGTTGGGAGAGAGGGACATGGGTAGGAAAACAAGTAGGAAAGAAATTGTTACACATCGGCACACAGTGGCACGCTGACCAGAGTGTGCAGAGAGGCGCGGGGGGAGTAAAGGGAGGTGTGTGCGATGGGGGAGGCGGGGGGAGCAGAGCATTCCTGTTTGTGCAGAGCAAACTGTTAACTCTCTGAATAGAGAGTGGATGTCTGCTTTGTGCGAGTCTGTGTTTATTGTTATGCTGGTGAGATCCAGTTTTAGATTTTGGTATTATCAAAAAACCCCAAAACAAAACCAAAAAAAAAAAAAAAAAAAAAAAATTGGTCAGGCTAAGGCAATAGTCAGCCCAGTCATTTAAATCACCCTTTTTTCACGGGTTTACAGGCTCTGGATTGTGATCTTTTTGCACTGAATTTACCACTGATCACTTGTCAACAGGTTTTATACTCGACCCTATAACTTCAATACCCTTTTCTGCTGATACACTGATCCAGAATAGTGTGAAACAGTCAGTAAGCAGCTGATTGACGAGAACATTTACAGTATGTTGCTACCCCCTGGTGAATGCAAATTGAAAAACTTAACCAAACCCAGACCACTAAAAGAGACCCTGTCGACTCCCTAACCACTAATACCACTATATGATTGATGTTTTTACAGATTAACAGGTGGAAGTAGTAAGGGTTGGGGGGGGTCACCAATGCCCCACCCAAAGATAAGAAGAAGAGGACCACTAGATAGCAAACATTTATATAAACAATGTAGGATTCATTCAATGTAGCTGAAACAAAGCCAAATTGTAAACGGTGCCAAAAATGTCCTTGTTGAAATGGATTCAGGACAAGAAAAACTGTTAAAAGACTCTTTAGGCCAAGTACTGGCATATTTTCACTCTGCTTTATCGAAGCCTATGTGCAAAATGATATGAGTGTAGATGGGACATTGTAATCTCTACCCTTTAAACATACATTTTACATTAAACGTCCAAATGTGAAGGAAATTTAGTGTAAATTTACTATAAGTACTTGTGAATATTCTCGCTTGGAATTTATGTGTATTTTCATTCAGTAAAAGTTTTTACATGAGATGTGCATCAGTCATATGATACCATTTTTGTTCAATTCAATTGCTTCATTTCATTTATTAGGCTATTCGACATCTCCAGCTTCTCAAATATGAAACTTTGCTGTGCCTGCTACACTTTATCAGTCAGTTTTTCAATCGATAAATCAAAAAATTGATTTAAAATTAAACCACTGATGAGAATAATTGTTCATTTCAGTCTTAGCCCAACGAGAACCCACCTGTGTATTTTCTCAGTAAAACACCGCAGACGCAGTTATTTTCACAATTAGTTTTAATGTGATTTTGTAAGTCAAAACATCTCCCCTTGAGATATTCCATGGAAGTCTGAGATGCACACTCTAAAGCAGAGCGTAAAACTCTAGTGCTCGTTGTGTTCTTACAAGAATTAAAATGCAATGAATTGCTGGGCTGCTGAAGACTGTGAGCCACCTTCTTCAAACTAACGATCCCCCTCTAAATCAGTATGTAAGGACAGACGAGAGGGTAAGGGTTTGGAGGTAAATTCTAAATCATTTGGAAACAAAATGAGTCTCGGTTGTAAGTCGAACACAGCTGCAGTATCATCAGCGTGCAAATGAATCAGGAGACAAAGTCAATAGCAAATGCCATTAAGCTCAGACAAACATTTTGTTTGCCTAAACAAAGAAATCCAAGCTGGTCTCCAGAGTCATCACCAATGACAGAAAGCATTAATAAAAAACGGAAAGTAGCACAATACTTGGCAAAAGTTAAGGAAGCCAGTAGTGGTTATTCCACCGTTTCAACAACAAAATACCACAAACACACTTAATTCATTTCAGTGAAACATCATTAATGCCATTACGTGAAGATTTTTTTTTTTATTCACCATCTTTCCAGTTATGAAAATGAAATGTGTTATCGGCCAATTCATCTTCAGTTTCTACATACAGCAGCATTAAACTACAACCTTGGAAAAATAACATCTAACAGAATAAATTAGAAATGCCCACACAACTGAATCAGCACCTCTCTGAAAAACTTCCTGAGCTTTGTTCAAAAAGCTAGTATTCATTACAGGACACTGAATTATATTGGATTTTCCAGGTGTACAGATTTTGAGTGTAACTGCATGTTCATTATCTTCAGCCCTACAGGCTCATTCAAATCCCACTGCACAAATTCTCTTGCACATTCTTTTCCTCATTCTTGAAAGATTTTTGGTTTGTGATACATTTGCGATGTTTATTTTAGCATGGAAACACAACTCTTTGCATGCTGACGTTGTGTATCATCCCTAAACGCAGCATTCACAGGGAGTATTAGGGACTGTAGGAAACGCGTTGAGAAATACCAGAATAATACTCGGGGGGATATAAAAGTTTTTCTTCTTTAAAAAGATTAGAAAAATAAAGGATTAGTATTAGATCCAAATTATTAACAGTAACCTAAAGCATTTTAAATCTTAAAAAGCAACCTTTCTGTAATAAATTATCATAAACTCAAACATTTAGTGAACTTTCAGTGTGGAATATTTTATTGCAAATACAACATGTGTTACCATGGTCAAGGATTTGCCTTCACACTCAAAATCAAATCTGAAAATGTTCCTTTTAAAAATGGTATCTGATACCTTTCCAATGTGGACAAGGAAAGTTAAGCTTTTGGAGCACAATAAGGTGAATCCTGATCGGCAGGTTGTTTGATTGTAAAGTTAAAAAGACCGAGATCTTTATGACCTTAAAGTGCTGGTGTGGACACACAGAATTCTTAAACAGTGTTTCCAAATTTACTAGGCATTGCACTCTATGTCAAATCCATAATCCCAGTTCCTCTCTGTGTCGACAAGCAGGAGATACGATGGATCTTTGTGCTTTCGACAGAGACACCAGTCAGACATGGCTGTGGGAGCGGCTGCCAATCTGAGAGGGCGAAGGCTTGACCTCCTGTTCGGAAATTAATGGAGTCAATAAATCACATCCACTGAAAAACGACAGGCTCGTTCCCGTGCGTCCAGCGGAGCATAAGAGACAAATAACACTTCCCTGCCTCATCCCCGACTGTTACAGAGCAGGATATTCATCTCTCTCAGCCTCAGCCTCAGTCTCAGCCTCACCACAGCGCAGTACCGAACCCCCAAGAGAGGATGAATGGCTCGTTACTGTGCAAACTTTGAGATGACCTCCCGCGGCTCTGTTTTTACAGCCCTCCTGTCACTGCTGAGGCTGATAGATTACAGGCACAGTGAGTTGCAGGGGAGAGCTGAAGAAAAAACTAAACCAGGACCAGTGAAAGATGGTCAGCTTTGAACACTACAGAGGGGGGCTCAAAGAAGGCCAGCAAGCTGTCAACTAAATGAGTGAATATGATAGTAACTTCTATATCACCCTGTGTGATTCAGAAAATATCCATTTATCTAAATCTCTTTCAGCCACCTGCGACTGCTTCTAAGCAGAAACTTATTTGTGTTGCGTCCACTTCTGAGCATATTAGTTTAACAACCAAACCACTGTTATGACAATATTTTAGTGTTTTTGGACAGCTGATCAATTTAAGCCCAATATTCACTCTCCTCTTAGCTCTGTTTTGCTCTACACCAGCTCCTGAGGGAGATGTCTGGCTATTTAGCTTTGAAATGCTCCCTTATGTTCACCAGCTACTCACTAACTACCTCTGTCTACTGTTTGGGGCTAAGCAGGTGCTGGTCTGTCTTCAGAGCTTGTTTTTTTTTTTTTGCTGAAACCAGATGCCTGCTGGGTCCACAACAATGAGCTGAAAATGCTAAAACACTCTGTAATGCGGGGAGAAACTGCAGAGTTGGTAAAATACAATCCAAATTTCAGAAGGTAAAAAAACAACAAAAAAACCCCAGCAAATACTCACATTTAACAGTTTTTAAATAAGGAATTTGGTTATATTTGGCAGAAAAAAATCAAAATAGCTGTCAATTAGTTTCTTCTCAAATGACTAATTGGTTAACCCAGTAATTGTTTCAGCCCTAAAGAGAACATCATGGTTTCAGGATCAAAAATTACAATATTGCCAGCGAACATAACTTAAGTGGAAATGACATCTCCTTCACAGAAGACAATGTTGAAAATGTACACCTGCAAAGACCTGGTCCTACTCTGTGTATTTGTTCCTGATTTGAAAAGGAATATTAGGTAATCTCCAGAGGCTCCCATTAGTCCACATCCAGCTGCAAAGGAGGCCCATGGTGGTTACCCAACAACTCTTAACCCCTAAAACCAGCACCCGACCCCCACCCACACCCCCACGTCACAGCCCTCAATGGATGCCTTGTGCAGCACATAGCGCCCCACTGTGAAACCCGTCTGTGTGTCACAAGAAATATTGACTTTTAATACTTCAAACATTCATCTCACTCCATTTTAAACAAGCCTGGCTGTGTTGATTTTTTTGAAAACCCCGCAGTCACTGAGGTTTACCTTTCTACTGGAGCAGTAAAATTGTGCTCACACACACACACACACACACACACACACACACACACACACACACACACACACACACACACACACACACACACACACACACACACACACACACACACACTCATACACAAGTAGTAACAGGATGAAGGTGTAGTTAAGAGATTAGAGAAACAGCCCGGTGAGGACACTTGTGGAAAATCATAAGCGTCCAGGTTAAATGCTCTGACATTCTAGGAAATATGTTAATGTGAAATGTTATGGGAAAGATGCTCAATGTGAGGAATCAAATCCACCCAACATACCTTAGAGCCAGGGCTAGACGAGCTTAGCATAAAGACTCGAAGGCAAGCAGAAGGTGGCAAGTAGAAGGCGTTAGCCTGGTGCAATCAAAGTGAAGAAAGAAATGTATATTCTGAGTCTGACAGCTCCATCTAAACCTGTCTTATTTACTCTCCATATTCTTGTTTATATACCTGTGCAGAAATAGAAATGTAAAAATGAGAGATTGTGGTTTTAGCTGCTGTTAGCCTGTGAGCTATTTCTTGACCAACGACCAACATGTATCGTAGCCACTCTCCCAACCAAAACTGTCACTCACTTGTGACTGAAAGGATGCTAATCGAAATCCCCAAAACTCAAGCCGAGAGAATGTGGAGAAAGTTAATAAGTGCTCTCGTTTCTGCTCCTCCCCAGCAGTACTGTCCTAGTCTCCTGTGTAGGAATCTAAACGGCAAATGTTCTTATGCGGACACTGGAGGTCTATGGCTTTTCTACTGAGTTTTCCGGGAAAGGCATTAAGTCCTAACAACTTTCCTTGAATAAATAAAGGCTAAGCACACTCACAGAGTTTCAGAGTCCTCTGTGAATTCTGGGCTGGGTGAGTGGAGAAAACCCTAACACCCAGCAGCCTGTCCATCAGCTCCTTCAGCGCTATGCTCCCGCTCTCTCGTTTCTCATCCATCTTTCTCTCCTTTTCCACTTCAGTCTAACCTCATATGAAACTGAGGAGGGCTGTGGGTAACACATTCAGGTGTCCAATTTAATGATTTAATGCCACTTCCATTTAGGGGTTATATATATTAGCAGCAATAAGTCCTTGTATGCAGTGGAAGACTTTAACAGCTCTTTCCAGTAGGTTTTTTCATCTGACATTTAAAAATATGGTGGAAAATGTTAAAAATCTTTAGCTGTTAAATAATAACAAATACATCTAATATGTCCCACATGAGCTGTTTTTTTGTCCCTCTGCAATGGCTCGCTATACACTTTTTGTATTTTGAATGTGTTTACTCTCCCTTCCAAGAAGCCACTGGCTTCTATTTATTTTACTGTGGTTTGAATAATAACCTGAAAATTACTAAAAAAAAATTGTCGAGATGAATTATTGAAATCAGGCAGGTTTAAGTCTCGTAGTGATGTTCATGCCAGAGAAGAAAAGAAACCGGGGGTAACAAGGGCAGTAGGAAACACTTAAAAGTCAAAAATAATCTGTTATGTATTTTAAAAAATCATCAGTTATTAAAGTATTGTATAATGGAGCTCAGTGGATACTGGATTTTTTTATGCCAAAACCAATATCGATATGTGAGAGTTAAATGCATCAGCTTATGGAGATAAGAAGGGAAAGTGATGTCAATAAGATACAGTGAGAATGACGCCCTGTCCCAGACAGTCCTGCACCGCTCACTGCAAAAGTTGGTACAAGGCAACAATCATATTTGAATTATACACTGCTTAAAAAGAGGGTTTCTCAACTTTTGCAAGCTGTAACCTGCATTTTAAGTCCCAAAATTCCCATGATGACCCGAGCAATTAGAGAGTTGACAAATTTTTAAGTTGGCAAATGAGGATTATATATATTTGTGTATTGTCTAAAACACTGGAGGTGAGCCCCGAACAGACTACATAACTTCTCCCGCTTGGAGGCATGTTTGAATAATGTTTTGTGTAAAGGTAAGGGAGGAAAGGCTAAGGGGTCACCAGGTCAATCAGGGTTCATCCTAGAGAACATGAATATCTACAGCAAATTTCAGAAGTGGAACAAACGCAGCTTCTGCTAGATCCTGACCCGAAGGTTTAGAAACTCTGGATTAACGCAAATTAGTACAGATCAAAGTGGCAGGATACACAATAGTGAGGCTTAGATTTAATACATTACTGTTACCTAATAAGTAAATAAGTAAATCATACACAAATTAATAAGAATTCTAAATAAAAGGTTTGCATAATTCTTGCATTAACAGTTTTTGTCTCTTTAATTAAATTTGGACAGAGACTGAGGAAAGCCAGTGCACATCTGAGACAAAAAGACCCAAACTTCATCAGATTTGTTAGTGAGCCTGTTATTTTTTTTAATTACTTTGCCCTATGAGCAAAGAGCTACATAATTCTGCCAGGGAATGGTGATGGAGAGAATTTAGCTGTAGTCTGCATGAGCGCATTAAAAAACTAAAGACAAAAAACTGGAGCAAATCATAATCTTATACTGAACCTAATTAGGATCAGATCTAACGTTCTCACATTTTTATATAATCAACAGTAAATCTTAACTTGACCTGGACAGTACATTGTAAAGTGTTTAGTTATTGCACTCAGGCAAACTGCCAACTTTAACACAAAGTAGAAGAGATACACCAATCTCCACTATTATTTGATGGTTTCAATTAAAAAAAAAAAAAAAAAAAATCAGCATTCCCACCTGGTAGGAAATTACTTTTTTAATGTTCATGAATAATGATGAACTGTTATCTTGAATTCGGGATAATCTCAATATTCACAGCAGCTAAGGTTTTAAATTTTAGAATTACTGTTTGTTTAATTCCCACAGCCTTCCTGCACCACAACACACTGAAGTGGCCAGCAGCAAATCATATCAAAAAGTGGACATTTTAAGCGTTGTTCGGTTGATCCTCTGTGCATCAGCTGAATTTACCAGAAGACCTTAAGATATATTGTGAGTATTTCTAAATTATGTTAATTTTTCACTCTACTACCAGAGCATGCAACGAAATCAAGTTATGGTCACCTACAGCGGATTTTCTGAATCCCATGTAGATTTGGTCAGTTTTTTAAACAAAAGCAGCAACTCCATGAATTAAGAAGACAATAATAACATCAATGACATAAGCCACATTTTACTTTCACAGACAACTTTAATAGTTTGTTCCTGGCACTGTATTTTCCTCAAATAAATTTCACTCTCCCGTTGTATCGTCTGCGTAATGTAGCGCCGAATTGGAAAGTGGACCCGAACAAAAGATCTTTTAGATGTTTAATGTTCAAATGAGTTTTCCAGAAAACTCGGCGACACTAAGCCTTAATTCTCGAATTGAGTTTCGTGTGACTTTCTTTCAACGTCGGGGCTAAGTGGAACCAAAAAGGAAAACACACACAAAAAAAACCCCGATAATAATGTCTTTTGAGGTCACTTTTGATAGACAGTTAATGCAATTCGGAGCTTACCTTTCACTTTTGTCTCAACATGGGATCCCCGCTGATTTAAACCACCTGGTTTCAGAGGCAGGGATGGCGCAGATTCACAGCAGCCCGCTGTCCAGAGGTCTGAGCTGCTGCAGCTGTGACAACTGGAGCAAGTCCAGGTCTGACTCAGGCCGGTAGGGGTGCTGTCAGGAGGCATAATGGACCAAAGCAAACTCAGTAGTAGTGAGGGAGAAGACAGGACTTGGTCACTGGGAGTCTTAAGAGTCAGCAGCCATATAGTTGATAACAGCCTAGGATTTTACATGAGTGTGTGTGTGTGTGTGTGAGTGTGGGCATTTTCTGATCACAATACCTACAACCTACACTACAATAGTCAGAACATAGACAGACCTGAAGGAACCATTTACATTGAGAAAAACAGCTGAATACATTGCACTCACAGGGATGCAGACCAAATCTTCCTGTCGCCACTTTTTTTCTTCCAGTTTTTATCTCTGACACAAATCAATACCACTGTTTTTACCCATTCACTTCCAAATGCAAGTACCAACTGTCAGTGTATCACTTAGTGTCAGAGACGAGAATGAAACTATACCACCAAAAAAAACTTTAAGAAACCTTTGATTTTCCATTAAAACCAGGAGTTTGCACTAGTGATAATCAATTCTGGGACAGAACAATGAAATAGACAACAAATGGGCTATAACACTTATATGGAGGAAATGAGACACAAGCAAACTTCTACTTATCTGCCCATCTTGCTATGTGTCCATCAAATGTCTTCCAGTTCTGTTGCAGCTCTTTGATGGCCTGGTGACATTGGCAGAGGTATTCTGGATTCACTGAGAAAAATACATTGCAGGTATCACTGAACAAGGATTGGATGCCATCTAGTGGGGAACTGTGCTCCACATCCCACTATGGTTAAGGCCCACAAACATCCACTTGTATTTCAATCATATGAAACATTTAAAATATCTATACGTGTAAAGGGCCCTATTGTTCATTTGTTTCACAATAATAGTGCTTCAAAAGATGCCACATAACTATGGATTATGTCAGGTTTTTTCTTTCAAAGTAAGAATTATATAATGTAGCCTCAATTAAGCATTCAAATAAGGAGAAAAGTGTGAAAGGGGATTTAGAAACATGCAGCATTTTCTGTTTGTTTTGAGATATAACATTAATGGAAAATATAAATAAACAGTTAACTCAATAAATTGAATTTTAAACTTCCAAATAATTACCAAACGTTTGTGGGAGCCGGGACTCTGTTCTCTTGACCTCAGTATTTGTGAAATCATGGCTACCGCCCTGCTCGGCTACAGTTTAAAGTAATCTTAGCTAACCACTACTTTCTCTACGAAACCGTGAACAATATACAGTGGTGTAAGGAGTAATCACAATACTTAGTACTACCAATACCAGTGTGAAAATATTCCATCACAAGTCTACTCTACTTAAGTAAAAGTAGCTTAGAAAAGTATTAGAGTATTAAAACACAATTATTTGCTCCGTAGCCTAGAAAATGGCTCCTGTGAGGTATTCATACTGTACATTATTAAACATAGTACTATTCAATTATGAACAGTGATACATGTATTCAATGTTATAGCTAATGTGGAGATGCTAAAAAAACATTTTTAGCTTAGCATATGTCTTTTTATGTATAAGAGATGAATAAGTATATCTGGTGTTTGGGTTAAAAGTACAGTATTTACCTCTGAAAGATGATGAAGCACAAGTCGAAAGTAATACAAAATGAGAAGTAACGTAAAAGTACTTAAAGGTCGTACTTAGGTACTGTCCTTGAGTAAATATACTCAGTTACTTCGATAACGCCCTGTTTGTTTGTTTGTTTGTTTGTTTTGTTTTCCCCCATTTCCCCCAAACGCCTACGACGCGGTAAATTCCCGCGCTTCGTTAACTCGCCGTCAGCTAATAGGAAGAACGTCGGCGCCGCCCCACCCCCCGCGTCGATCCCGGCCAATGGGCGCCGGAGCTCCGCGGGGGCCAATGGCGCGCGTCGGCCGCGGGGCCTCCGGGCCAATGAGACGCGAGCGGAGCCGATAAAACAAACCAATGGGGCGGCGGCGGGGGCGGGGCAGCGCTGTGTGACCGAAGCAGGGTCGGCCGGTCTCGTCTCGCCGCTCCTCCACCCGGCTGCTCTTTCTTGTGGATCTTACTGCAATGGCGGAACAGCAGCAGTTCTACCTCTTGCTGGGCAACCTGATGAGCCCCGACAACAGCGTCAGGAAACAAGCGGAGGTGAGAGCCGGGTTGGCTGGGGGAGGGAGGAGTAAGAGGAGGAGGGGAAGCGCGGCCCCTTTGCCGCGGCTGTCAAGCCCGGCGGTTGGAGGTAGCGGCGCGGTCGGGGTTAGCGAGAAGCTAACAGCCCGCTAGCTTCCCCCCCCCCACACCGGCCTCGCGTCAAGCTCGGGGAGAGTCCACGTGTGGCGAGAAGCCGACACGCCGACTACCAGGCGGCTAACGCTAACCGCCTCCCCCGTGTTGCGTAGTTATGTGTACATAACCTCGACCCCCCGGCGGGGATACGGATCCCGTCGTGACACCGTGAATTTCGCCTTTGCGTCCGTGTGCCCGAGCGACGCCCGTTGGGTTTAGGGCGAAAGCGAAATAAGCCGTTTCTTAGCCGCCAGTCTCCAGCTGACAGGGTGGCTAGTCTCCTAGCTAGTGGAGTACAGGAAGTAGCGTGACGCTAAGCGTTTGCTAGTTTCATCGGGCTAGCGGGCTAGCGCCGGGCATCGGTGGTTTACCAAAAGACTGGGATTGGAGAGTTAAACACGGACATTCACGCCACGTTATGCGCGACGAGGGGCGACGCCATGGCAGTGGGATACGTTACAGAGTTTTGGGAGGCAGCTCATTCAGAGGGCGAGCTGTGTTAGCAGTGGCGTTACTATTGCGGTGGCCTTCGTTCGTTTAGTGTGAAAGTCAGTTTAATACAACGGTTTAAAACAAGCGGTTTCCTTTCTCGTATGGTTCCATGTTACTCATATAGCCATTTATCTCAGTTTCAGCCACGTCACTACAGAGGCTCATCCCGGGTCATCCCCTCTCACTGGATTAGTTTCTGTCTAGCTGGCCTGATCAACCCCCCCCTCCCACCCACCACGATTAGCCTCTTGTCGCGGCAAAGCTTTGTTACCACAGTTTCCCTCTTCAGCACCCGACTTTTGGATGAGGTGGTTGAATCTTATCACACACACCCACCCCCCCCCAATCACTGGCAGTCAGCGTTTTTCTTTATAAAACACAGACTGTCTGCCGCGATGCTAAGCTCATTGGAATTCATCCTTTATAGAAACTCTCCCTTTCTGTCTTACTCACACATAATAGGAATTGATCCATCTGTAAAGGACTTTAAACCCATATTTTAACAGCTAATGACCACAGCTATTGAACATTTGTAGGTGTCCAGACCCCTGGTTTACCCCCATTATGAGGGGAGTGACAGGCCAAGTATAAAATTGTAACGGTCTTAAAGGTGGGAAGTGACCAAAGTGATAGTGTCTCATGGTTAAATGACAAGGTTTAGGGTTTTTTTCCGTAGTAATAGGGACGTTTTGATACAGCTAGTCGACATGCGTTTCAGCTCACCATAGAAGCTGAAGATGGCATTTGTTCATAAATGCTCAAAGTCATGCTGTTATGCTGTGGACTACTTAATAGTTAGTAAAAGCACTTGAATGCTAGTTGATGTATGTTTGAAAGCAATCCTCAGCCACTGGGATTCAAAGTCACAAAACAGATTATTGAGACATCAGTTTAAGGCGGAGCTACCTATTTTATTAAATGCACTGTAATAGTTGCTTAATCTAAACAGTCAGTTTATATGGGAATGTAATTTCTATTTCAATGTGTTTGGTCAATAATGAGATCTATCCCCCACCATATTGTTGCCACAGTGATA
This sequence comes from Istiophorus platypterus, assembly GCA_016859345.1. NCBI lineage: Eukaryota > Metazoa > Chordata > Actinopteri > Istiophoriformes > Istiophoridae > Istiophorus > Istiophorus platypterus. Next base: position 7,881,112 of record CM029131.1, on the reverse strand, counting down.
CTCCTCCCTCTCCTGGTTCTTTGTCATGCGAATGTGTTCACTTAAAAACACCCTTGGATTTCATTCGAGGTTATTTTCATGTGTTTTCATTGTTTCTTTTCTCACCAGACATCTAGCTTTGTGAACTAGGATTCTCTGTCCTTTCACTTGAAAGACAAAACATTTATATTGTTTACCATTAGTGCAGCTTGCATATGATCACCGGTGCAATTTCCCTCAGAGCAAGCACCCAAGGTTCTGTTAGGTCTGTTAGGTAGAGCTTGTATTTCTCGTGTGGCTTCAAAGAACCATGGTTAGAACAGTGGAGATCAAAACAAAAAGACAGCAGATGATATGCATCAGAAAAGCAGCCTTTTTAAATGTAAATTCCTCCCTTACTGAGATGCACATCCCATGATGCAGGAATCAATGTGGTTGCTTCATGAAGGAATCATGTGGTTAAATATGTTGTAAGTTTGAGTTTTCTACATTGTGTTAAACGCTTGAGAGCTGCTGCTTTTCTGCCATTTTTGCTTAGCTACATTTATGTCAGTGTAATGAGGTATTTATCAAATAAGGAGTTATTAATTGGATCCTAACTTGGGTCCGTGAGGCAGCCTAAGGGTGTTCGTGACAACAGTATATTAACACAACAATGAAAATTACTTCAGATTTGATAGCAAGGCAAAGCAGAATGGATCAGGGAAGAAAAACCGAAGTAAAGAGTATACGATTAAAGATCCAATTTGCAGTATTTGAGGATTATTGCAGGGACAAAATAATAAAAATTTTGTTCTATAAAACAAGTTTTGACTAGCCACACCCATTGTCATAAATATTGATGAAATTATGAACCTTTTTGGGCTGTGCTCTTTCACTTTATCTAACCACCACGTGTTTCCACTTGAAAAATGTCATGGTGTGGAATTACAAGCATGTACAAAATGCCGTTTCCTTGAGAGTGATAAAGTGAACATAACAGTGTCTCACTGGTGGGATACCATTTTTCACGGGGGGTACAATTGTCTGTCTGTGGGGCTGGCATCTGCAAATATACATGTCTCATTCTAACCACTGTCTATTCATTTTCTTTGCAGGAGACCTATGACACTATCCCTGGGCAGAACAAGATCACATTCTTGCTGCAGGCTATCAGAGATGCATCTGCTGCAGAGGAGGTTGGTACAGAGGCACATTTCCATGACATATTTTTATGCTTTAGGCCTGAATTGAAAGAAGCCTCTCAAACACAAGAGTGTTCAATCACCTGTGTTCCAGACTTAAAACTATGGTGAACACACCTGCCAGCCAGTAGTTAAGTAAGACAAAGTTTGTGTGCTATTACATCATGTCCACAATCAGTCCTGTGTGCATTATTTCAATATGTTCACTTTGAAAAGGTGCGACTGTGACGGCATTTTAAGAATTTATTCCGTCATCACATGTAGGCCCTCACCACAGTCTGACATGTGAGTCACCGTTTTGGCATTTGGGCAGTTATGTTTACTCTGATTCCACCACCAGCTGCTTGGTCCCTCATGCTTCCTCTCCTTTTCTTTACCTCAAGGCTGATATTTTTAGAGGCTTGAAATGGGAGCAGGCAGAGAGGTGCTTGGCCCAGGGAAAGTGACTCTGCCTTTCTGTGATGCTGCAGGTTTTGTCGTTGTGCCTTATGTAGATTGTAAACTGCCCAAATAATCCACAAGAAAGTTGTACTATAAGCTGGTGTTTATCAAATCAGAACTTGTATAAAAGCCTTTTTGACGATTTTGTGCCAGATGTTTGACATGGTTTGTTAAGTCATGGATTTTCATGTTTGGGGCCACAGCGGGAAGTCCAACTTGGTGTTGAAATCAATGGTTTATCCACTCAGGTCAGACAGATGGCGGCAGTGCTGCTGCGGCGGCTGCTGTCCTCATCCTTTGAGGAGATCTACCCAGGCCTGACCCTGGAGATGCAGACAGCCATCAAGACAGAACTGCTATCCAGCATCCAACAGGAGACCTCGCCAAACATCCGCAAGAAGGTCTGCGACATTGCAGCTGAGCTCTCCCGCAACCTCATTGGTAATGATCCTCGGATATTTTTCACATCATGTTGGCATGATGCTGCATGATGACTGACAATTTTTTATTTATTTATTTTTTTTTTTCTGCCCCATGGTACCTCCTACATGCTGTTAGCATATAATGAGGGCTGGGTTCAATAAATTAGATATTGTGGTTTAGCTATGATTCGATATCTCTTATCCTCATTATATAATTGTATCATGATAAAATTGTCATAGGGGTAGTGGCTCACTTGCCATAACATTAGAAACTGTAGTTCTACAATACTGTTATTTAGATGGCAAATTAGTGACCGTTATGTTGCTGTTAAGATGAGCCATGATCTGATTGTGGTGTCGTAAATCTTTCATCTAGATGATGATGGAAATAACCAGTGGCCAGAGGTGCTGAAATTTTTGTTTGACTCTGTGAACTCTGACAATGTTGGCCTGCGAGAGGCTGCTCTGCACATATTCTGGTGAGCCTCAGATGAAACCAAAATACTTGAGTGCACAGGCGGAAGGTACCGGTGGCTGACTCGTGTGTTTTGGCCCCATTTTAGGAACTTCCCAGGAATCTTCGGCAACCAGCAGCAGCATTATATGGAGGTTATCAAACGTATGCTTGTTCAGTGCATGCAGGATCAGGCAAACCCACAGGTAAGATCTTAGGACAGTTAATGGCAGATAATTTCTGGGTTGATTGGCCTGTACATTTAATTTCTAAAATAAATATCCTTCAGATTCGTACCCTGGCAGCACGGGCTGCAGCCTCCTTCGTCCTGTCCAACGAAAGCAACACGGCTCTGCTGAAGCACTTTGCTGATCTGCTGCCTGGAATCCTGCAGGTGAGACACTGGGACAAGCTCAGACACAAGCACTGGGACCCTTTTGTCTGAGCCTCATATGAATGGAGAACCAATAGCTTCTCCTCCCAGCAGTGAATATTACATAACCTACATTAACAACATGTTTCCATACAAGACATTGAGGCATCGGTCTAGATTAAAGGATTTAGGTTGTCAAATATATCGAGACATTCCACAACAGCTATCAATGTTTCTGAATCCTTGCTATGCAACAGTGTTTGTTTTTTGTCCGAGACATAGAACGATAGAAGTTAAGCCTTCAGATTGAGGACTCAGTTTCAATTAGCAGCTTGCCACAGAAGAAATGAATGTGTAGTTACGACACCTACCTAATCTTCTTTTTTTTGATCAGGCAGTGAATGAGTCCTGTTACCAGGGAGACGACTCTGTCCTGAAGTCTTTAGTGGAAATTGCAGATACAGCACCCAAATACCTGAGACCCAACCTGGAGGCCACTCTGCAGCTCTGCCTGAAGGTGAGTCTGAGAGCAGCACCCTAAGTATCACTGTAGTATCATTTTCCTGCTCTTGACATAAAGCACAAAATGATGCCCGAAGTCTCAACGTCCGCACATCTGTCCCCGTCTCCTCAGTTGTGTGCTGACACCAACCTGACTAACATGCAGAGGCAATTGGCATTGGAGGTCATAGTCACCCTATCTGAGACGGCAGCGGCCATGCTGAGGAAACACACTGCCATTGTGGCTCAGAGTGGTAAAGATTCAGTTTACTGTCATAACTTCACTTAGTCGTCCTGCTAATTTTTGCCACCCAAAGATGTTTGATAGAATAGTTTAGACAATTATTTATGTGTTGTGTCCTCAGTGCCCCAGATGCTGGCTATGATGGTGGACCTCGAAGATGACGATGAGTGGGCCATGGCTGATGAGCTGGAGGATGATGATTTTGACAGGTAAGGCCTTGTTTATCATAAGCAGGACATGCATCCATAGTACCGTCCTCGTCAATGACGGTTGGTCCTTGATCGCACCGTCTCGTGTAATCTCCTTTCTCCTGAAATTTGACAAAAATTGAAACTTTTCAAGTTTCAATTGTTTGAAACTTGAAAAGCAATAGACAGAGTAACACGTTTTCATCCTGAAGCTGAAACATCCCCTGTCCTTAAATTTAGGATGAAAAAATACAGTATCTAAATTTAGGGAACTAAAGGATGAGCATGCTTTCTGCAGTATCTGACTGCGGTGTTTTACATCAGGCTATTTTCAAAGCATCTTGCCAAAAATGGCTGTTGTAGCAGCAAAGACACAAAATGCTCAAAATATATTCATGCACTTTTGTGTTTGAGTGATTACTTTCTTGTCACCCACCAGTAATGCTGTGGCTGGGGAGAGCGCTCTGGACAGGATTGCATGTGGCCTGGGAGGAAAGATCATTTTGCCCATGATCAAACAGCACATCATGCAGATGCTGCAGAACCGTAAGTAAACCTGATGATTAAAGATTTTAAAACAGAGAAACATTAATTTCAAATGAAACTTTTTCTGAAGATTCATCTTTATGCATTTTGTAGTTTTAAGATCAGTGTATGTATATTTAAAAAAAAAAATAATAATTTAATAAATATAGGGTACAAACTGCTGCTTGAAAGGTTTTTGCTTGTTTGGTTTTTCCCTCCCCACATTTTTATTTATTTTTTTTTTTTAAATTTGACAGCTGCTTTATTTATGAAGCACTAGCGTATGTTAACTTTTAACTTGCTCGCTGTGAACATGAGATTGACCCACTGCATTTGTCGCTAGCTGACTGGAAGTATCGCCACGCCGGGCTGATGGCGCTGTCTGCCATTGGTGAGGGCTGCCACCAGCAGATGGAGGCCATCCTCCAGGAGATCGTCAGCTTTGTCCTCCTCTTCTGCTCCGACCCTGTAAGAACTTCCACTTCAAACCTGACTCACACAGATTGTAAACTCAGCCTGTGTTTATCCTTAATCAACAAATGTAGTTTACTCATGCAAAGATGAATGTTTTTTCATTTTATTTTTTTTCTGCCCTCCAAGTCTTTACTATCTGCTTTCTAATGTTACATGATTTGTATTTTTCTCTCCTTAGCACCCAAGGGTGCGTTACGCTGCCTGCAATGCTATTGGACAGATGGCGACAGACTTCGCCCCAACCTTCCAAAAGAAGTTCCACGACAAGGTACGTACTGTCTTGTACAGTTATAAAAGCTTTGTTCAATAGCTTATGTAGTTGATTATTTTAGTTATCATTCAAGAAATCCCTGTTAGCTTGAGTGTGGGGGAAAAAAAAATGCACTTTGCATAGGCTGGAGGCCTAAGCTAAGAAATTTACTTACATCTTTAGCTATGATGCATGAATATTTACATCAAACATACATGGAATTGACTGTTTAATAGACACCTATTCAGTCTAATGTAATGAGATAGAAATGTGATACAGAATTACATTTGCAAGGTGTTAACAAAGTCAGGGTTTGCTGACTAACCCTATGTCCTTTTCCCTACCAGGTGATCTCAGCCCTTCTTCAGACCATGGAGGACCAGAGTAACCCTCGGGTGCAGGCGCACGCTGCTGCCGCCCTCATCAACTTTACAGAGGACTGCCCCAAATCCCTGCTCATCCCTTATCTGGACAGCTTGGTGCAGCACCTTCACGTCATTATGGTTGCCAAGCTGCAAGAGGTATGGAGAGACACAAGAGATAATGTGCCGTTTATCGCAAACCCACCTGCTAACACATTTCACTGCCAGCTGGTCCAGCAGATTACTTTAGGGCCTTTAGGGGTCTAACGTGTGTCCCCTTCTCTCTTCCCAGTTGATCCAGAAGGGCACCAAACTGGTCCTGGAGCAGGTGGTGACGTCCATCGCCTCGGTGGCCGACACGGCCGAGGAGAAGTTTGTGCCATATTACGACCTGTTCATGTCCTCACTGAAACACATTGTAGAAAACGCGGTGCAGAAGGAGCTCCGGCTGCTCCGCGGCAAGACCATAGAGTGCATCAGCCTGATCGGCCTGGCTGTCGGCAAGGAGAAGGTACGCCTGTCCAGAATGCGATGAAACTATCCGCTGAGATCTTTGAGAGAACTTCCCATTTTATAATTATTTAAAAAAAGTCACTGCGTATTTTATACTTCAACTGCCTTTACATCTGTCTTTTCTCTCCGTTATGTTACTAGTTCATGCCAGACGCCTCTGCCGTCATGCAGCTGCTCCTCAAAACCCAGACAGACTTCAATGACCTGGAGGATGATGATCCCCAGGTAGGAAGACTTTGAAGAGCTTTTAAACAATCTAGTTTCTTTTTCTATTTCTGCATAGTCAACCTGTCACATCGTGTGTGTGTGTGTGTGTGTGTGTGTGGTTTAGATCTCGTACATGATCTCAGCCTGGGCCAGGATGTGTAAGATCCTTGGGAAGGAGTTTCAACAGTATCTGCCTGTGGTGATGGGTCCCCTGATGAAGACAGCCTCCATCAAGCCCGAGGTGGCCCTCCTCGACAGTAAGTAACACCACAGTGGATTTCAGCCTTATAATGTGTACACGTAACGGTCAGCAGATGTTTTCTCTAAATAAATCTTGGCTGTTGTCTGGTCAGTTTGATGTGCATTCCAAGTGTGTGTGTTATGTAAGCTAGGACAAATGGAGTTTCTTAGAGAAAATGGACAGCATGACATTGTTTTTACGAGACTTCACTTTGTCCCTAACATCTTTCATGCTATTTTATACCCCTACTTTTGTTGCTACCGACTTTTTAAAATGCATTTTTAACAGAAGTTTAATTATAGAAGAAAAGGAGTTGAGCTATTCAAACAGGAGGTATTAGAGAGCTGTCAATTCATGGCCCTGTTTGAAGCCACGGCGCATTTCGGTGGGAAATTTACTTTTGAATTGAGAAATTAAACCAATATATATATATTTTTTTTTTTCTCTTTTATGCCATTGTTACCGTTTTTAAACAGGGCCCCTAAATTAAACACTCTCAATAATTTTAGTCATTGAAACTTAGTATTTTTTTTCCAAAGTTTAGCAGAATATATTAAAATAACTGATAATGAAAAAAATGGACTGACTGAAGATTGCAAAAGCATTTTAAACAAAATGAAAGATGCAGTGTTTAAAAATACCTGTCTGTACCTTGTAGCCCAGGACATGGAGAACATATCGGAGGATGACGGCTGGGAGTTTGTTAACCTGGGGGACCAGCAGAGTTTTGGCATCAAGACGGCCGGTCTGGAGGAGAAGGCCACCGCCTGCCAGATGCTGGTGAGTAGAGGAGTGCTGAGAAACCAGAATGCTCCTGTCAAAATGTCAGAATCCTTTAGGCAGATCTGGAAGCACACCAGATGGTAGCACTGACATAAATAGGTTTATCTATACCCGTATATAGCTGTTGAGGTTGCTCACTCTTCAGCTCTGTTAATAAAATGTTCCCTGTTTTCCAGGTGTGTTATGCCAAAGAGCTCAAGGAAGGTTTTGTGGAGTACACAGAGCAGGTGGTGAAGCTGATGGTTCCACTGCTCAAGTTCTACTTCCATGATGATATCCTTTTTATTTATCGTTGCTTTTGACACACAATATGATTAGTGGCCGAAACTGAGAGGAAATTCAGTCTAGCCTCCCAGCATATTTTATTACTTTGTGTTGATGAGAAATCATATTTACCAGGCATTTCCTTAACTCTTTCACGTGTGCGGGTGGCAGCAGCCGAGTCCATGCCCTTGCTGCTGGAGTGTGCTCGGGTTCGAGGACCAGAGTACCTCACCCAGATGTGGCACTTCATGTGCGACGCCCTCATCAAGGCCATCGGCACCGAGCCGGACTCAGATGTCCTGTCAGAAATCATGCACTCTTTTGCCAAGGTAAATTTAGTGGGTTTTTGGAATTGGCTCTAACAAAGGTTGTAGAAATCCCCGTTTCGGAGAGAACTTTACTGTGTTTCATAAGATTGAGGAACCACTGCCAGTTGCTGATCTAATGAATGGGAGTTTGTGTTTTTCTGTTAGTGTATTGAGTTGATGGGTGATGGGTGTCTGAACAACGAGCATTTTGAAGAGCTGGGTGGAATCCTGAAAGGAAAATTAGAGGAACATTTTAAGAACCAGGAGCTCAGACAGGGTGAGGCTTCATTACAACCACAGAATACTTCTTAAATGTTTCCCTGAAACAACATTCTTGTACTTTTTCTTTCTGTACTGCTCATCAGTTGGTAACGACACATCAATAATCCTCACATGAACATTTTGTCCTTCACAGCCAAGAGACAAGATGAAGACTATGATGAGCAGGTGGAGGAAACATTACAAGATGAGGTGAATTTTTTTTTTTTTTCTTTTTAGTAAGAATGTAAAAACTTGAGCTAATGATGATGTGATTCTGTACCATCCCTCATTTCTTTTCTTTTTCACCTTCTGTTTCTCTCAGGATGAGAATGATGTGTACATCCTGACCAAAGTGTCGGACATCCTGCACTCAGTGTTCAGTAGTTACAAAGAGAAGGTTCTGCCTTGGTTTGAACAGCTGCTGCAGCTCATCGTCCAGCTAATAGTACGTACGAATGAATGAGCACTATATTGGATCAAACCGTGATCATGTTGTTGAAGTTTTTCTTTTTTGTATCCTACTGCTAATCCAAATCAGGGGCCACTAAATGGTGTCAAATACTCTTTAAAATGGTAGCACAGCCCAGTCAGATTTTTTTTTTCTTCATTGTTTTTGATATTTTCCAACATATCGGATTTTCCTATTGATAACTTGAGTTAGATCAGCAGTAACTAACTATACCGTCCTCCTCCTTATCAGTGTCCCAACAGGCCGTGGGCAGACAGACAATGGGGACTGTGCATCTTTGATGATGTGGTGGAGCACTGCAGCCCCTCCTCCTTCAAATACGCAGAGTATTTCTTGCGGCCGATGTTGCAGTCTCTGTGTGACACCAGCCCAGAGGTTCGGCAGGCAGCCGCCTACGGCGTTGGCGTCATGGCTCAGTATGGAGGAGAGAACTACCGCCCGTTCTGCACAGGTACGACCTGGTCACCGGTCTTTACTTGTGATGCTGCTGTTGACAAGTTTTTGCCTTCAAGTTGATAAGCAGATGTCTTTGTTTCCGTGGTCCAGAGGCTATTCCCCTGCTGGTCAGAGTCATCCAGGCAGCCGACTCGCGCTCCAAGGAGAACGTCAACGCTACAGAGAACTGCATCTCTGCCGTCGGGAAAGTCATGAGGTTTCGGCCAGAGTGCGTAAACGTCAACGAGATCCTCCCGCACTGGCTCAACTGGCTACCGCTCAACGAGGACAAAGAGGAGGCTGTCCACACATTTGATTTCCTGTGTGACCTCATTGAAAGGTAGGTTGGCCCACACCTAATTTATTTCCCCCAATAATAGCTGGGGTGTAAATTAAACTTTATGAAGTGTTAACTCTTATTTATTTTTTTCTTTTCTCCTCCTGCTGACAATCTTCTCCCCACAGCAACAACCCCATCGTCCTCGGGCCTGACAACTCCAACCTTCCTAAAATATTCCTCATCATCGCAGAAGGGGTGGCAAATGAATCAGTCAAGAGTGAAGACGCTTGCAGCAAACGGCTCGCAAATGTCATCCGTCAAGTACAGGTGAGCGATGTTGACACCATGGCAGGAAACCAGGTCTCGGGTTTTTAACAGTAGTTTGAATTTAGAATAAAAAACGAAAATGGATCAGTGCCCAGATGACATTTCAGTGTCCGTAGAGGAGATGGGTTTCTACTGAGTGTGGATGGTGTGGGATTTTCTGTGAACACAATCAATATTCAAATGTTGTTCCTGTGTTGACTTTTTTTTTTCTTTTTGTGTGTGTGTGTGTGTGTGTCTCTTTTTCTGGTCCCACTCCAGGTGTCGGGAGGATTGTGGACGCAGTGTGTATCGACACTGAACGAGACGCAGCAGAAAGCCATACAGGACCTACTGAACACTGCCTGAGCCTGAACCCCCGGTCACCTCCCCGCTCTTTTAAAAAGCCCATGAAGAAAAGTTGAGCTCCCGGATCTCCTCCATACACTCCCTCTTCTTCCTCCTGCTCTGATCTGTAGTGTGTATGGACGCCGGCTTCATCCCCACCACCAACCCCCCACCCTACTATTATCTAACTCCACCTGCATTCAGCCAACTGGGGGAAACAGGTTGGATATTTACGACAATGGAGGACATTGGTCATCCACCTCAAAGACTTTCACCCTGAATCCAAGGAAGTGGGAACGAGAGTGTCTGTCAGTCATCCCCGTCTTGTTACAGTTACATGTCTTCTATCTGGACGTTTTGTTTTCCAACCATTCCCTGACGTTTGACTCGTTTCGCCGTGCCCAGAGGGACTCATTCTCCGCGTAGCCCAAACGCAAACTCATTGGACAGTAAAGGCTCAGAGGGGCCATAGTGGGGGGGAATGGGGACAGGACACTCTAGTGGACTGAGCAATTGAATGAGGTGAAAATGCACACTGGGCAATCACTGCCTGTCTCCTGTGAAATTTTTTTTCTTCTTTTTTTTTGTATTTTTATTTTATTTCTCTTTTTTTGTTCCGTGTTCCCAGTGTTACCTGGGGGGGGGAAACGGCCTCTGTCTGCCACAGCCTCAGACGGTGCGTTTCAAAAGTAAAGGCATGTTTGTTTAAGTGGCTAACTCTAGAAAATATAAATAGTTAGGAAATTCACATCATTGTTGTCTGGGAAGAGTTGACATTGATTTAAGCAGCTTTCCTCCATAGCCTTTTAGACAGCTGTTCACAGGAAAGGAGTATGTAGATGAAATGTTTAAATGGTTCTCTGCACCTTTAAGTGGCAGTAATGAGGGTAAGGGGGCGCTCAGAAAAGGAAGCGCAGTAATCTGTAGCTGGCCACGACCACTAAGCGTGGGACAAGTTGGAGGAATATGAAATGTAGAGTATACGTAAAATGCGTGCTACCATACTATTAAACTTTATGGTTTCGACCTTTCGCAGTCCTGCAGGTATGTGATGGAATTCCAGAAAATACCAACAATAAAGTTCCATTTGAGAATTCTGAGAGCAGAGTTTGAGTTTTCCATTTAATTATTTACCAAAGTAGGACGGGGCACTGCTGAATTTCATAAATGTATTTCTCAAAAGGCTCCCTATTCCTTTATAAATTTAAAACACAATACAAAGCTGAGATTGACATTTAACTGAATGGGTGTTTGACATGTATTACTGATGATACTGTTCCTACTGCATTCAGGTAGATGCTATCAATCAAATCAGCCGAGACACCAGGCATTTGCTGACGGGACACCGGTTGTTTCAACAGAGCAGCCATGCTTTATTAGGACACCTAGACCAACAGCAAATGTTTAAATTAAAGCTTTCAACCAATTCCAACAGTCTTGGACTTTGTCCTGGCACCTTCTGTAGACCGCTGGAAACATTTATTCCACCTTTTACAAAATGTCAAAATATACATATGCATGTTGTACAGACGTCTGTACATGCAGAGGCTTATTAGGAAGCTAAAACTGATGCAAAAGTCCTGTAGTAAATCCTACCTTAAGATTTTACTGTGTAGTTTGGTGCCATTATTGTATTGTTATACGGAAGAGTTTCTAATCTTTAGTATTAGCTAAATGTACTTAACTGGCAAGTGAGTGTAGGGCCACAAAAACGGACTCTGCATCGAATATATTTTCTCTACAAATAAGGATTGTTGTATATTCACTTTAAATTCCATTGGGACCATTTGCTTCCATTGAAGTTGGCAGTTGAAATGCCCAGTCCAGCTGGGAACACCTGGCCAGGGTACATTAATGCGAGGCTCATCACTTACCTGTTGATGTTGAAACTGTCTATCACATAAAAGCAGGACATTTTTAAATTACAACACAGGACCAGCGTCCACTGTAAGGCTACGTGCAAATTTTTTTTTCTCTGCCTAGACCAGCTTTTCAAGTTTTCACTTTTGAAGAAATGGCCTTTTTCTGAGGCCTGTTTAACAGTAAAGGTTTGGTTTTGAGTACCATTGCTCATTTTTTACCCTTTTTAGCTTGGATATGATCAGAAAGGCCATGGTGTAAAAGGAAACCTTCATGGTGGGAGAGGGGATTGATCATAGTGAGCTACAGTTAACAAAAACTGTGCTTGAATTGCATGGCTGTCTAACATGATGGGAAACCTCACTATCATCTGATTGGACACTAGCTTTGTGCCACACAGAAAATAAAGATTTTCAGTTTGAACTAACGGTGCCAGTGTTAAGAGAAAATACAGTATTTACAGTGAAGGACTATTTGTACAAGCTGGTAAATGAGGTGAGCGTGCTGAACAGGAAGGTAAGAGGAAAATGTCAGACATGAGCTTCACATTAAAATATGGTGATTTAGTCAGGGATTCTCAAAAGAAAAAACGACTACAGAGCCTCCAAGTCTGCTTCTCCCTTTCATTCATTCTTCGTCCATTTAGTCTTTTCTCACATGTACTCCCCTCTCCTCAGTCCTCTACTGGAGCATATCCACAAAAGCGTCGAACTCGTCGATGTTCTTCTCGTAGACGGCCAGCTTCTCTGGCAGTGAATCCTGCGGAGAGAGATGGCAGATTGTGGCTGGTGCTTGCACTTGTTTAGCTGTGTTGCTGAATCACACCATATAAAGGAGACTGAAAAGCGAGTGCCTTACCAGGTCATCGGCCATCGACTGGGAGCTGATGTGTAGTGAGAGGCTGGCCAGCTGAGGAGGGTTCTGAAACTCTCTGTAGAAGGTGCCCAAATCCATCGGCAACAAGTCGTCTTTAGAGAAGGCGGGTCGCTACAAACAGACAGGAAAATTCACAAATTTAAAAAACCCAAAAAGCAAAAAAGATTTTGGATGTTGATCTTGAGATTAATTTTCCAGTTCCACGATTCCTTTATACTGTGCTGATATAGTGTTGCACCTCTAGAGGAAAAGCCTGGACGGCAGTGAGTGGGAAGAAGAGACTCCAACAATAAGTACGTACAAAGTCGACCATGACGAAATCGTCCTGCTGCCCTGATCCCTCTGAGCCCTGAGAATGAAGGCTGGCCTGCAGGGGGGAGGGGCAGGGAGGAGAGTCTGGAGGCTGCACCTGAACACAAACACAAAAAGATCTTAATTGTAGGCGTGTTGTCAACCCAAAATGACTTTGTGTAACATTAAGCTTTATCTCAAAGATATTTTGAGCATTTTTAAAGAATTAGCCATTGTCCAATTCAGGTAAGAATTTAAAAAATTCTGTTGTGCAGTGAAGAAACATCTTCAGTTCCATCATCAGACAACAAATCAAACTTAGATCGACAGTTACCATGGGATCATTCTCCTCCGAGTCCATGCCTCGAGGAGCAAAAGCAGCAAATGGCAGGTCCAGACTGGCTGCTGTTATCTACAAACACAAAAAAAACTTAATAATTACTGTCCCAAAGCAGTGAGGATAACTTCTGTAGGATGGTCAGTTACAAAAACAGAAAATAAACACCACTAACTATTTTTGATTTACCTGTGTGCTAGGTTTATTGACAAAGGCTCCTATTTTCCTGGTGAAGGCATTGAGAGACTCCACCGGGTCAGAGGGAGAAACACTCCTCCTCCCCTCATCCCTCCTTCCTTCTCCGCTCTGCGAGAGACCGTCATCATCACCGCTGGGAAGAGGGAGGACAAACAGTTACAGAAGGTTTCATCATTTTACTTAATTATCATTACATCAAAAGTAAATAACATTGTTCAGCTTGCAGGATGAACTAGATGAAAGGCAAAATTAGTATGCGAGGACACTAAAAAGCCAATTTATAATTGAAGTTTGAGTTGAAGTGATGTCAGTAGAGATTTACCTGCTGCCAGGTGTGTGGGGGGCATGCTCCACTGTTAGGTGCGCATCTGCTCCATGAGGAGGGTGGGCAGGGACCAAGACAACACCACCTTCCTTCCCAGCATGCAATACCTGAGGAGCAGGAACGTGAAAGGGATGAAAAAAATCTGTTACTGTCCCCTAGTGGGCAAACTGCATTTTTACACCATCAGTGCTTCTGCTAAGCACTTTATACTGAGGTGTCCATCCCTTATCTCTGGAATTTATAAGGACAGCGATGGGAATGTTGCACTTTCACTGGGCATGAGTGTTTCATGGCATTAGTGGATTTTGTTATGATTTTTTGATAGAATGTGATGAAGTATCCTGACTCAGGTATTTAATTTGTTGGAATAACCCAAAACATTTCTTTATCACTGAAATGATTCTAAATTGGTTATCCCAACAAACCAAACCATGACAGAGCATTAATCCATATTGCCAATTACTATGTAACAGAGGCATGATGTCTAAATTGCCATAAACAGATCTGCTCTGATTTTAGCAGACGAAACACAGATACATCTGCATCAGCATATGATAAAAATCAGCAGATTATATTTGCAAGACTCTACTATTTATCCTGAGGTGAAGAGAACTGAATGGTGTCTGACTGGCACCTCACCTGGTTTGGATTGGCAGCAGGGTGACAAAGATCAGCAGCTCCTGCTAGAGCTGGAGGCTGGTAGGATAACCTGGAAGTATACAGCTAGAGCGAGAGAAGCGGAGAGACAAAAACACATGGATTTCAGGTTTAATCATATGCAGTATAACACTGGAAACACACACTGTGTGTCATAAATAATCAGTGGGAGATGGATCAAAAATCAATGTGGCTCACTACTGTCATACATGTGATGGAGATGATAAAAGATCACAATGAAACAGATCTTGTGAACCGCAGCATTCGCAGCAAACTGAAGCTACAATGCATAAAGCTCAGTGTCGAAGTGATGGAACTTTAAAACGCGGTCAAAAGGGATGATGGTTAAAAAAAACAAAGTTTCTGATGCAACTCAGATGAGAAATCTGAGGGAACAACAGAGTTGTTCACTGCAGTTTCAGGATGTCTCACACATACAGTCACACTCTCACAGTGGCGAGTGCAGACTCACAGTGTGAGTGACAAGTCCAGGAGCCAATGGAAGCTGCAGACTGTCCAGGGGGAGGGGCTTAGACAGTTTAGAAGGAGAAGGGCTCAGTGTACACACACACTGAGACAATGCAGAAACACACACACATGGATAAACGCACAATAAAAAGGACAACAGGAAAGAAAACACAAAGAGAGAAAAGAGAGGTGAAATGAAAAACAGGTATGAAAATGGAGAGAAGAAGTCAAAAGGTAAAGGAAAGAGGTGGTTGAGAACAATGCATGAGTTTGTCTTACCTGAGAGGGAGGGGAGGTGGAGAAGGAGGTGGTGCAGACCTCCTGTGAGTCCTGAACTCCTGCAAATGGTCCTCCGTCGTCCTCATCTGGAGCTCTGGACACACACACACACACACACACACACACACACACACACAATATAATTTACCTGTTGAATTTCACATCCTACTGAAGGCTGGAAACTCCAGCAAGAAGGCAGTAAAGTTACGAACCGATGGAGAAGCAACCTTTATATTCTGTCTTTGAAGCATACATACACTGATGTTTATATTATGGAGATGTGAACAGATCTGAAGAATTCCTCTGACGCAGGGTCTGTGCACTGAATGGAGTTTAACATTTAGACTTAGATTTACACTTTAAACTATTTTCAGTACAACTAAAATCCCAAAAGAAAATAACTACATTCCTTCATTACGTTGATCCAGCTGAGTCATTTAAAAAGGAAAACAGAGTCTCACAGACATTAGTAAGGTAGAGCTGATATGTCCAGTGTGACCTCAGGATGATGCATTACATCAACTAAAAGCCCTCTTTGTTTGTGGTGAGGCTGAGTCTCAACTGCAGCTCTGTGTCTTTGGTTGCTGTTAAAAGCACAGGGGAGTTCTGGGCAGATAATGGCAGTGTTTTCATTTTTTAAAAAATGAACAGGTTCTTTCCACTTCCAGAGTTTTCCGTAGATACCTGTAGTTGCAGGGCTGTCCCATAGCAGCACGCTGGCTGCCGCAGGGAGGATCCACAAAGTGATCCACAATGATCCCCATGATAGGAGCAGAGCGCTCAAACTGCCTGCAGAGGACGACATTTCAACAGTTCTTTAATGTGATGAAGTCATGAAGCAAAATGTCCTTATGTTACAAATTTTCTATCTGAAACTTCCTTTGTCAGAAAATTTTCTTGGTCTTGATGCAATGAGTCAGTTACCTGTTAGACATGAATGCCAGGTTGGTGCGATAAGCACATGAAAGTGTGACTGTGCCAACAGGGGTGCCGACAACACCAACACGCACCGTCTGAAAACCTTAAATACAAACAACAGGGAGTCTCAGTAAATAATATGTTGCAATAAATTATGGCTTTGATAGGAAAGCCACTCATAAGGTCGTACAGATGACGTTTCACTTTACATTTAGATGTGACTAACATTCAAAACTGTTCAAAGACTGTATTTTATTATATTTTTGCTTCTTCTGTAGTTAATTTTAAATGTTAAAGGAACAAGAAGAATAAGCTGTTGGAAAATTGCTGTTTTTCAAACCTTTTGCACCATAGTATGTAAGAGTTTACACAGAAGCAAACCACAGCATAACGCTGTAGTTTTGTAATGTCTATGCTGGTTCATGATTGAGACCCCATTAGAGGCTAATGCTGTCAGTGATTTAAGACATGTCAGTTAGGGAGCTGAGTTTACAGTACCTTCCCCTAATCCACTCAGCTGGACTTCCCCAAAGTAGATCCTAGACAGAAGAGACACAAGGACAAGACAAACCTATAAGGTTGGGTGAATGGACTAAATATTCATTCGCAGCGCAGCAGGTTGTAGACAAAATGAAGACAGATCTAAGTTGGTGTGGCTTGACAGTAAGTCAGACAAACCTGTTGTTTAACAGGACAGAGACAGTCCACATACCTGTATAATATGACATAGTCGTGACCCTGCTTTCTGGACAGCTTATAGGCGGGTGTTACTCTGGTGATGGCCAGCAGAGACTTGAGAAGGACAGACAGACGGTTGTATACAGTATATGACACCTTGATGTCCTTATCGCACCTGCAGCAGAAACAGACGACACAACGACTCATTGAAATACGACAGATAGGTGATATTTTGAATAAATGTCAAAATAATATAAAAAAATATATCAACAGTTTTTATTTTTGATTATTGTTTTTGATGCTCTTTTTCTGTCCTTATTTTGAACTAAAATTGTCTTGCATGCACAAATAAATAAATAAATAAATAAATCACATCTTGGCCAGCAGTTTGCCTGTTGAAGGATTACAAGACATATGTTTTATATGGGGACATTTATCTTAATCCTCCATTGATTCAAATCAGCTGTACAAGTTAAACTTCGAACGAAATGCAGGCATATTGGAGGAAACTCGACCTTGTTAAAAATTACCATCGCTCATATTTTTCCAAAGCTGTAAAACTTTTTACTAGGAATGTCCTGTTTGAGGTTTTTTTGCCTGTGAGTTCTTTAATACTGGGCATCTGCCAAAAACAAGTCCTCCCCAAGGTTCATATTTTTCTTAAGAATAAAACCTTGCAGGACAAAAAGTAGTCCTACATTACAACAGCACTTCGGAGACATGATGGATAGAAAAAGAAACAAAGTGACCCATTTATGACTCAAAGCCGCTCCTGAAACTGCTGGTTTTGATGCCATATTTTTACTTCTCCACATATCACTCACTCAAAGAGTTTTACATATAGCATGGGTGCTAGACTACTGCATTTTAGCTGTTTTAGAAGGCTAGAAGGGAGAAACAGTCATCACAAGGGCTGCACATGACAAAGTAACCATTACAGCATCAGCACTGGGGCAACTGATGACTACAGATTAAGACTTGTGGTCTAATCCTGTACGACCTCATGAAAGGCTCAGACACATAGACAGCACTGAAGGATCTCTTAATTCATTAAAACAACTCTTAACCATGTGGCTAATAGAACAATTAAAGGGCAAAACCCACTCACTTTTCATTCATCTCCAGGCACCAAGTCTCTAACTCCATTGAGTCACCCTGAGTAGGACAGAAACAGACAGACAGATTATAAGAGGAACATTCATCAATCTTCATCTTCCTTTTTTGAAATGTACAGGTTTAGATGAGCAGTCTGGGGACTGAAATTCATAAAATACTGGTGCAATGTGTATTTTTTGCTAGCTTGTGTTTTCAGCATGCAGACTCACACAGCAGTATAGTTGCAGTGTGTCTTGTCAACCAAAAGCTTAGCCTGATACCTGACATGATTATTTGTGATATTTTAGCTTACATTAAAGTCAGTGCAGAGTTTGGGGTCATCTTGTTGAAAAAGTTATTTTATTTAAAAATTTTTTTTAAAATGGCAGCAGTAGATGATCAAAGGTTGCCCCGCTATGGGAGGTTTACCTCTGATGTCTTCAGGGAAATCTCAACACACATCGAGCGTCCGATGCCAGGCAGTTGGCCAGCCAGCGCCTTCTTGGCTTCATGAGTCACCTCTGGGATGTCTTTGATGGCCAAATTAAACTAGTGGAAATACAGATTAAATTGGCTAAATTTCACACTTACACAAGAAGACAAACAATCAGAACACACTACAGATATATAATATATACAGCAAAATAAGTGACATTATCTAAATTCAATCGATTATTAGGAAGATTTGGGGGGGGGGGCTTAGTTTACCCAGTCAGAGCCTGTAGGTGATGAGGAGGACCGAGTGCAGATTTTCTCACCAAGACGGGCTTGGACTATCACCTGGACGGTCTACAAACATAAGAAACCAAGCTTTGAAAAGCTACCATGGAAACAGTCCATATGAAAACCGTTGACAGGGGTAACAGAGACACTGTGTGTGGAAAGAATTGTTGCTGTGGAAAATATGAAATTTCATTTTCAACTGCTATTTTTTATGAGCCAGTGGTTTAAGAAGTGTAAGCAATGAGAGGCTACTGGAACACATGGCATGCTTCAAAATATCCCTTAAGAAACCTGCGGTCACTGACATGGATAGGCTCATATTTTTCAGCATACACATGCAAAAATCTACGATTGGACCAAGAGCATCGTATCAGCCTCTTACCTTCAAGGCAAAGAACTTGATGAACTTGTCCAAGTCTTTTTTATCCTGGGGACTTAGGTCACTGTCCATGTTGACACAACCCTGAAATCCAACAGCCCATTAGAGATGGGTAGAGGATATACTTCAAAAAACTGGTTGAAATCCACTGAGAAAAACTCCTGTGGTCAAGCTGTTCAACATTTAGGGAAATTACATAAAACATGACTCGGTGTAATATAAAACTAAGAGCTTAAGCTTGATTTGCATCTGCATCCAAACCGTAGTTGAAATTTAAAATTTGCGGTATTTTATAGCTGAGAAAAGGCGAATAAATGACAACTACATTATTTGTGAATTCACACGCGACTCGGTGATTTAAAAGCCATTATTTTGCCCAAACTAACCGCCTTTAGCGGTAACGTGGCAAATACTGTTTATCACATTTGTTATTAACCCTCAAAAGCAAGTGAGGCCTCCGCGTTGACATGAAATTGTCCGACAGATTTTGGAGGTCATGTCAAGCAACGGGACACTTGACAACCAGCTTATACTGAACACTACAACAACTACCGAAATAAAAAGCTGAAGTTCCGTCATTTTATTAGTAATCACTCAACGTTAACGTTATACAAAGGCTAAGCAGAAGAAGGGGGGGGTGTTTCTCGCTGGGCAAGCAGCGTTAGCCAATGGCTAACGTTTGCTAGCTAGCCGAACGCAACGCACTTTAACTGACACACAATAAATAGCAAAACTTACATTAGCTTCTCCCAGAAATGTATCTTCGATAGAATAAAACACAAGTTAACAAACGGATCGTGCAACGCTGCGTCCCACAAACATTTATAAGTCCATTTGAGATGTGTACAACGTCAACCGCGGCTCCGCTGCCCGTATGTTTATCTTCTCCATGTCTACGTGTTTGGATAGCAGCACTTTCACAACGGCAGATTCGGAGTTTCTCGTGTCAACGTCTTTAAAAATGTATGGCGTAGCAAAAACAAACAAACTATAAAGCCGATTTTAAACAATACAAAATAAGACTAAAGAAATTTAATATCTTAAAGAACTTTATTTCTATAAAACGCCAAAATGAATATTTATATACTTTGAATCTGCGATTGTGTGCCCCAAGTTAGGTGTACCTGTGGCTCGGTTTGTTTTGGCTGATATTTGCTGCATGACTTAGGAAAGGTACGCGCTTTTCCCTAAATAATGACAAAACGATTCGTGCTTTTATACGATTTGTGCTTTTATTCATTTATAGCCACTTGGCATCGCTGGTTTGCGGCGTTGTTTCCCCGAGCAGGCAAAGTTTAGGACATTTAGGACAGCTCAAATACCAAGTAGCGTGCTAGCTTACGTTAGCTCATTATGGGCTTTAAAACATGACAACAGTTTTTGCTGCTTTCAAACTCCCGTTATCTTATGGGTCACAGTCTTCAATGAAAGGGTTAAATCTGAATCAACTCAGTACAAACATCAAACTCAATAATCTCATCAGTTAATGCCTGCTCTCATAAAACAAAATGTATGCTAGAGTCATACCCTCACATTTCCTCAGCCAGCAAAGGTTACTATAGCACAGTAATCATTTCAAATCAAATGAAAGTGTAATGAACTCTGAGGGAAATATACAGCTCAAAATGAATAGTTTGTAAAGTAATGTACAGAAGGTTTGCAGCATCAATAGGTGTAAAAAAAAACCCAAAACACAACCTTGAAGTAAAGATTGTTTATTTTTGGGAAGTTATTGTATTAACAGTATTTAAATATTCAAAAAAGAAAGAATATAACAAGAATCTTCTAATGAGTCCAGGTTATTTGTTGATGTAAATGTGTTCCTACCCACAGCATGGCGATCCCTATTGCCATCTTGGACTGTGATCTACTCTTACATGGTATAGGTCATAAGACCCTGGACCGCTTTGACCTGGACTCTGTTTCAGACAGCGTCCTCCTCACACAATTTGGCTTCCCCAGAGAGTTTATTCTGTATCTGGTGGAATTACTCAGAGAGGTCAGTATGTCCTCATCCTCAGTTTTGAAGGCACGCATAAAAATAAACTATGTTTAATGTATCTTTCTCAAAACTGCATGCACTTCTATGTCATTTTTCTCTTTTATTATTTCTGTGTATCAGGCTTTGTGTAGACGTACCCAGCGGTCCAGGGCCATCAGTCCTGAGGTCCAGGTGTTGGCGGCTTTGGGCTTTTACACATCTGGCTCATTCCAGACGTCTATGGGAGATACTATAGGGATCAGCCAGGCTTCAATGTCAAGATGTGTGTCTAATGTGACCAAAGCCCTGGTGGAGAAAGCTCCTCAGTTCATCACGTTCAACAGGTATGACACAATGCTACTATATATGTATATATAAAATAACATTTTAGACACTTTGAGCAGTGACACTTAACAAAAATACCCTGTCATACGTTCCCTGTGCTTGTTTTTTGCAACTTTCAAGTTTACATTGCTGTAGATAAGTAATTTACTGTGACATTAAGTGTTCAAGCAAGTACTGAATATTATATTGGCACAAACTGTGCACTAACAAAAAAAATATTTTCTACAGTGAGTGAGCTGTCAAGGGTGAAAAGCATAAATTAAGCTTCACAGAGAGAGGGAGACAATGGCATGATAACAGCAACAATAATGTTTCCCAAACAGGGATCCCACCAGCAGAGAGCAGTCATTCCAGGAGTTTCAGAGAGTAGCAGGATTTCCAGGAGTTCTGGGGGTGCTGGACTGTGTTCAGGTTCATTATATTACACTGAATTAACATTTTTAATCACTGCATATGTATGTGCAATCTCCTTAATTTGAATATCAGCGATAAGCTGATCCCCCTATCTCCATCTCTTCTGCTCTTCATCTCCAGGTCGCCATCAAAGCTCCAAACAGCGAAGACTCCACGTATGTGAACAAGAAGGGGTTTCACTCTGTGGGCTGCCAGCTCGTTTGTGATGCCCGGGGATTGTTGCTTAGTGCAGAAACCCACTGGCCGGGTGGGCTCAAAGATACTGAGATTCTAGAAAGATCTGCTCTCCGCAAACAGCTGCAGGATGAAGAGAAGGGCTGGCTTCTTGGTGAGACATGGATTTTAGACTTCCAACGTTCCTCTGTAAAGTCTGAAAAGCCTACTCGAGTTAGATGAAATGGAGTTAAAGGTTTTGTTTCCTAGGTGACCGTCGTTATCCTCTGAGGAAGTGGTTGATGACGCCGGTCGACAGTCCAGAATCCCCTGCAGAGTTTCGTTATAATCTGGCTCACACTGATACGCATGAGATAGTGGACAGAACATTCAGAGCCATCCAGACCAGATTCAGATGTTTAGATGGCACCAAAGGATATCTACAGGTATTTAATTCTACTCCGTTCTGTTCCTTCTAAATAAGCCCCCTTTATCATGCGACCAGCATCTTACTGAGCAGTGTCGTCCATTTGTTAAGTCCTCTGTTGTCATCTCTCTTCTCCCTCGTGTAGTATTCTCCAGAGAGGAGTTCGTCCATCCTGCTGGCCTGCTGTGTCCTCCACAACGCCTCCCTGCAGTCGGGATTGGACGCCTGGACTCTGGAGAGGACAGACCCCCTGGAGCTGCCCGAGAGCCTGGAACAGAGACCCGAGGACCGTGACAGCCAGGCAGAGGACCTCAGAAAACAGGTCATACTCAAACACTTCAGCTAAAGTGCTGGCTTGACTCGGACTCCAGCCGGTCAGCGTCTCACAGAACTGTAGTCAGATTGAAAACAAACTCAAGTCAAGTTCATGTTGAGGCGGAAGGTGTTCAAGACTGAGTCAAGACTGGGACCAGAAAGCAAGAAAGTCAACAGACACAGTGTTGCTGATGCAGTTTTTTAATATTTTGCTGGTTTCTACTCTACTGACTACACTAAGATAACATAGTTATATATGGAGGAACATGCAAGACGCTATACAACAAACCAAGACAACATTATGTCCAAACACATTTCAAACAACTGAATTCATCAGAAAGTGCTGAATTATTCTCTCTGGGCATTCTCTGAATATGCATGCAGAGGGTTGGAATAATCAAGCACCTTCTTGTGTTTTGCATCTATTTAAACTGTGTGAAGCTACTGTGTCATCAAGGTTTCTTTACAAGTGAAAAAAAGACACCCACCCAGTTTTTTTTATTTTTATCCCTCCCCACTTTCTTCCCCAAATATCCACTGATTCCCCCCCTCTTTTTTCCCCTTCCCCATCTAAATTCCACAGGTTAAAATCTTGGACTATGTCACAATACAAAAACAAAGGCCCTTTATTTACAACATCTGCACATTAAGTTGTCATTATTTATGTACACTGGTGCATTAAGACTGTTAAGGGTGAGAATGACAGGACGGTTGTGCAACGGGCTGCAGTCACATGATGTTTTTGTGTACACTTGGCATGAGGAACACAAAATGAAACGAGTAAAGAAGAGAAAAAAAAAATGAAAATCGTAGTTAACTGTAATGTTGTGGAGAACAAAGTATTTCTGGATGTTTTATAGTCAGAATATGTAATTATTTCCTCAAGGATTTGGACTGGGACAATGAAACATCTGTTTTTTTATAACTTCTAATTTGAAGGAATACCGTGACATTTTTTGGGGAACATGTTTTTTTCTCACATTGTCAGAATGGTGGTGAAAAATAAAAAAAATCTTTTTTAAACATCCTGGTGTTCCTTCAAATTGTGGAGTGAACGAAACTAGTGGTGTTTTACTTCCTTGAATGTTTTAGTCCCCTGATTGGCTTCATCAATATATACACACTTTCTACAAACAGGAATAAATACAACATGCACTGCTGTCGCATGAGCACATTTAGTTTTGATGTTTTCAACATTTCCTCTGGTCATTAGGTTATAGGATATATTTATAGAACAAAATATTTATATTAAACATTATTGTCAATGTTTTATTTTTTTTACAATTCTGCACTTTTAATAAATTTCTTTGGCTTTTTGGGTCAAGAACTTTATCTTGAGAGTAAAAATTATTTTTTTTTCTTGGTTTATTGTACAAACTAATGTTATTTTTAAATCACAAGGGAAGGTACTCACAGGTTTTCATGCGACAGCAGTGAAACATAAACACTGTATTACAGTTAAAAGACACAGACAGATCATGTCAAAGTTTTACAATCCATGAACCACCATGTAAACTACACGCCATCATGTAAAACTTAACATCATCCTAAATGCCAAAACACAACACACAATTCCCTTTTTTTTTTTGCATAAAATAAATATGCCCTTTTTTGATGCTCAGAATATATTATAAGTTGTTTTTTTGTGTTTTTTTTGTACCATTATTTAGAAAAAATGAGGCAATAAGATAAACTAACTTTAAAAACAAGTTCAGTATTTATTTTTTTGTTGCATAAATTAAATATGCTCTTTTTTGATGCTGCAAATATATTACATATACAATTTTTTAATTCCATAAAAATACTTTTGTCATGTTTCCCAACCTCTGTCAGAACCCTTTTAACAGTCCCTTGATAGGAAAATATGGTTTCCCACCCAAAACTAATGTAGACTTTTGGTCAGAATCAAAAGATACGAAAAACTAGTTTTTCATAGTTTTTCATTCATTCAGAGAGATATTTAAAAATGGAAAAATAAAACTCATTAAATGTTAAGTTGTAACTAACTGAAAACCAATCAAAAAACTCTTTTTAAGCTGTTCAAACTAAGGCCCTAAAGGCATATACAGGCATGTCAAATGCAATATTTAGTTAAATCCTGAACATTCCTCCTGTTTATGATCAGTTTAAAGACACAAGAACTAGGGAAATTACCAAAATCTCACCCAGTTCATCAAAAGGCTGAGGCCAGCCCCGATTTAAACAAACAGTTTTGTGATCTACTTAGATTTAGGTTTCCAGGTTTATAATTGCATGTGTGGGCATTAATTGTAAGGCCAAGTTAGTCATATCCGACTGAAGTAAGTGAAAGGCACTTTTAAAGTGGCACAAGATGTGTTTGTTTTCAACACACTAGCATGTCTACTTTTGTATATAGGTGTTTGTGGTAACAAATGTTTAATTCAAATTTACGTTTATAAAAGAGCTCAAATGATCATTAGATTAACTGATGACAAAAAATTAATCAGCGACAATTTTGATCACTGATAAGTCCCTTATCAAGCAAAAAGTCCCAAAAAATCTGTTTCTAGCTGCTCAAATGTGAGGATTTTCTGCTTTTACGTATTTTATATCACTATAAATAGTTTTCTTTGTGTTTTGGACTGTTTGTCAGATTTAAAAATAAATTTGAGGAGGTCACCATGGCCTTTTGGAAATTCTGACATGCCTTTTCCATTTTTCCTGATATTTTCTGGACTAAGCGATTAATTGATTTATCAAAAAAATAACAGAATCACTATAATTGTTTGTTGCAGACCTTGATTAACATATGGTAGATGACTGGTTAAAAACTGAAGGACTGATTCAATGTAGTGCATCTAGAAGGCCTTGGAAGTAAAATACAAGCACCACGTGCTAAAATAAACCAGAATCCCACAGGAGGAGGTCTGTCAAGTTTCTGTGAGACTCTTAACATTAGGACCGCATTTCCCACAAAGCCCTTTGCTACAGGGCAAGGGTGGCTGTGGTGGCTAATTACTGTTTTAGAACCATCATAAAAAGATATCAAATAAAGTGGTGATAAAATGTTTATCATTAAAATTCTACAAATTGCCTGGAGGCTGTTTAATTAAGACCCTAGGTTTTAAAGTAAAAGATCTGCAAAAAATTCTTCACGGTTGTTCAAACTGAATATTAATGGATTAGTTGGGTGTTTCAAATCCTACTATATTTTGATGCATAAAAATGGAAATTCCAATAAGAAGGTCCTTTTAACATCAAGTATATTCAGGTGTAGCAGACTCTTTTAAAGCTGAGAAGTGAGGCACTACGTAGAAGCAGGACGGCAAAGGATGAGAGGGCTGCAATGTCAGACGTCTTGAAGCAGAGTACGTCGCTGACTGAGAGGGATGATGATGGACTTGCTGACAGGGTAATGTAGATGCAGGCATGTGCTGTTCCAGTTGGATGTCAATATGAAGCCCGTTGAGTTTGGGGATCTGGAGATTTGGGGCTATTTAGGGGGTCAGAGGTGAGAAGTCATGGGAGGGGGGGGTCATGCTGTCCGTCAGAAAAACTCTGAGCCTCCATCCGGTTTTGTTTCTCTGAGGACAGAAGAAAGCAAAATCAGTCAGTATTTGTTGGATATGTAAAATATAAAGATCAGAGTATACGTGGAACCTGTCTTACCTCCGGTCTAACTTTGGCCCAGCTGTCTGGTTGCTGTGGGCGTCAGCTGTGTAACGGCTTATCTGGATGTGGGAGTGGGCCTCTGACTGTAGCCTCTCCCCCTCCGATGTCACTAAACTCTCCTCCAGTGGAGCCCCTTCGTTGTAGAAGAGCAGGCTGCGGGAGCGGACTGCAACACACAAAAGCGTTTTTGTTTTCTTTTAATTCTCATGTAATCTGGGCTGCAGGGATTTGTCAATTCTTTTAATTTTGTGGACTGTAAATTCTTGGATTGCCTTCTTTCATTATTGACAAGTTTTTAAGTTTAAACATTAGAAGCCAAACACTAGTTGGATGTGACAATTTCTTTGAAAAAAATTAGCAGCTGCGTGCAATCATTTATCAAGAAAAATATCCAAATATTTGCTTTTCAAGCTTTTTTCAATGTCATGATTTTCAGTTGTGTTTTAAATAATTAAACACAACAACTGTTTTAAATGATTGTAAATTGAAAACCTTGGTATCTGGACTGTTAGTTAGACAAAACAACACATTTGAAGACATCACCCTTTCTTCTCCAACAACAATGATTGTTAGTTGCAGTCCTAATTTTAAGAAAATTCAAAAATATTGTTATTGTAACTTTGAAAGCTGCAATCTTCCATAAAATAGTGGGAACATTAGCGTTCCATTTGTCGATGTACTGCAATTGGTGACTGTGTCAATCAAGGAAATTCTCCTTTGTGGCACATTAAGAAAAGAAAATGTTTAGTCAGTGGTCTTTTAGTTTGTTCCACAGCAAGATTTATCAGACACAGATCAGTTTGTAATTAACCTCTAGCCACTGGTAACAAAGCTTTGGTCTTTGAATCTTACTTTTTCCATCCCAGACGGCTGTAGGGCAATTAGGCCAATTCCAGAAATGCAGCCTGAGTACAGTCTAGTTTACTTCTTTCTCTCACCACTCAAAGGATGGCTCTTTTTTTATTTACACACACACACACACACACACATATATATATATATATATATATATATATACGATTTGTTTGTGGAATTTTTGCAGGAGGGTTCTTGGCAGAATAGGGTGGTATTTAGCATGATGGCAGCCTGACTTTGGTTTCGAAAAGGGGTTTCCCAAGGGTAAGTGGTTAAAGAAAGTGAATTTATAGGGAAGTGGAATGCAGCGTGGATCAAAAGTTGATAACCATGTCCTCTCTCCAACTTGGCTTCAAGAGAAATAACTGGAGAGAAGAATTTTAAGTCCTGCACTATAGACTGTTGAAATCTTGCTCTGAACTTTACAAACTCGTCAAACATCGGGTTGTTTATTGAAAATATTTCTAGACCTACCCTGACTGGTGGTGTAGAGGTCCGCTGATGGAAGAGGAGGAGAGGAAGAGGAGTGAGAGGAGGAGGAGGAGGAGGAGGAGGAGGAGGAGGAGGAGGAGGAGGAGGAGGAGGAGGAAGAGGAGGAGGAGGAGAGGGGAGAGAGGCAGGGGGAGAAGGAGCCCAACACCAGGACAAAACACACGGCCACCATCTGTACAGGGAGAGGAAAAAAACACTCCTGTTATTAAATCATCACAATGGATCAATGCCCAATTTTAGAGACAACAAGTATAAACTCAGCATGATATCGGAAATTCTTCAGCTGTTTACAGATCAGCTATGAACTTAGCAAAAGAATAAGCAGCGCAAACTCTTTCACTTTATTTTGGCCAACAGTGTCTTCATGGGGGAGACCCATAGATAAAAAAATTAATGAAAAATTGTGGTAAGTATTTGCAGAAAGGCAGAGTGGGCTAAAAAAGTTGTCATCAGAAGACATGAGTTATGAGAGACAAGAACTGTGGTGTTTGTGGTTGGTTTTCCCTCTTCAGGGCTTCTGAATGGGGGTAAATGTCTGTTTTAGGGGACTGTGGCTGGACAAGAGCCCTAGTCAGGGAATGTCAGGGAATATATTCAAAGTTTCAAAACCCAAAATTAGGAGTTTTCAGGGTAGCTGGGATGTTTAGCAGAGCCCCTGACCCCCAGACTTTTATTCCTTTTGAATCATTGCCCATATTTTAAGTAATACCTTCACCACAATTGCCTCCTCTATCTCAAAACTATCATCCATGTGACTGACACACACACAAACACACACACACACACATATACAACTAAATAACTAAATAGAAAACTAATTGAGAGAAAAGTGAAAGTATAATTACTTTATCACAATAGTATTTTCCCTTGATTGTAACATTTCTTCATATATTTCCCAGAGGAAAAAAACCAACTGAAATAAAAATATCAACATATATGTATTTAATCTTTTGATTATCCGTGTGTGTGAGTAAAGTGCTATAAAATAACAATGGTATTTACCATGAGGCATGTCCCTGTTTGAGTTGAGGCCATTTTACAAGAACGGGGAACAACTTTCCCTGAAATCAGTGACTGAAGCTTCTGGAGCTGCTGTAGGAGAGACCTAGAGAACAAAACAGATAAATGAGAGAGGAATATTAAACAGCTGCTATCTGCTCTTTGATTAAATCTGGATGATAACGTCTATCTTTCTGTAACTGGACTGTTCCACACTTGTCACGTTGCTGCTGACAAAACATCCCCTGAGGGATACAAACACCCTGAAGTTACAGGTTCGTGCCTCTGATCCCAGGGGAAAAATACTCGCTCTGCATTAGAGTTATCCTAAATGTTAAGGAGCAATGCAAAGCCTATTGTCTTGGTTGAGGGTAAGGGCTGGACAACTTTTGATGCAGATGTCTTAATATGCTTGAAGGAAGCCAGACCTATTAAATTTTTATATTTCTATATGGGCTTCCAGTTGGTCAAGGTTACGAGAAAAGCCATGTTGGAGTCTGAGTCTGATGACTTGCGCAGAGCCTGAGAGGTTAAACCCAGGGCAGGACGCACCGCTGTGGATTTGCCTCTCTTTAATGAGTATGTGTTTATGTCCATAGTGTGTGCATTCACACACATGGCTCAACTCTCCATCCACCACTAAATACAGTATACTTAGAACATGTACAGCCATTGGAAACCACAAGAAGAGTTACAGACACACTGAGATGTGCAATTTATTTCACCTAAAATCTACAGTGTCCCTCCAGAGAGTTTCTCTCTTCTTGTATTCTTGTCAACACTGGGTTGACTGTACCTCAGGAGCAAACTCTAACCACCTGATTTGCTGTTGTTTTGTCCGTTGGCCAATTTAAGTAAAGAGTGTAACAGAGCTGGACAGTGAACATGTGTTAAAACATAACAATCGAGTATATCAGCAGGATCTGGAGAGCAGGGTTCTGATGGTATGAGCCGTCAGTGGCTGTAAGGACACGCTCCGACCACTGAGTGGAGACAGAGAACCAGTTACTGCTGAGCATGCTGTGATTCAGCCCTCAGTAAGTCTGTGAGTCATTTAGTAATTTAGAAACGAGACCAGACAGTAACAATAAATCATTCTATTATATATGATTAAACTAAACAATTAGTGCAGTAGTGAGTCAGTCTGTTGGTGAATCTAATTTGTCAAATTTCCATGCCAACATCTGTCACGTGCACCTGAGCTTAGCACTTTGCCAGCTGCAATAAACTTACATTTGATGATTCTTACCAGCATCACTCACATGGGACTTTGATGCAAAACCACAGTAATTTACTGTTATAGTTACTGATGCTTAAAATATACAGTCGTTCCAAAGGTCAAGCTTGTGGACTTGGTGAATCGAAGTGTATGTAAATATCCAGCACAGGAATGGGAAATTTAAATTTATGCATTAAATCAACACACAACAGTGCTCAGAGTTGTTATGAAGCATATTCTCCTACGTTATCGGGAGCCACGCTAGCACTTTCCCTGTACTTCAAGTGTTTGTGCTAAGCTAGTCTAATCATATGTAAAGACTATCCCCAGCCACTATTTGAACTAGGCTCACCGAGCTGACATTATAAATCTTCTAATATGTATCTGGCTAAGAGCAAATAAATATCTCTGAAAAGTCCCTGTTTGAGTGTCTGGTTAAAGTAAATTGCGGTGGAGCACGAGACAAAAAATAATGGTCCAAACCAAATTCAATAGGTCTTCAAGACATATTCAATTCTGTATGGAATTGGAGTTTAGGCTATTCTTGTACAACTAATAAAACCAGTGGCACGAACCCATTTCTGTATGAATCAGACAAGCAGCACAGACAAAAACATTGCATGGAGAATAAAATGACCACTAATAACTGCATTTGGGGCATTTTGAGGATCTAAGGAGCTTAAATTTAGTTCAGTTGTCCACACATATTCTGGACTTTATATGAGAGTGATCGTGCTGTGTGCTGACTCATGTTTCCCACTTTGTGCCAACTCATTGTTGCTCCGTGTGGTGGTTTAACATATTCATCTGTGTGTGTGTGTGTGTGTGTGTGTGTGTGTGGGTGTGTGTGTGTGTGGTGGGAAGGGAGGGGGTTGCCTACCATGATGAAAGCTACCGCTAACTTGCAGATTTAATGACAGACCGAGGCTGCCACAGAAAGGCAGACTTTGTAGAGACAGACCCCCCCAATCCCCGCCCCCACCCCTCAGCCTTCACCCATCGGTCCCACCACACCCAGCCCCCCATCTACCCACTCCAGGATAATGGCTCATTGGTTTCATATTGTTATAATAACAGAGGAGACAAATGGAGCTGAGTGTATCTACACTTATGGAGCAGATGCATATCTTTTTAGACTCCTATGATTCTTTCAGTGTAATTTAATGTATATATTCTGTATGCTCCAAAGTTTTTGCACCCACAGAGCATAAATACCAGTATGTATAACCTACAGTAGAGTGAGTTGCAGTCATGCGGTATTTAAATAACAAAAGCAGTCAAAATTTTCTAGCTTGCAGTTATAATAACCGTAATTTCTCCAAGAAAGATTAGTGGAAAGATTAAAGAAGAATGAGACCCAGTTTCTCCGGCCCTGTTGCAACACAGGTCGTCCAACTCGTAGATTATCCGGCTGCATTCTTTGCAGACTTGTTGCTGTTTTCAGTGATGATAATCCAAACATCATTACATGAATGTTGGATCTGTGCTTTGAATGTTCAGAGCCAGCGCGAAAACAGCTTCAGTCTGTTCAGAGACACAACAGTGAAACAACACTAAACGAGAATGTGTGTGTGTGTGCAGGCATCACCTGTTGGCCGTCTCCAGATTTTCTACTTTTCTCCACAGGTCGCTGTTTTCTGACGTGTAGCTCTCTACCCTGAGGCACAAACACAGAAACAGATTTGTGACAACTTTTTAACTCTGCCTCTCAGATGAGAAACGCTTTCACGCATTCACATTATGTCCAACTTTCAAGCTAATTTTACGCCAAATGTTTGAAGGTCAGAGTTATTTGGGTGGTTTCACGGAAAATTTAAATTTAAGCCACACTGGAGGCGTGGCTTTATAAATAGCAATGTTGGTCATTTGGTCAGTCCACCACTTTGGTCCAACTATTGGATGGATTCTGTTATATTACTCTACATGGCACCAAAATGATGACTTTGGTGATCCCTGAACTTTTCCTGTAGAGCCACCAGTAGGTTGACATTTTAAATTGTACAATACTTTACTTTATGACCTTCCAAACCAATGATATGCCAATTATCCTAAGCTTTAAATGAAACTAAAACATTGCTTGTGTTGATTAACATATCTATTTACTTCACAAAATGTGTTGCCATCCCCTTTTAAAGAACAATTTCTAAGACATTTGAGGAAGATCAACTGAATTTTGAGATCGAATTCAACGTATAGTTAATATTTTGAGCAAAATTACACTGGTGGATGCACAGTCATGAGGAAAAAGAAGACACAGAGGATGAGAGATTCTCTGCTCTAGACTGCCTTCACCTCATCCCTTTTTCTTTTCTCTTCCCCTGTTTGTCATCTCTGCTAATCCTATTGATTTCTTTTATCAATTCGACGTCTTGCTAATCTCTTGCTCTCTTTCTCATAATCCTCCTCTTTGGTTTGTATATGTCTCATTCATACTCATTCCTTTCAGCAAAAGGTCCTGCTGTTTTCTCTCTGAAGGATAATTGAGTAATTCTGTCCTCATGGTCAAAAACGAAGCATAAACACAAAGAGGAGGATTTCTGTTTTAACACAGCTCCTCAATGCCTCTCTTTCCTTGATTCAGTTAAAAGATGAGGACAAAACTCTCCCTTTAAAAGGATCAAAGGACATTTTGTTACCACCTGTAGGAACCTCTTTGGGGACCTATCAAATTACTGTACCAATTTAGTTTTCTGCAATGAAAGTGACATTAAAAATAAGTCCACATTCTCATCTCTTTTTCACTCTCCCTGTCAGAGACTCTTTGAATCTGACCCATGTGTTCAGCAGGTTATTGGAGTCCTGCCACAGCAAGGAATGGCCAGGATAACAAAGGAAGGAAAGCAGAGGAGGAGAAAGGAGTTTCTGTTCACTTTTGATGCTCTCTAATGAATCAGAAGACTTAGAGAGGAGCACTGATGAAATAAAGTACATCCTGTGATCTAAACCCACTGGGGGCAGCAAACAGCTGGGGTTTGCTCGTGTGCTGCCTCCAGCTTAATCCCCTGCAGAGCTCTTGTGTCTGTTACCACACTCAGCTCTAAACCAGTTGGGAAAAACTCTAAATACAAAAAAAACAAAAAACTACCTCTCCACTAAAATTCATCTGTCAAGTTCACTTCAGTATTACACAACTCTATCTTTTCTCCCTTTTGCCAGATGCATTCTTCATTTTCTGTGCTAGTCATGCACATAAAGAGCACACAATTATGTATAAAAAGGCCTATGGTTAGATGCAACTCTGGGAAAACCTCACTGACCAACATGGCTGCCTTCTGGATCAAATACACCGTAAGATAGCTTGGAGAAGTGGAAGAAAAAGTTGTGATATCTCTATGCAACAGCAGGATTTGGTTTCTGATTGAATGAGAAACTGCTTCTGAAAAAAATCATGGTTCACAGAAAACGATAAATCCCAAGAAGCATTTTGATTTGAAACATCCCTTCACCAAGCTTGAAAGATAAGTCAACAAATCCCATAAAAAGACCAAAACCAACAATGAACTGATCCGATCTTGTTCCTCTGTGCAACAGACCTCCATTGTTGTCCAAAAACTACCAAAAACACATTAATGATCCACACTGTTGACACGGACCTTTAGTACACTGAACACACAGTGTTGCTGCTGCAAATTCACACTAGAGCACAATCCACATTAAAATCGTCCTCAATAAATACACTATTCACTCTTGTTTGCTGAAAACTGTTGTGTCCAGCTTTAGTGTTTCAGGATCTTGTTGAGACTCTTTTTTAAAACCCATGATACTACTTATATGCGTTTTTGAGGATTTATGTCCTCGGTAGGAACCAATGTGCTTGGGGCTGAGTGCCAGAGACAGGGTAGAGAAAGTCAGAAAGTGTTGAGACACAGGCCTCAGCATGCTTCAAGCAACGTGCTCATCAGATTGTCTACAGCCTGAAACCCTCAGTCTGACACCTTGGGACATGTTGTACATCCTTGGCTGTTTCGAGCATACCAAGGCCTTCACACATTTCCCATGGGATTCGTTTAAAATAAGAAAAAGAGAATAAAAACAGTTGATCCTAAAAAAAAAATAATAATAATAATTTAAAAAAAAATCTGTCACTATGCCATGGAGAGCAGGGCAAAGTCATAGGCTGAGTCTTGTAGAATCTGCTCACTGATTTTAGTTGTGGCAAGTGATATACTTTATTATGGTTACTGACATAATTTTTGAGCGGAATATAATGAGAAAAAAGTGTTTGCAAGTTTCAAAATGACAGACAGATACAAAGGTAAACCGAAAGGAGTGGAAAAGAAATGGAAAAATAAGGGCAAAGATTTTTTCCAAGCCTTACTTTTTCTCCAGACATTCCACATACTCTTTCTTCTTCCTCCGACTCTCCTGAGCTGAGATCTGGGAAGAAAACAGACATACATTAACATCTCTTTATTTTATTTCATTTTAGTGATTTAAAGTTGTTGGGGTTTTTTTTGAGTGTCAGCCACCACAATATATTTATTTAGATGCAGCAAAAAAGCGGTTTCAGTAAATGTTTGATATCATGAGAATATTTCTGTAACAAATTCTGTTGTAGCATCACCATTTGATTCCAAGTCGAGCTTCCTGTGTCAGAGTAATGTCTCCACTCAACCAAACCTTTTCAGCTCTGCTTTGCTCTCAGAATCAACGGCGGTCTGACTAACTGATTCTGTAAATAGCTGATGTTTTTCCTCAATCAGATGTTCAGTGCAGCTATTAGCATTAACAGAATGTAGGGTTTACTGTTAACCTTATTTTTAATCTTCCGTCGGACTCTCTTCAGTGCTTTCTCTTCACTCTTGGTGAGAGGAAGTTTGTTGGGTACTGGGTAACCTTCGGCAACCAAGGTCCTCTTCTCCTCTTCTGTCAGCATGAGGGGTCCTGAACCCTGCAGCTTCTGCACAATGAAAAAAGCACTTCAACAATATATTTATAACCATTATCAATAATTTATTCTAAAATAAACCCTGCATGGGACTGTCTCATCATCTTTTCTTTTCCTTGAGGAATTAAATTGATTCATCAGATTCTCAAAATGCTCCATGTGTGACTACCCACATCAGAGTGCATTCAAACACATTCCATTTTACTCATGAGATTAACTAGAAAAATTCTGAGAACAGATGCTCCAATGGAGTGAGCTGTTGGCTTTTATCATTCAGATATCACAGTGCCAGGTGAAACTTAAATTCCAAAACATTCTCGACCCTTCACTTATGGTTGTGGTTATTGCTAAACAGCAAAACATGATTCTGTTGCTTCACAGCACATGAACAATCCTGGAAAAGTCATGCTGTTCTTTTACAGTTCTTCAGATGCATCATTACCACATCAATTTTTTCTTTTTTTTGTGGCTAACAATGAGCAATTCTGTATAAACACTTGGTCATACGTCATGATGTTAGTACAAATGTGAGTCATTTGTTCGGAGAAAAGCTGCTGAATCAGACAGACATTGGTCAGATGCTGAATATTCACTGAACTGTCCCAAATTTGTGAGCAAATGACGTAAGCGATTTGACCACAAACTTTCATCTGGTTTACACAAAAAAATCCCTATGATCTAGAATCTGAAGTTAGGACAAGACTAATCTTCTACATTAACAGCATCAGACAATTTAACAAAAAATAACATACAGCGCACCTTATTGTGTAATTTCCTGAAAGACTAACAACAAACAGTATAGTCACATAATCTGTAGCTATTACATTTGACACATTATCCTTTCTTATATACAAAATCTATACTAATAATTAAACCCAACCTTGATATCAAGCTTAATATTGTCATTTAACAATAACTGAGCAATAATTTTTACATATTACACATTAAAAGGTGGAATTATTAATTGAAAAAATTATAGTAAACAACAAATGTTGTGGCCTCTTTACCAAGCAAAGCAATTGTTCTCGATTTGTGACCACGAGACACTAAACGAACAGTTGTATCACTGACTGAGCAACTACAAGTAGCAGCTCTGTGCATCCACTAATATTTTTCATATAGCCCCTAAGAAAAATTCTGCTCCTTCTCTACTCACATGTGGTGCAGTGAGGAGAGGTGAAGAGGAGATGGCTGAGGAGGAGGAGGAGGAGGAAGAGGCACGACCTCCTGGCCTCTGTTGTGGCTGAGGGGAAGACGGGGGCAGAGGGAGGTGTGGGGAGGAGGGAGGGAGGGAACCGTCACTGTCGCCGTGGTTACTGCTGGGAGGGGTCGGTGGGAGCTGGAGAGCATCGTCTACAGAGGGGGAGAAGGTTGAATGAGTGCCTCTACTTTAAACTGAGGATATTCTCCATTTCTTTGACAAGTATATCCATGGTAATAAGAAATTTCCTACACAAGACAGGTGGTTTCTGTTTTACTGCCAAATATTTACTGATTGATTCTGAAATCTCAAAAGTTATAGTATATACAGTCACAAAGTTTGACTTTGCTTTGGGCTGTATTTTCACTGGTATGAGATTTAGGAGAGTTTTAATGCCTGAGAGTAAGCTCTGCCTGACAAGACAGGTTCAAGGGAATAAAGTTATTATATTTGCTGACAGGCTTTGAGGCTGAGGTTTTGGTTTTTTTTTTTCATTTAATTTGACCTGGGCCTGCAACAGCCTGTACCATTTTAGTTGGAGAATATTAGTGACTGGTTGACTTTCAAACATTGTCTTGCTTTGATCATGTTTTCTTGGAAAGATTGCAGGGATTGGGTACTTCTCTGTCACTTCCTTTATTGACCACTATTGCTGAAATGAACTTGACACAGCAACTTGACAACGTGACACTGTAACATGTGTTTGTGTATCTGTCTGTGCAGCAAGTACCACTGGGCAGGCTGAGATACTGTCCAATCTCTCTGGGTTCATCTTTTATAGACACTGGTTTCATATCATCTTGACTGTGCTCCTGCAGACATGATAAACACACGAAAAATAGTAATGCTGATGAACTTCACTTCCTAATTGAACAGTAAAAAAAAATAATAATAATAGCACAATATGCAATGTTTTGCGATGTGGGGGTGGATGCTAACCGTGTGTTTCCAGGTTGATCCTCTATGTGGGGGGGCAGG